>OU964972.1:6840803-6885803 GCA_918808275.2 Dolichovespula sylvestris
AGAGTAAAACGAAGAAGAAGAAGAAGAAGAAGAAGAAGAATAAAAAGAAGAATAAAAATAAAAAGTAAAACGAGGACGGAGAAGAAGAATAAAAAAAAAAAAGAAAAATAAAAAGTAAAACGAAAAGGTGAAGAAGAATGAAAAGAAAAATAAAATGTAAAACGAGGACGAGGAAGAAGAAGAATAAAAAAGAAAAATAAAAAGTAAAACGAAGACGAAGACGAAGAAGAAGAAGAAGAAGAAGAAGAAGAAGGAGAAGAATAAAAAGGAAAAAGAAAAAAGAAGATGACCGGAGTAGATGACGGGATCGAATTTAAAATAAGTTTTTCATTCTTCTCTCTTCATGTTTCTTTTTTTCTTTTTTTTTTTCCCCCATTCATTCTTTTCACCTTTCGAATTTGAACGAAAGGAAAAGTTTCACGTGCATCGAAAAGGGATCGAGCCTTGAGATCTATTATACTGATCCGACTGACTGTATGTACTTGTGTGCGTGCGTGTGCGTGTGTGCGCGCGTGTACGTGTGTGTAATACACAGTTAACACGGAATAGTGGGCGGACGTAACACAACACACAACGAGCAAACGATTCAGATATCAACGGCAGTGATCTTCATTCGGGATTTTCCCGTTCTTTTTATTTTTTCTTTTTTAACTCTTTATTATCATTATCATTATTATTTTATTTCTATTTATATATATATATATATATATATATATATATTTTTTTTTTTTCATTATTATCATCAACCTCGACCGGTCGTTTTCCGTTACACGTTTATAGCCGGGTTACTACGGCTTAATCGAAAGGAAAAAAAAAAAAATTATCAAACTGATGGGAATTGAAAATTGTAATTCTTTTTTTTTTTTTTTTTATATTTATTTGATCGACGATTAAACCCTTTCGCGTACTCCCTTATCACTTTTCGAAGGACAAAGGAAAGAATGGAGAATAATGGGGACGTTGGAGAGGAACGAGATCGTTAGAGATACGAAGATATCCGAATGATATTCGGTTCGATCTAATTTTACGTGAATTATGATCCAACGAAAATTTAATCTAACCCCATCGATCGCTACGATGTATATCCAATGCGTTTGATATATGTATTCACGAGAGACGAAATCACTTTTTTCTCTTTTCTTTTTTTCCTTTTTCTTTACTTTCGCCCAAGAATTAAATTAAATCTCTTCTAATCTCGTTTCGAATTATTATACATATACCTATACACACACACACACACATATATATATATATAATAAATGTAAATTTATAACGAACATATATATATATATATATACACATATATACATACACGTAGTATAATTTCTTTTTGTCAGATTGAAAAAGTAAGGAAGAAAGAAGAAAAAAAAAAAAAGAAGAAGAAGAAGAAAGACAGAAAAAAAAAAAATAAATGAGACCTATTGAGAAACACTGCGCTAGGCGTATACGGTAAAATAATTGTCTGGTGATAACGTAATAAGAATATATATCCCGTTCGGTCAATAATTAATCCATTGCTTTCTGTCGAAGGCGGTATATGACGTAAGGGCGAGCACGACGGTCGATAAGAATTCCGACGCCTCCATTCAGTTCGCGAGTACGAGAGAAAGAGGAAACCTGGACTCACGAGAGAGACAGAGACACGCACAGAGAGAGAGAGAGAGAGAGAGAGAGAGAGAAAGGAAGAGGGAGGGTGGTCTAGAACGAGTGGGTGAAGAGGAGCAAGAGGGGAATCGGATACCGATACGAGAAGTCACGATTACGAAATCGTATTGCGAGCTCAAAGAGAACCATGGAATCTCATTCCAAAGAAAGAAAGAAAGAAAGAAAATAGAGAGAGAGAGAGAGAGAGAGAGAGAGAGAGAGAGATGATTTTATCAATATGATCCCTTTTTCTTTCCTCAAAATCGAAATCGAAATTGAAATTGAAATTGCCCTCTGGCAATAAATTTGACTATTCCCCTACCTCATCCACACTCCCCTACCTACACACCGTTTAAGGTCGCAAACGTTTCCTTCGTTATTGCTAGAGTTGCTAGATTTTTTTAAATGCGTTTCAAAAAGAGAAAAAAAAGAATTATATACTCGATTTGTATCGGAATTTAATGAATTCGTGATTAGAGGTATATTAAAAAAGAATGTGTGTGTGTGTGTGTGTGTGTTGTGTTAAAAATTTAATATACATTTAAAAGTATTAGAATATTTTCTTTTTTCTTTTTCGATAATATTCCATTGATTTTTAATAGAAAAAACAATTATAGTTACGAAAAAAGAAAAAAAACAAATATATATATATATATATAATTTTCGAATAAATGAAATCAGCGGACAAAATACGTCCTATAACGAATTCAAATATGATAGACGCACACACGCACACACACACACATATATATATGCTTGTGTGCGCCTGTGTATATATATATACATTCAAGGCTAGTAATTTTTTTGCTTATCGCTATAAGACAATTTCATTTGGATCGGAGCGTACATACAGTATCATTCATTTCGAACGATGTCTCGGAAAAGAAAAAGAAAAAAGAAAGAAAAAGATATATATATATATATATATATATATATATATATATATATATATATATATATATACGAAATAATAGAGTGATAGAGAAAGTCGATAGTTTACGATAGGTTTGCCTTTGACGATCTTAACAACTCTCTCTCTCTCTCTCTCTCTCTATATATATATATATATATATATATATATATATATATATATATCTTTCTATCTTATTGGAGTCGGATAATAGCTTACGTTGGGTATACTTTCGCGGATGATTTGCGACGCGGAACGATAATAAAAGAGAAAGAAAAAGAGACAGACAAATAGACAGGCAGACAGAGAGAGAGAGAGAGAGAGAGAGAGAGAGAGACAGAGAGAAAGATAGAAAAAAACAGAGAGAATAAATACATATACATGTACGTATATGTTATGTATATGTATATGTATATGTATATGTATATGTATATGTATATGTAAGTTACACGTGAATACACGTATATTATCGCGTGTATTTTACGCAACAAGTCGCTCGTACGCGTGGGTCTCAGGTGGCGCCATGACGCAACTTCTTTATCGTTTATTCGGTTATGCTTGGCTCCACTTGATAATCGCGAATACGACTACGGCGAGTATAACGCGACCAACGACGATTACGACGACTACGAATACGAATACGAATACGGTGATGATAGACTTCAAGATAATTATGCTCAACACTTATCGTAGATTAAAACCATTTTTTCTTATTATTCCTTTTTCCTTCTTCGTTTTTTTCTTTCGTCGTTCTCTCTCTCTCTCTCTCTCTCTCTCTCTCTCTCTCTCTCTTTCTTTTTCCGATTCCACAAGAAAACACTTCATATTGGAACGAGTCGCACGTATTTATCCATCGACTTGCGTGACGTTCGAATAATTTCTTTTCTCCCTTCTGTTTCTTTTTCCTTGTCTTTCTTTATAAATTTCAATGGATCTTGTTACGACAACAAGAAAAAAAAAAGGAAAAAAGATTTTTTAAAAGAATGAAAATAACACAAAGGAAAACACGACTTTTGTTTGACAGTGGATAAAGATTTGAAGTACGCTAACATTGATTTTCCTTTTTTTTCCTAATAAATTTCCATTGATTTTTAATGAAAAAAAAAAAAAAAAATATATATATATATATATATATATATATAAATAATAAATATATACGAACCCGTATAACTTTATCTAATAAATTTCTATCGTTCTAACTTACGTCTTAACGATGAAAAATGTTGCACGCGTCCTATCATTCCTTTATCTCGATGAATATCTATATATATTTATATATATGTGTGTAAATATTTCTTGATTTCGGAACAAAGAAGAATAATAAAAAGAAAGAAGTAAAAAATAAAAACGAGAAAAATAGGAAGAGAGAAAGAGAGAAAGAAAATAAAACTATAAGGAACTTTAAATCACCGTAGGATTGTAAACAACGAGATAGAATCCGTAGATGGATTCGTGTCGGTAAGTTAAAACAGTGATTGAGAACGTACGAACTAATTCCCGTTTGGAGGTTGGAAATAAGCCTTTAAAACCGTCTCGATCTCATCCGGCGGCCAACCCTCTCGATTCCTCGAAGCGTCGGTCGTCGTCGGTCGTCGTCGGTCGTCGTCGGTGGTCGTCGGTCGTCGTCGGTGGTCGTCGGTGGTCGTCGGTGGTTGTCGGTGGTCGTCGGTCGTCGTCGCGAGCCACGGACGACGATGCACAAACGTTCTAATACGCACGTACACGTATCCTGTCCGTCTGCTTGTTTTAACGGAAAGCCAAAAAAAGAAAGAAAGAAAAAAAAATCAGTTTAAGAGAAAAAGAAAATTAAAAAGAAAAAACAAAGAATAAGAAGACAAGAAGAAAGAGGTAAGGAAAATGAAAAAATTGAGAGGGTGGATTCGAAAGGATTATTTTTTCGTTTCTCTTCTTCTTTTTTTTTTTCTCTTTCATTTCAACGAGATAAGAGAAAGAAAGAAAGAAAGAAAAGAAAGCGAGAGAGAGAGAGAGAGAGATTATTATTTTCATTACGACCAACACACACACACACACACACACAGAAATTGAGAGAGAGAGAGAAAGGGGGGGGAGGAAGAAAAAAAGGAACTATGACGATACGTACGGCACTGTCTACTCGTTAAACTTGCTTGGGGAGAGGGGAAGTGACGTCACCATGACCGGAAACGGGCTACTCGCGTGTTCGAGGCGAAGATCGGAGACGAGCGCGTGACCCAGTTTACAAATGCGCCCAAAAAAAAGAAGCTCGCGCGTACCGATCGTCCGTCCGTCCGTAAAGCCGAGTTCGAGTTACTTCGTTCGTTGATTCGTTGAGATTCGTTCGTTGAGATTCGTTCCTTCCCCACCTCCACCCCTCCCTCAACCCTCTCCTCCACACCATTAACCCTCTCTTACCCCTTAATCCCAACAAACTCCAACAATCTCCTACAACTTACTCCCCCCGTTTCCACCTCCCCACCACCTTCTCCTTCGCTCGATTCTTTCACCTCGTATTTACTTACTCATTTAGAAATGAACCCTTTTTTTTAACAAACACCCTAATAACACACTCTCTAACGATCGCGAGTCAAATACAACGAACTTGGGCTTTTCGATTGATTATAAGATCGTCGCCGATGAAATGCGTCCTTCTTTTTTTTTTCTTTTTTACTTTTTTTTTCATATATATTGCGTCTGTTGAAAGAAATGAAGAAATTTAAAAAATGAAAATGAAGAAAAGAATACAAAGAAAAAAGAAAAGAGAGAAGAAGGAACGACGAGATAAGCCGTATCTCTCTCTCTCTCTCTCTCATTTTCAACTTATACATACATACATACATACATACATACATACATACATACATACATATTATATATATATATATATATATATATATATATATAATTTTATTAATTTATTTATTACAACCCTATATCAAATTCAGTGCAATTTCCGGGAGTGACTTTGAGGTTCGTTTATCTCTCATTAACGCTTCAAAAATATATGCCTTTCATGGATGTTACGAAATATCATCGGGTCGAGTGTAGAAGGTGGAGAATGAGAAGGGAGGACGGAGGAGGAGGGAGAGAAGGAGGAGGAGGAGGAGGAGGAGGAGGAAGGAGGACGGAGAGAGGGCAAGAGGAATGGGGTGGTGGTTGGAGAAGGGGGAAAACGTAGTTCGTTGACCCAGGCTAAGATCTTCTAAGACTACCACCGATAGGAAGATTGATCTTTCTTTATCTTCTCTCTCTCTCTCTCTCTCTCTCTCTCTCTCTCTCTCTTTCTCTCTCTCTCTCTCACTTAAAAAAAAGAAATAATAATCCGACTTTAATATCTTTCGAAAGTGAAAATTACTAATTGACCTTCTACGACGTTGTTCACTCTAAGAACCATATTTCTCTCTCTCTCTCTCTCTCTCTTGTTTCTTTTTAAATGAACGAATGAATGAATGAGAGTGAGAGAGAGAGAGAGAGAGAGAGAGAGAGAGGAATAGAAAGAGAAAGAAGATATACGTAACGCTTACGGTTATAGCCATTGTGACGGAGTTCTCGCGTGGGAGAAAAGAAAAGAAAAAGAAAAGAAAGAGAAGAGAAAAAAGTATTTACTAACGACGTGAAGAAAACGAAGTAGTATCGGTGCTTTCATTCATAAAAATTGTATTTCTCAATGGTGAGAGAAAGGGAATAGAACTAGGTATAAACGCGCACGCATACACAACAAACGTACGTATATATATATATATATATATGCAGTATGGGAGAACAATTAGTTCTTAAGACGTATATTAAAAATAATAATTATTCTTAATACTGACAATTCAATAAAAAAAATTATAATAATAATAATAATAATAATAATTGTGTACATTATTATACAACATATATATATATATATATTTTTTTTTTTGTTTGTCATTATGCTAACACGTCGGCCCATATGCAAAATACCCACACAACAAATACGACGACAGGTACGTCCCATCAAAGATAGGCAGGACGCGTCGTTTAAAAGATAAACGGACAGTGTCTGTGAGAAAAAGGGAAAAGAAAAGAAAAAAAAGTAAAAAGAATAGCAAGAGAGAGTGAGGGAGAGAAAGAAAGAGAAAGAGAAAAAGAAAAACGAAAAAAGTCCCACGATATGATGGCACATTGTCGAGTGATGGTGCCGCCGACTATAAAAAGCAATGCCGCTAAGCTGCTTTTAAAACCTGACAAAAACTCGCCAAATATAGTACTCGATCTCTCTCTCTCTATCTATCTATCTATCTATCTCTTTCTCTTTTTGGCTTCGTAATAATATATTTCCCTTTCTCCTTTTTATTGCTCTATTCTTCTCTATTCAATGTATCAAAGTATATATATATATACAATATATATATATAAAATATATATGTATAATATATTATATATGTATAATATATATATAAAATAAAATATATAATTAATATATTTTAAATTAATTTATATATTAATATAAAATAATAAATAATTATATATATATATAAGTTGAGAACCGTTGTAGAAGGAAGGATAGTTCCCACGCTGGCCCGCATCATGCTCGACTATATATCGCAATGCTTAGATACCATATACTATGGGGTTCTCTTTATCCATCATTGGGTATATAACGTCGGTGCTAGTTACTTCGTCGAGTTTCGAGAAGGCTCTAGACTCTATACTCGATTGGCCGATCGTACAACCAATTAAGAAAGACCGAGAGAGAGACCGAGAGAGAGAGAGAGAGAGAGAGAGAGAGAGAGAGAGAGAGAGAGAGAGAGAAATAGAATAAATATTCTAAGCTCGTACTCGTGCCGAGCTGTCGTCTCTAACTCGACTCTAACGCCATGTTATCCCGAATGGCGGATATAGGAACAATAACGCAAGACCAATAAATATAAGAGCGCGAAAGAAAAAAGAAAAAAAAATAAAAGAAAAAAAAAACCGGGAATCGTTTAATCGGCCATAATAGTATAATAAAATATTTTTCTGGTTTTTCCGACATTTTCTTTTCTTTTTCATTTTTCGTCGTTTCTTCTTTTCTCTCTCTCTCTCTCTCTCTCTCTCTCTCTCTCTCTCTTCATCCTCTTTTATCCCTAGTTTTTCTTTTGTCTTTCTTCGAGCTCAATGTCAAACCCCCTCCCCCGAGATCACGCATAATGGCGCCGCCAGTCTGGTGTATTAAGGAGGAGACGGAAAAAAAGTGAAAAAAAAAAGAAAAGAAAAGAAAAGGTAGAGGTAGGATCGTAATTTTCGTTCGATTGAAACGTGTTAGAATATTTTTAGGATATTCATATACAATAATAATATTAATAATAATAATAATAATAATAATAATAATAATAATAATAATAATAATAATGGGTCCGTTTAAAATCTCGTACGATGTACGACGAATTAGACGCAATTGAGAAAAAAGAAATGATAACGAATACGATTACGATGAATATTAGAATATTTTCTAATCGATTCTACATATATAAAATAAAAAAATTAAAATTAATTATTCCGCCCCCTAACCTCCTCTACTGCGCGACCCAATCGCTCCTCGCCTCGCCCGATGAAATAAAACGAAATTTAATACTTATAAAGTATATCAAAGTAAATTATTTTCTCTTTTCGTTCGTTCGTTGATGTTCGTAAAAAAAAAAAAAGAAAAAAAAATTAACACGATCCTGTTTAGAACAAACACGCGAACGTACAATAATTCATCAATCCCAGGCGATAGAATCCGAAATAATTTATCAAGCGGGCGCTCCATTTTTAATTATTCCATTATTTTTCCTTTTGTTTTGCATTATTTTTTTTTTTTGTTTAATCCTCCATTTAAAAATGAAAGACGAGCTTCGTTTCACCAAAAATTTGTTGAGCGAGTAAACGGTCAATGGTTTTTAATGGAAGCGAACACAACGAACGTTTGACTTCTTTGGAGAACGTGCGAAACGTTCCCCTTACCAGTGGTTCTCAACCCTACCTATCGTCGATCACAACGGACGACACCAGAAAAGACCAACGGAACGTAATTTTGCTTCCGTTTTCTGAAGCTAATGTTTCTGATTTTTTTGAGAGCTACAGAAAAAAGAAAGAAAAAAAAAAGAAAGAAAGTATAGAGAAGTAAATCGAAGAAAAAAAATAAAGAAAATTAAAAAAGAAAAGAAGAATAAATTAATTCGAAGGACGTGTATTGGTGAGTCATATAATCGTAAAGGAACCTTCTTTTGCGCTTTTAAAATGGAAGCAAAAAGAAAGAGAGAGAGAGAGACTGATCTCTTTCTCAGAGGAAGAGGAGGAGGAGGGAATGGTATTAGAGAGGGTTTAGTCAAGCAATCGCGGAGTAAAATATATATATATATATACATATACATATACGTATGTATGTATGTATATGTTTATATGTACACGTATGTGTTTTAACTAGCCTGTTTGTGTTCGTGTATATGTATATATGTGAATGTGAGTGTGTGTGAGAAAGAGAGAGAGAGAGACAGCCAAAGTTGAACGAACCCACGCGCAGACGAAAAGCTTTGCTAATTTTTTAAAGACCCACCTACGGACGTACATAGAGAAAAAAAAAGATATATATATATATATACACACATATTTTACCATCATTAGTATCACTATTATTACTCACTACTATAACCGTTATGAACGTCGAGACAAATAACTGTCCAATTTCGATATTTACGAAATTTGTATATATTTACGTACCCACGAAGCATATATATATATATATATATATATATATATGTATGTGTGTGTGTGTGTATGTATGTATATAAGCAAAGTTTCTATTCACAATTCGAAAGGAAATTATATCGTGGAATGTTGCGCGTACGGAGAAACTCGATAGAATTCTTACGAGTTTAACCTGTATCTATTTCTCACACGCACGCACGCACACATACATACATACATACATACATACATACATACATACATACATACATACATACATGCATACATAGATACGTACGTACATAGGATAGATAGATAGATAGATAGATGCATACGTACATAGATACACGTTCACGTATTAGACGTATAACGACACGTACGAAGAACTACTTAAAGTCTACGATGCGATCTTGATAACGTACCAGAGAAAGAGAAAGAGAGACAGATAGAGATAGAGAGAAAGAGAGATAGATAGATAGATAGATAGATAGATAGATAGATAGAGAGAGAGAGATCGCGTAATAGGTACGGTAATAAAATATTCGTTTGCTAGGCAATGACGCGCGAAGAACGCGAGAGTCTGATGAAATCTTCTTAGTTCATCGTGTTGGTTCTCTCTGAGCTATAATGATAATAAAAATAAAAATAATAATAATAATAATAATAATAATAATAAAAGATGAGGGAGAAAAAAGAACGAAAAGCAAAAAGAAATAATAATAACAATAAAACACTAACAATGACGATGATGATGATAATAATGACGACGACGACGACGACGACGACGACGACGATGACGACTATGATGATGATGATGATGATGATGATTATGATGATGACGAAAGAAAAATTAAAGAAAAAAAAAGAAGTAGAGGAGTGGAAACAAGCGTTCATTATTTGTTAAAGATTACTCTTGGAGAATTCTAAAAGTGTAGTTAGAACATAGAACTAGATAGTTGGTTGGATAGTTAGATAGCTGGCTAGCTAGTCAACTAGCTTAGGGCGTATCGCATGTGTATATATATATACACATACACATACATATATGCACGCACACATACACACATATTAGACACATATGCACGTGTAGAAAGAAGAGACACATAGCAAAGAGACCATGAAATTCCTACACGTGCAAATTTTCAAGGACCGGACGCGACTACTACTCAACAACTACCAAATTCTCCAAATAAGAGAGAAAAAGAGAGAGAGAGAGAGAGAAGAAATCGAGTCTACGATACGACGTATATGTGTGTGTGTGTGTGTGTGTGTGTGTTCAAAAAAAAAAAATCTTTAACTTATACGAAAATGTGATACATACACATCTACATCTACACATACACAAAACACTTACGCTTACGTACACTACATTTACTCTTATATACTCAACTAAATATACGTGACCGTCCTATTAAATCGCTCTGTATCACGGAAAAGTGATGACCACTGACGTTAATCCTTCCCCCTCACCCTCCCAACCCACCCCCCCCCCCCCTTCCCCCAACCCCACCTCCCCGGAACCATCTCGATTCGTTCCCCAACGTTTTTATCTCCGACAATGAATCTCTATAATATACTCACTCGGTCGTGTGTTATGTTATCCGACATTACGTACGTACGTATAACACTAACAGCCTACTAGATACCCCGAATAGAGATATATATTACGAGAGAGAGAGAGAGAGAAAAAAAATAGAATCGGTTAAAAAAAAAAAAAAAAAAGAAAGAAAATTGTCGTCGTACGAAATGGGATCAGTAAAAAAAAAAAAAAAAAAAAAAAAAAAAGAATTGTCCTTACAAAATAGAATCGATAAGAAAAAAAAAAAAAAATTGTCGTCGTAAGAAGTTAACGAATAAAAAAATTGTCGTCGTACGAAGTGGAATTAGTTAAAAAAAAAGTAAAAAAAAAAAAAAGAAAAAAAAAACTTAAAAAAAAAATCATTCGTATCGTTTGCGAGCGAAATTATCGTCGCTCTTCTGTTTCTCTCTTTTATCTTTCTTCCTCTATTTTTTCCCCCCCACATTGAACATAATCTTACCGCATCTGTTGTCCGTTCATTTTTTTTTTTTTCTTTTTTTTTTCATTTTTTCTTCCTCGTCCGTTCTTCTTTCATACTCGTTCTAAGTAAGTTATGCGAAAGAATTCGAACGAAAATTATTGGAAGAGAAGGGAAGAAAAGAGACGTACGAACGGGGAGATAATAAAAATCGAAGAACTAAAAAGGAAGAGGGAAAAGGAGGAAAAAAAAAAAAAAAACAGCGCGGCGATCGTTCTCCAAGATGGGAGGAGAGGAGGGGAAAGGTCGCGGGGTCATTTTCTTCTTTAAGAAAAAAAAAAAAAAAGAAAAAGAAGAACGAAAGGAGAGAGAAAAGAATCTCTTTCCTTGTCCTTTTCACGCGAGAGTGAAAAAAGCCAAAAAAAAAAAAAGAGGTAAGAGAGAAGAAAAAGGGACAAGGAGAGAGAGAGAGAGAGAGAGAAAGAGAAATAGAAAGGGAGAGGCCGCGAAAGAAAGAAAAAAAAAAAAAAAAAAAAATAGTTCAGTGCGGTACTCGCTACGCCGATTTTCTCTAGGTGAGCATTCGATGCGCGTGTTTTTCTGTGCGTGTGCGTGTGCGTGTACGTGTGTGCATGTGTGTTCGCGCGCGCATCGACCGCATGACGTCAGTGCGCGTCTGGAAACAGCTGACCGCATTCCACTATAATTGTTTTGCATAATCGTGGCTGGAAGCGGAGAGAGAGAGAGAGAGAGAGAGAGAGAGAGAGAGAGAGAGGGAGGGAGGGAGGGAGGGGGAGGGGGGGGGGGAGATAACCAAGGCGTTCACACTCGCTCTACTCGGCCCTACTTAGCTTTTTCGTTTATCCGCTTTCGAAAATTTGCGCGCGTTCGCGAAGGTTGAAAGAGAAAGACAGACATAAAATCAGAAAGAGAGAGAGAGAGAGAGAGAGAGAGAGAGAGAGAGTAAAGAAACATGAATGAGAAGCTCGAACGTTCGATTCTCGAACGTGTTCTTATCTTCCTCGTTCGAACGGAATTTTATCGTCGTCGGGCTTTCTGTCTCGGCTTCGTCGTGGAAGAAAAAAAAAAAGGGGAAAAAGAAAAGAAAAAAAAAAAAATTAAAGAAAGAAGAAAAAAGAGAAAGAAAGGAAGAAGAAATATCTCTTCAATTTCGGCATATCACATTTATTTCCCCGAAGTCTGGCTCGATTATTATATTTCTTTTCTTGTGGTAAAAAGAAAAGAAAGAAGAAAGAGAAAAAAGGAGGGGGGGGGGGAGAAGAGGATGAAACGAAAGAGAAAAAAAAAACAAAGAGAGAGAGAGAGAGAGAGAGAGAGAGACCGTGATCGCGATCGATCAATTTAAAGACGTATAAAGAGAAAAAGATAGGAAGAAAAAAAAAAAAGAAAAAATTGATGTAACGCGAAAAGTGGATAAAATGGGAGGGCGGGGGTGCCACGATCGCGTTCTACTGCCCTGAACGCGCCCGTCAATAGTTTCGCGGCCGGTGCGTTGGCTTTTAAAGTTTAAAGAGCCAACTACGGACAACGACGACGACGACGACGACGACGACGACGACGACGACGACGACGACGACGACGACGTCGTCGACGGTGGCGGCGACAATGGCGGCAGCAATGGCGGCGGCGTCTAGGTATGCCAGTGGTGCTCAATCCGTGGCATCTCTTTTTTCGTTCTTCTTTATTTATTTGTTTCTTTTTTCTTTTCTTTTCTTTTTTTTTTTTTTTTTTTTTTTGTTAGATCAGATCACCTCTTTTATTGAGATCACGTCTCTCTCTCTCTCTCTCTTTCGCAATGATTATTAATTCATTTATTTATTCGTCAAGTCGTATATTTATTCTTCCCACCCGACGCTCCCCTTTTTCAAGGACAAACTCGAACCTCATTACGACGATCGATCATAATATCATTAATGATATCGATCCAAGCCCGACGACTATGTTAATTCGAAAAAATAAGGAATATAAAAAAGAGAAAAAAATTTTGTCGTTGATAGATACATAGTTTTTTTATATTCTCTATCTACTTCTCTCTAATAAAAAAAAAAAAAAAAATAATAATAATAATAATAATAATAATAATAATATCCCCGAGATTGAGAATGTGTGGAGACGAAAGAAAAGGAAAAAGAGAAACAACGAAATACGAGGGATGGTGAAAATCGAAAAGTAGATACGAGGAGGAAGGAAAAAGACGAGGAAGAGAAAGAAGAGAAAAATGAAGTAGAAGACGAAGAAGGAGAAGAAGAAGGAGGAGGAGGAGAAGGAGGAGGAAGGAAGGAAGGACGGAAGGAAGGAAGGAAGGAAGGAGAAAAAGTAAATCAAGAACCGAGAGAACTCCAGAGTTGGCGATGAAATATCTCGGTTGGTGAACGAGGCTAAGGAATGTGCGCCACGGTAGGAGGAGCCACACACGAGGATATTTGCACCATATAAGGCCCTGTTTAGCGGCATCTCCCCACGTAAAACACCTCCCTCCACGCGCTTGACTCCTACCCTCCTCTACCCTACCTCCCTCCAAGCTCACCCACCCACCCACCCACCTATCCACCTCCCTCCCATCCCTCCCACGTGTCCCACATTATATGTGTTCCGGGCAGAATCTACGCGATTCTTGCCCGTATTCGATTTTTACCCGTATAAAGTATAGCTATGGCCGAGTTAACTTTGCCAATTTCTTTTTTTTCTTTTTTCTTTTTCTTTCTTTCTTTTTCTTCCTCCCTCTTTTTTCTACTTCTTTTTCATTTGGCACAGCTCTCGGTATAAGCGAGGCGATAGTATTACGACGATAGAATACGATCTTACGAAAAGACATTCCAAAGGGTTTATTACCCTCTCCCCCCACTCCTCTCTTTCTGTATGTGTGTGTATGTATGTATGTATCTATGTATGTATGTATGTATGTATGTATGTATGTATTTGTTATCTTTTTTTCGATACGTTACATTCCTTTTCTTTAAATTAATTTCATATATTCTTCTTATATATATATATATTGTGTGTGTGTGTGTGTGTGTGTGTTAAATATATTTTCTCTTCTCTTCCTTTCGTCTTTTTTTTCTTTTTTTATTTAAAAATAAATTTCCTATCGATCCTCGATCGAAAAATGATCTTCCATTTTTCCCCGTCGATATATATATATATATATATATATATATATATATATATATATATATTTTATTATTCTTCTTCCTTTTTTTTCTTTCGTAAAGAATAAAGTCGAAGGAGAAAGGGTGAGAGAGAAATACATTCGTATCACCGAAGGAAATTTCATCAAAAGAGCCCCCCCCCTCCTATTCCCATCTATTACCAATTTTTTCATTCCACTCACTCTCTCTCTCTCTCTCTCTCTTTTTAAACTTTAAGGATAAAAAACGAAAAGAGAGATATCCGAGCAGGTGGTTGGATTGGGCTCGAGGGTTGAGGGGGTTGGGAGGTGGCAGGTGGTGATGGCAGGTGGTGGTTGTGGTGGCAGTTAAGTGGGTAATAGGTAGAGGGAACGGGGTGCTGGTGGTGGTGGTGGGAAAGGGATGGATGGATCAACTTTTATCTTACATTGGATTCGAAGTTAAATGAACGAACGAGATACGGCCCTGCGGAATATTTTGCAATTGGAATAGGCGTTACTTGTCGCACAGAGAACGACGTTGGTGGTGATGGTGATGGTGATGGTGATGGTGATGGTAATGGTGGTGGTGGTGGTGGTGGTGGTGATGGTGCGTCGTTGTCGCGCATAGTTTTCGCGTGACGTCGCGACATAGAAACACAAACGACACCGCTATGGACAATCCTCTCTCTCTCTCTCTCTCTCTCTCTCTCTCTCTCTCGGTACGATCGTATGATCGTACGATCCTATTTATCTATTTATGGGACAGACAGACGGACAGACGAATAAGAAAGAGATGGATAGAATTTGAATGTCGACCGAATTTTCTTCGAGTTGGTTCAATTAAATTTCTATAAGACACGAGCACAAACTAACCCCACCTCACCCCGCCTCGCCTTACCATCGCTCCTCCTTCTCTAATTCCACTCTCCCACTCTCCCTCTCCCACTCTCTCTCTCTCTCTCTCTCTCTCTCTACGACTCGTGCGATTATTCCATTCTCGATCCCCCTCCCCCCCCCACTCCCCCGCCCCATTGACCTCCGGAAAAAAGTAGAGAAACACTTTTTTCATTTCAACGTATTAACATCACAACGATCCACGACGCGATCTATGACGCGATCTATGACGCGACCTATGACGTGGGTTGCGAGACAAATTAGTTAAGAAAAGAAAAAAAGAAAGAAAATGGTGGGCGGAAGAGGAGGGAACCTCGGGGACTTTTTTCAGGAAATAAGGTATATGTACGAAGATCGCAATTAATATCGATCGTTTGGATCGTTTGGATCGATAACGTCCGTCCATCGGAACGTTAATATGAACGATGAATGTTAACACGAAAATATAATCTACGAGTTTGTTACGCGTACGTGGTTTAACGAAGAATTAGGTGCTTCTCAATGGGAGATACGAAGCGATAAAAAAAAAAAAAAAGAAGAAGAAGAAGAAGAAGGAAGAAAAGAAACAAAAATTAAAAAAAAAAAAAAAAAGAGGATACCTTCGACGACGTAAGAGACGATCGATAGGGATCGGTCGGAGAATCGAGATATACGTAATATTTGTTGCGTTTGCTCTTGTCGTTTTAACGGACTCGGAAACGTTATCGCTAAACAATTTTGGACTTTGAACCTAAAGTATTCCTCGATGGAGTCGAAAATATCGCTTTTGTGTGTGTCTCCGTCCGTCCGTCCGTCCGTCTGTCTGTGTATGTTTGTGTGTGTATACGTGTGTACGTACATGTGTATGTATTGTAAACGTATATACACCTTCGTGCATCTGTTCGTGCGTGTACGTATATACGTATATACGTATGTATGTATATGTGTATATATATATATATATATATATATATATATATATATATATGCATAGATGTATGTATGTATATATACGTGCGTTCTTAACAGAGTATACTCACACTTGTCTTCTTACGTCCCGTCGTCTTCGAACATTATTAACTTGTAATCCCGAAAGATACGTGGTACCAGGCGATTTACGAACGACGTAGTAAGTATATAGTTGTATGTACGTATCACGAGAGAGCACGAGATAATCACGGTGTCGTTGGCTTGAATGAAAATAGGAATTTACTTTGAGCGAGAGAGAGAGAGAGAGAGGAGGGGGAGAGAGAGAGAGAGGGAGGGAGGGAAAAGGAGAGGGGGAATGAGAGAGAGAGAGAGAGAGAGAGAGAGAGAGAGAGAGAGAGAGAGAGAGAGAGAGAGAGAGAGAGAGAGAGATAGTAAGAGCAGAATGATGTCTTCCTATTATCGAATAACATTGATAACTTTTATACGAGTTTACACGATAATCAATTTAAACGAAAAAATATTTTAATGATAATAATTATTTCTTACGAAATCTCTCTCTCTCTCTCTCCTTCTCTCTCTCTCTCTCTCTCTCTCTCTCTCTCTCTCTCTCTTTATATATATATATTATATATACAGACTAAAGTGGGTCAAGAATAATTATTGCAATATAAACAACGGAGAAAAATAAAAAGAAAAGAAATTTCTCGTGGACTACGAGAAAATCTTCGCTTGGAAAAAAGAAAGGAAAAGAAGAAAACAAAAAAAAAAACGAAAGGAAAAATTATAAATAAAAAGGAAAGAAAAAAAGAACGGATCACTCGGAAGCGATCCGATAGAAATATAATCCAAAAAGGGGGGCAAAAAATAATGTAGATAAGGAAGAAACAAAAGTTAAGTAAAAGTAAAGTAAAAACAAATCAAATCAAACAAATTAAAATCAAATCAAATTAAATTAAATCAAATCAAATTTAATAAAATAAAATAAAATAATAAAAGGACATACGGATGGAAACATTTCGCATTTACAAGAATAAGCATTTTCATTCACGTATACTCTCATTCTCTCTCTCTCTCTCTCTCTCTCTCTCTCTCTCTCTCTCTCTCTCTCTCTCGTTCTTTCATTATCTCAGGTTTTTTTTTTTTTTTTTTTTTTTAATCGAGAACACACTAACGTATGCGGCATACGAATTCGCTCGTGCCCATCGGAGGTGGGAGGTGGGGGGAGGGAAAGGTGGCTCACCCAGGTAGAGAGGTTCGTAAGTGTTACATAGTTACAGCAAGCGCAGTAGACCGTTCCGTCTCGTCGTCGCTCAGACCTTAATGACGTCATTATCTCTAATTAGAATTCCCATAGTGGTGTGGCATCGGAGCCTACCGACCGGTAGTGTAAGATAGCCTAGGTAACCTAGGTTAGCTAGTTACCTTACCTAGAAATAACTATACCTACCTAACTATACCTACCTACCTACCTAGCTAGCTAGCTAGGTTGGTAGGTAACACTTACGTCTTTAACGTTATCTAGACTTCTATCTTTCCTCCCCAATCCCCATTCTCCTCCTCATCTTCTTCCCTTAATCATCGTCATCGTCATCGTCATCGTCATCGTCATCGTCATCGTCATCGTCATCGTCATCGTCGTCATTGTCGTCACACTTGCTCGGTTACACTCGACGTGTTTTCAAAATCTACCCCAAATAAGGTTACATACGTCTACATTTCAAACACTTTAAACGAGGCGACAAAACATAATCCCAATCAAAGTTCCCGATCCTCCTTTGGTTCATCCTCTTTTTTCTTCTTTATTCTTTTTTTTTTGTTCTTTTTTTTTTTTTTTTTTTTAAATCATTTATAACGACGAGTCATCGCAGCGTTTCAATCGTTATCCCCAAACTGGAAAATACGTTCGCGTAATTTAATCGCACGTATCGCACGTACAAAGAGAGAAGAGGAAAAAAAAATAAGTGATTAAAAAAAGAAAAAAAAAATTTTTTTTTTTTTTTTTTTTTGTAGGAAAGGTTTTGCGAACGTTCGGAACGGGGATGCCCGTTATATTCATTTGTTCGTGACTCTCGATGCAACGAAACTCACACAGTCACGTTTCTAAATCTCCTTCGATTTCTTTTCTACTTTTTTTTTTTATTATTTTCTTTTTCTCTCTTTCTCTCTCTCTCTCTCTCTCTCTGTCTCTCTCTCTCTCTCTCTCTCTCTATATATATATATATATATATATATATATATATATATATATATTTCTCTTTTCATCGAAATAATCCAACGACAAAATAAATTTATGCGAGAGAATACTCCGTGAGAAACTATTTTCCCGTGGATGGGCACTCGACTTTGTCACCGACGTGTCTCATGATTCATTGTATTGCATTAAAGACCAGACACAGAGAGAGAGAGAGAGAGAGAGAGAGAGAGAGAGAGAGAGAGAGAGAGAGAGAGAGAGAGAGAGAGAGAGAGAGAGAGTGAGAGAGAGGATAAATGTGCACGCGAAATTTCGAGGAATCGTATTAAATGTGTGTGTGTGTGTATAGTAACGAGTACGACGTATCAATGAGTTACGAGAATTTATTCCGACTGTAGTCGAAAATAAAATATATATATATATATATATATATATATATATTCTTTTATTTATTTATTTGTCCTTCTTACGTACATACGTAATGTATGTATATATATATATATATATATATATATATATATACGTGGTATTCGTACATACATCCATCCATCCATCCATCCATACATCCATCCATACATCCATACATCCATCCATACATCCATCCATTCCCGTGCATACACGCACGCACGCACGCACGCATGCATATCTAAGTGCATTCATTCGCGATCACGTAATACTATTAAACGTACGACGGTAACGACAAAAGAAAGAAATAAATAAAGGAAAGAAAAAGAAAAGTAAAGAAAAGAAAAAAAAAGAAACTGACGTTTTACGATAAAAACACACACACACGCACGCACGCACACACACATACTCACGGACACACGACGTACACGTGCGCGCTCATGCACACGCACACTGCTTGCATACGTATTATCAAAATTGATGCAACGCGTTGGAGTTTCTTCGAAAAGAAAAAAAAAAAACTGAAAGAAGATGGAACAAAAAAGAACAAACGAGTGAGAGAGAGAGAGAGAAGAATAAAAATTGTCGGATAAGAGTCGTTGGAACGTCATATTCGCGAGCGCATATTTTCATGTGCAAGTTGAATAACAGTCGCATAACAGAGCGAGATCCGCCTTTTGCCACCGAATGACACAACTCGGAGTACACGTACGTACGAACGAACGAACTAAGTGCGACAATGATGACAAACATATATATATATATATATATATACTTCTACGTACACATATAAACGTACGTACGCGTGTGTATATACGGTAGATACGCACCAAAGTGAATACAAGACGAATACATAGAAATGCATTTTAGTGTCTTCGTCGCCTTCGTCGTTGCAACGGTGATGACTCTCGCGACTACTCTCTTCGTCTCTCTTTAACACCAACGGTATATGTTGAAAGAGAGAAAGAGATAGAAAGAGAGAAGTAAGAAGAAGATAGAGATAACAAAAAGAGGATAGATAATACATACATACATACATACATACATACATACATACAGACATACATACATACATACATAAATACATACATACATCATAGATATACAAATATATGTGTATGAATGTATATCCATTCGTATATATATGTATATTTAATACGTATGCATTTAGAGTCGAGTCATATAGTAAAAGTATACCAGTGTGTGTGTGTGTGTGTGTGTGTGTGTGTATACAATTTTCTCCCACCCTTTCTCTTCATCCATCATCGCCCTTTACCTTACCCACCCTCTCTTACTCTCTCACTCACTTATTCACTCACTCAGTCACTCGGTCTTTCTCTCTCTCTTATTCTATCACCTTCCCACTCTCTTCCTCTTCAACGTATATATATATATATATATATATATATATATATATATATATATATATATATATATATATATATATGTACTTCCTCCCTGCTACGGAGGAGACGACTCTCGTTTCGATCCTGCAATCGTGACGTCACGACGGATACCTGTTGCATGCGACGTGTTACGTGTGAAGAACGCGTTAGTCGTATACATACGTGTTCTATGATATATGTATTACGTGTATGTGCATGTGCATGTGCATGTGCGCGTACTCGTGTGTGTTACGCTTTACGAGTAATGCATTGGCGGGGAGGAAGTTGGAAAAGTATGGTTGGATAAGTAGATAGATAGATAGATAGATAGATAGACAGAGACAGATAGATGGATATATAGACAGACACAGAGAGAGAGAGAGAGAGAGAGAGAGGGAGAAAGAGTGATAAGACGCATTTAAAGTCACCTGTTCGAATTAAAAGACCTATAATTATCCGTACTATTACGATTTCACGTGCACGAAGTATTTGCGAGTGATGATTTTCAAACTTTTTTGTTTTTGTTATATTCTGTTTCTTTCTTTTGCGTTTCTTTTTTTTTTATTTTTTTATTTTTTTGCTCTGATCTCACTACTTCTCATTCTCTCGTACGTTCTCTTCCATTGTTCCAAATTATGAATTCGTTCGTACGTAATTATTTATATCAAATAAATTAAATGATATCACACGAGATATTTATTCATCGAATATCGCCGTCGTCGTTTCGATTTGTTTCGAGCTTACGTATTTAATGAATGAATGAATGAATGAATGAATGAAACAACGGAGACGTAGACGAGTTGACTGGGAGGTGAAAAAACAAGGAAAGTAAGAAAGAAAGGAAGAACGAAAGGGAAGAAAATATCAATTAAATTTCTGGTCTCATTAACGACGATAGCACGTTATTATTTACAATACATCTCTCTCTCTCTCTATATATATATATATATATATATATATATATATATATATATACCATTACCCTTTCACAATATACCAATAGAAATATTACAATATTTTTCAACGATCGTATTCATTGTCCAATCAGAACGACGAAGTCCGAGACGAGACATACAACGACGAGAAAAAAAAAAAATATATATATATATATATATATATATATATATATATATAAGCATTTGAAAAAAATCGAAGGGTTGTAGTAAGCAAAAATGTGAGTGACAAAGACAGAGAGAGAGAGAGAGAGAGAGAGAGAGAGAGAGAGAGAGAGACATAGACAGAGACAGAGATAGAGGAGAAGGGAATAGGTGGGAGAGGAGGGAGGGGTGGAATGTTACCCCTATATAAGAATAATACTTTCATCTCGTTTGAATTTTCGGGGTGAGTAATCCTCGTAAAAGAGAGAGTATATATATATATATTATATTCTTCGTGCTTTTCGAATATCTCTCATTATAATTTAACACATTTGGAAGGAGACAGAAATACAGAGAGAGATAGAGAGAGTCAGACAGACAGAGAAACGTATACGTAAAATATGTGGCGGGGGAGGGGGGGGGTGGTGGTGGTGGTGTTGAGTAGAGAACCCGACGGATTTAATGGAAGATCAAAGATACGTCTAACCCTCCCTCCCTCCCTCCCTCCCTCCCACCCCGCCACCCTGCGTGGGTCCGCGTTTATAACGCACAGGAGGCGTGTCAGCGATTCACGCAACACGTATTTTCACGCGGCTGGGTTGCGAGTTGTGACGGGATTTGAAAAAGAGGGTTGGTTCGTGGTAGTTTGAGGGATGCAACCCCCTCCTCTTCCCTTCTCACCTCCCTGATGGTTAGGTGGGTGAGAGAGAGAGAGAGAGAGAGAGAGAGATATGGGTGCGGAATCCTGTTAACGATTGAATCCGCCCAAATGGAAAGCAATTTTCCTGTAGGATACGTGCAATTAACGTTCTAACCGCCACGTCACTCCGCTGCCATCAAGAGAATTGTTCATTGGTTTTAACTACCAAATCTGATATCTGTGGATACATACGCGCGTGTATATATATATACTATGTACTTATATATATATGTATATATATATATATATATATACAAAAGTATACGAAATTTGTGTATTCCATCTCTATCCCTATCACTATCCATATCCATATCCTATCCCTCGCGTTCACATTTTCACAGATTTTATTATGACGATCGTATTCTCTTTCTCTCTCGGTTTTTTATTTTTTTTTTTTTATTTTAATTACAGATTGCATTGCAACGACTTTATTCTCTCTCTTTCTCTCTCTCTCTCTCTCTCTCTCTCTCTCTCTCTCTCTCTCTCTCTCTACTTTACACGTTTCACACGAAATCTGTTCGATCCGAATTAATGAAAAATTTGAAAGAATTAATTAAACGATGGATACGTACGTTTCATTTGATTAATGGTATTAAATCTATTAAGATGCGTGTCCGTCCGTCCGTCCGTCCGTCCGTCCGTTTCTATTTATCTAATACGTGACACGATCGAAACGTATTTACGTGCATTCTCTCGAATAAAGATAGTAGTGTGCGTGTGAGAGAGAGAGAGAGAGAGAGAGGGATATAGCAACGGCCATTACACCGAGCTAACTTTTCACGAAGATCGCGGAGAATCAACGAAAATAGACGAGGCACGGTAGCTGCCGCTCGTTTGGACGTTAGCCAATGACGTGGCGCCGTTAGAAAAATTTCTAACGCTAGACGCGTATACCTTAGAAATTGCCTCTTTTCTTTCTATTCGTCTTCCTTTACTTCTTCTTCTTCTTCTTCTTCTTTTTGTTTCTTCTTTCTTTCTTTCTTCCTTTTCTTACTTTTTACGTTCCAATTCTTTCGCTCTTTTCTTTTTTTACCTGTGCGTGTGTGCGCGCGCGCGTTCTAGACGTCACTTATCCCGGGTGTCTCGTTAATGAAAAATTTTCGATAAAAAAAAAAAAAAAAGAAAAAAAAATATATATATATATATATGTATTTTTCGTTTTCTTCTATTCTTTTTTTTTCTGTTTTTTTCCCACTCTCTCTCTCTCTCTCTCTCTCTCTCTCTCTCTCTCTCTCTCTCTCTCTCTCTCTATCTCTCTCTCCGTCTCTCCGTCTCTCTCTGTCTAAGGAGTCATCGACCCGACGAAACAAATTTACGAACGATCGTAATTTAATATATCTTATTTCGACGATAAGACGAAGTTTGGAATTTTGTTTTCTTTTCTCCCCCTCCCCACCCCCCTGTCTCTATCCTTTTTATTTCTTTTTCCTTTTTTTTTTTTCTTTTCATGTGACGTACGTGGTATATGTATTACATACACTGACACACACACGCACGCACGCACGCACGCACATACATATGCGTTTACGTATAGATTAGATATTCGTACCAAAGTGGCTTAGAATTATAAGACATCGTTCTCTCTCTCTCTCTCTCTCTCTCTCTCTCTTTTTTTCGACAATCTCGCAATTTTGGCGAGAAATAATCGCTCGTTTAGAATTGATAATAAGGCAAACAAAACACATAGGGCGGGGTAGGGGAGGGGAGGGGAGGGGAGGGGAGAGACCTATGAGAAAAAACACACCGTGATAATGATCGCGAGTGTTAATTGTAACCGAGTTCATTTCTCTCTCTCACTCTCTCTCTCTCTCTGTCTCTCTCTCTTCTACTTTTACGAACCACAATCCAGTGGTTCTCATACCGAACCTCGAAAACGAAATCCGTCGTGTCGCGAACTGACTTGCTCGCAAAACGTGACGCCGACATTAAAAAAAAAAAAAAAAAAAAAAAAAAAAAAAATGCAAAAATACAATAAACAAAAAAAAAAAGAAATATAAAAAAAAACAAAAAAATACAAAAAAAAAGAGTAAAGAGGACAGACAGGCGCGAATCGAAGGAACTTCTCGCGCGGAGTGTATTGTGCGTAGATAAAGTAAAAAAAAATGGAAGAAGGAGAAGAGAAGAAAGATAGAAAAGAGACAGTGAGAGAGAGAGAGAGAGAGAGAGAGAACATACGCGAAGGAAGGAGAGCACGCTGGTGGGTTTGCGCGAGCGCATATTCACGTATGCGAGATACCTATGTAATATTATAGCCGATAACTAAACGATGCTAATTCGAAACTTTTCACGTCGTGCTCTCTCTCTCTCTCTCTCTCTCTCTCTCTCTCTCTCTGTGTCTCTCTCTCTGTCTCTCTTTGAGAAAACTAAGGAACAAAATGGCCGACACGGTAGATAAGAGCTAAGCTCCTTCTTGTTCGACTTTTAGAGGCCGACGAATCCGGCTATCTTAGGTTGCTTTGGTAAACTACTATGTTTTATACATATATATCACCTTTACGTATATATATACATATATATATATATATATATATATATATATATATATATATGCATGTATGTATGTATGTATAATACATATATAATACACATGTGCAAACACATATATATATATGTGTATGTATGTACGTATGTATATATATATATATACGCGTATGTACTATGACGTACTCTCTCTATTTATCTCTCTCTCCCTCTCTCTCACTCTCTTTTTGTACGTACTACTCTCTCTCGGTGATCCAGTTAGCGCAGTTAGTCAGTCAACTTGATTTGGATTCCATTGGACGTATAGTAACAGAAAAGTGGTAAATGTTAACGAGCCGATAACGGTAACAAAATTACGAAAAACTAACTCTTTATCTGTCCCGCCGTCGAGTTTTTCGAAGTGAAAAAAGAAAGAAAAAAAAGAGAAGAGAGAGAGAGAGAGAGAGAGAGAGAGAGAGAGAGAGAGAGAGCAGAAAATGAAAGGACAATGGGAATTTCGTTTCGACGAAAATACGATGGACGTTCGTGTTGCAAAGAAAAAAATAAATAAATAAATATATCTAAAGCAATCGATTAATTATTGGATTAATTAATAAAATGAATAATTAACTGATTGATCGATGGATGGATGTATAGATCGATCGATCGACTGATTGATCTGACCGATCGACGAAATGCGCGTACCTCGTAAAAAATTCAAGCCGACGATTGATTAATTAATTATTTAATTAATTCATTCATTCATTATTTAATTAATTAGTTCGTTAATTATTCCGTTAATTAGCGCGATCGATGTTAGTGCTCGATGGAGATTCTTGCGTGCGCGAGCTTACGTTTTTTTTTCTTTTTTCATTTTTAGATTTAAATTTGGAAAAATAATATTAATAGAAATTAAGTATATATATATATATATATATATATATATATATATATACAGATATGCGTGTATGTGTGTATGTATAGTCAAACGGTACATATGTTATAGGTAAGAAAACGGAGGTAAAATTTCTTTCCCACCCCCACCCCCACCCACCTCGTAAAAGTCGACCTGAAAATCCCGTTAAAACTTTAATCTCATAGTTTATTTATAGTCTCGTAATATTAGAATACATATATATATACTCGCTGGTAAGCGTATCATAGAAATAGAGAAATGGAGAAACGTAGTAAATGGGTGTAATATAATTGCGACCATTTTCGCGGGGAAACAACGTCGGAGGAGGAGGAGGAGGAGGGGGGGGGGAGGGGAGGGTGGAAGAAAGAAATAAAAAAAAAAAAAAAAGAACAAAGAAAAGGAAGAGGGAAAAAAGGAAAGATGAAAAGGCAAAAAAGAAAAAGGAGGAGAGAAAGGAGGAAGAAGGATTGAGATAAAGAAAACAAACAAACAAAAAATTGGAGAAAAAGAATATCGGAAAAATTTGGGAAATGGTCCGTTCGTGAAAAGGGACAAAGAAAATTAAAAAAAAAAAAAAATTAAAAAAGATAAAATAAAATAAGAAAATTTTGAAGGAAGAAACGTGGAAAATAAAGGGAAGGAAAAATTGGGAGGACAATTTTTTTTGAAAACGACCGACCATTATCGGTGAAACAATCGAAAGAGAGAGAGAGAGAGACACAATAAATATAAAAGAAGAAAAAACAGTAAAGGATAGAAAAACCGCGCGCGTTCGTGAGTAAACGGTATTATATAAATATGTGTGTGTGTGTGTGTGTGTGTGTGTGTGTGTGTGTACTGGGTGTACGTAAAATATCTAATACACGAATACGCGCGGAAACACGCATTGGTTGTGGTGGTAACACGCGCGCGCGCGGAAAAAGAGAGACACAGATATCACGTTAACCACATCCCTGCGTGACAAACAAGTTTCACGGTAAGAGTTGTCGGTTGCTCTTCTCTGTCTCTATCCTTTCAGGAGGAAAAGAGATAGATAGATAGACATAGATATAGATAGATCGAAGGAGAGAGAGAGAGAGAGAGAGAGAGAGAGAGAGAGAGAGAGAGATGGAAATAGTAAAAAAAAAAAAAAAGAAAAAGGAGGAAAGAAAGAACGATAGATATAGAGACACATTAGACGAATAATATAAAGATCGGTATATGACTATGACGATGACGATGACTATGACTATGAACTACGACAACGTTGACGATTACGATGAACAGATTGATATACGACGTATTCGAAAAGAGAAAGAGACAACGACGAGTAGTTGTTTCGGTAGAAATAGAAACAGTACGGAAAAGGTGTGAAAGAGCTTATTCTCTTTTCTTTTCTTTTCTCTCTTAAAATCCAATCTCAAACTCACATATTTCCTTCGTTCCACCGTGCGGGACACGTCCAACTTGATGGAAGATGGAGAACGAGAGGATATTCCAACGAGTTCCACTTCTTTTTTCTTCTCTCTCTCTCTCTCTCTTCATCTATCTATCTATCTATCTATCTCTGTATTGCACGTAAGAATAATATAAGAACGAAATTGCGACTTGATCGACTATTTCTCTCCGAACCACCCACCCATCAACCCACCCCCCCCCCCTCTCTCTCTATCTCTATGTATCTATCAATCTGTCTGTCCGTCTCTCTGTCTCCGTCTTTCTTATACGTTAAATATGAATTCACACGGAGAGCGAGAGAGATAGAACGAGAGATAGATAGAGATGGAAATATGTGATTCACGAGTTGTCACGAGACTTTCTAAGATAATACGTACGTATATGTGTATGTATATATATATATATATATATATATATATACATATACATATGTATATGTATATTCGCCAGAGTGAATGATAGAGATAGATATAGAGATACAGATAGTTATATAGATGGATGGATGGTTGGTTGGATGATTGGATGGATGGATGGATGAATGGATGAATGGATGGTTGGATGGATGGATAGAAAAATAAATAGATGGATAGAGAGATAAAGAAACACTTGCCCGTAATAAAATGATAATTACGAAAGGAGCACGTTTGACGAACGTCTTACGTCCTCGTCCTCGTCCTCGTCCTCGTCCTCGTCGTCGTCGTCGTCTTCAACGACGACCTCAAAGCCGACATAGACTTAGACTTAGTGTTAGACTTAGAGACGTAGAGACGTAGACGTAGAGACGGTACGGCGTCTTTGACGATGCTGAGAACTGTCAACCACTTCTATCGTGCGGACGACTGCCTGGCAAACGGACGAGGACTGAGTAGACCGGCCGATCGCTCGCGTATCTCCCCTTCCCCGACCCATCCCTCTCCTCTCCTCTCTCACATCACCCTCTCTCTCTCTCTCTCTCTCTCTCTCTCTCTCTCTAACGTGCCGCTCTCGCACTCCCTCGGTAGCTCCCTTCTTCTTCTTTTCCGCTTCTCTTCTTCTCCCACCCCTTTTTTCATTCTCCCTCTCTCCCTCTCCCCTCTCCCTCTCTCTCTCTCTCTCTCTCTCTCTCTCTCTCTCTCTCTGTCTGTCTGTCTGTCTCTCACCCCTCTTCTACACTCCATACTCACTGTGTGCTCTCCATTACTGCGTCTCTTTTTCTCCATGGCACCTTCGCGTAAGTCCTCCTCCTCCTCCTCCTCCTCCTACTCCTCCTCCTCCTTCTTCTTCTTCTTCTTCTACTTCTACTTCTAGTTCTACTTCTCCTTCTCCTCTTACTAACGATTCTTTTGGAAGGAGAATTGCGTGAATTGTTGAGAGGAGTGGGGAGCGTATGTGAAATGTGAGTATAGATATGTGTACGTGTACGTGTGTGTGTGTGTGTGTGTAAGAGAAAGATAGATAGATAGATAGATAGATAGATAGATAGATAGAGAGAGAGAGAGATATAAAACACGAGGTCGGAAAACACGGAAATCCCAATCGTCCAACTCTAAATGTCCTTTAGAGTTCTACGAATTCTTTCATCTATATATGCATCTATGCATTCGTCTATGCATCTCTACGCATGTACACACTGATGTATGCGTGTCTCTTTCTCCCCCCCCCCCCTCTCTCTCTCTCTCTTTTTCTCTCTGGCTGTCTTTAGTCGAGTGCGAACATTTGATGCATTTTTATTTAATAGCACGAATATCTTTACCATTTAAATATTATCGCCATTTTATAGCAATATTTTTACTTAAACGCGCGACCGTACAATTTTATTCATTCATTCGTTTATTCATTTATTTGTTTGTATGTTTGTTTGTTCGTTGATTTTAATTTGTTTGAGTTGAAAAAAGATTTGTTAACGTACTGATAGAATGTACATGGACATCCGAGTTATTCGTAACGTCACGAGAGTAAACCTACTCGTGAATGGCGGACTTACGTCGTAAGATATATATATATATATATATATATATATATATATATAGAGAGAGAGAGAGAGAGAGATACAGATAGTGTAAGAGAAAGAAAGAAAAAGAGAGAGAGAGAAAAAGAGAGAGAGAACGTATGTATGTATGTATGTGTTTCGATTATGTAATTTATGCGCAATACGCGGAGAGCTCTAAAGCTTATATACGTTTGTTCGTTCTGTTCTACTACGTATCAAGAAATTTACGTATGTATATTCACTTAAACGTGCTTTTATATATTCCGTTGCGACGTCCAAGAAAAAGATAAAACAATTAAAAAAAAAAAAAAAAAAAAAAAAAAAAAAAAAAAAAAGAAAAGAGAAGAAAAAAAAGAATAAAATGAAACGAAACGAAACGAAACGTAATGAAATAAAAAAAGAAAAAAATAGGACGAGGACGAAACGGCAGAAGGAAAAAGGATCGTACGCGATCTTCGTCTTTTATCGACGAGGAGAGAAAGAGAGCGAAGAGAAAAAAAAAACGGAGAAAAAAAAATCGAGACGATTCTCAGCTTAAAAAAAAAAAAAAAAAAGGAAAAAAGTAAAATAAAACGAGTTCTAAATTTTCTTTCGCTTCTTCTCTCTCTCTCTCTCTCTCTCTCTCTCTTTCTCTCCCTCTCTATTTTTTTTTCTAAAACATACACGCGCGTAAAGTGATCATAAACGTTCCACCATGTATAAAATCTTAATCGAAACCATACTCGACCGTAACGATTTATCGAGTTCCAAAGACGATTTAAATCGATTCTAATTTTTTTCCCTTCACTCCACCCCTCCAACCCCGTCTCTGTTTCTCTTCTATGTTTCTCTCTCTCTCTCTCTCTCTCTCTCTCTCTCTTTCTCTCTAATGAATCATTTTAACAATAACAATCTCCTTATTCATCCATAAAACAGGATGAATAACGAACGAGCGAATAATGTGACTAAGAAACGCGAGACATTCCGTCGTTCTCTGCGCAATCGCTCGTTTAAACTTATGCGTAATGCAGAAAAGAGAAAGAAAAAAAAAAAAAAAGAAAAAAAAGAGAAGAAGAAAAAAGGAAAAAAAAAGAAAAAAGCGATACTTCCGTGAATCGTAATCGAGCGCGCATGCGCGAAATCGAAAGATATATATATATATATCTTTTTCTTTCTCTATTTATCAATCAATCTATCTATCTATCAATCTATCTATCTCTTTTTTTCAAAGAGTATGCATCTCTACGAGAGAATTGCATTCGAGTGTTTTACGGATGACCGATCGAAAAAAGAAGAGAGAGAGAGAGAGAGAATAAAAAGAAAGAAAAAAAATAATTAACGGACAGAAATATATATATATATATATATATATATATATATATATATATATAAAGAAAAGAAAAGAAAAAAAGAATAATAAAAAGAGAGTTTCTTTTACCCTTACCCGTCCCACAAATCCCCACCCCCATTTCCCACCCCCGTTTGATCGTTCGACCGTTCAAACAAGATTTCGAGTTTGCATCCGTAAACCGAAATTTCGGTTCGAAAAAATCGATCCACGCGTTGATCGAGGGGTCTCTATTTTATTCTTCTTCCTCGTTTTTCATTTTCCTCCTTTTTCACGTTTATTATTACCTTTTTCTTTCTGTATTTTCTTTTTTTTTTTCTATCTCGTGCTCTTTCTTCCAACCGATATAACCCCGTGCAAACACGATTCTACGTTTTCTATCACTACCATATGTCGTCTTTTAACTGTACGATAGATAGTGGTAGGTAGGTTGATAGGTTGATAGGTTGATAGGTTGATAGGTTGGTAGGTAGGTACGTGATATTTTTTTTTTTTTGTTTCCACCATAAATCATTGCTCACGTTAGTTTGAAACTATCGTCAACCAAGCAACTTTCAACAACGTTAAATCCAATCCGATCCTCTATACACTTTCATAATACCGTTTTTATCGGCAAACTAGAGGGAGGATATTTTCGACGACAACGACGAAACGAGATTATTGTTAGACGAAAAAAAGAAAATGATTGATAGAGAGAGAGAGAGAGAGAGAGAAAAAAAAAAGAAAAATTATATGGAAAAACAAGAAAAGAAACGAAAATTTGATTTTTTTGGCGTGAACCGAGCGTACGGAAGAGTAAATCGTATTTGATTTGGCGAACCGCGAATAAAAAAAAAAATTTCTATCTACGTTCTCGCATATGGTATTACAAGAAAAAAAAAAAAAAATCAAGAAAAAAAACAAAAGAAAAGAAAGAGTGGGCCGTGAAGTGAAGAAGAAAAAAAAATCAAATCAAATAAAAAAAAAAAATAAATAAAGTGTGAAAAACGGCTTGATCCGGGGATTAGACGTTAGGACCTCGGACAGAACTAGATCGCGTATTAGAATTGACAGCGAGTAGTATTAGAAAATTAGACGATCGATAGGGGGAGGTGAATTTTTATCGAACGCCGAAAACATTTTCGGCGAGACAAATTTCTGAAGTAAATAAAAATAAATGGCGATCTTAACGACCAATGCAGTGTGATTATCGCTGAAGGGTAGGTAGGAGGGAGAGTGGAGAAGAGAGAGAGAGAGAGAGAGAGAGAGAGAGAGAGAGGGGCTGAGTGACAGAGGGGGGAATGAGGGTGGGAGGGAGGGTTCAGGGGTCGGATATGTAAGCATACTAATATCGAAGAGAATTGCCCACGTGACGCGTGAGAAATGTAATGTGACAAAAAAAGAAGAAAAAAAAAGAAAAACGAACGAGAGAGAGAGAGAGAGAGAGAGAGAGAGAACTTGAGCGAACGAAGATTCTTGCGGATGACACGTCGTAATCTATATATCGTTCTTCGTCATGTTTCGTCGTCATCGTTCTATGTACATGACTATAAACTATGACTATGACTATGACTATGACTATGTCGACGTCGGGGCGAACGAATTCGTCGAGAACATTTTTTTTTTTTTTTTTTTTCATTCGACAAGAGGAAGAGACGGAGAAGGAGGAGGAGGAGGAGGAGGAGAAGGAGGAGGATCGAACCGCGAGGAAAAATGTGAAGAAAAAAGAAGAAAAAGAAAATGAAAAAACAAAAGGAACGACGAAAAGAAAGAGGCCAGAATGGAATCAAAAAGTAGGGAATTGAAAAGAAAAAAAAAAGAAAAAGCGGATAGAAAAAGAAAAACGGCAAAAGATCTCGAAAAAAAAAAAAAAAAAACAGAGAAAAAAGAAAAGAGAACAGTGAACGGAAAAAGACGACGACGACTACGAAGGAAAATGGACATGGACAGCACACACACAACACACACACACACACACACACATATATATATATATATATATGGAGAGAGAGAAAGAGAGAGAGAAAGAGAGAGAGAGAGAGAGAGAGAACGATGGCACTCACTCTGACGTAACACGAAGCAACGAACGCGAGAGGACACACGCGCTTCCCATCTACCGACACGAGAATCCACCGCGAACTACGAAATAACCTCGCGGAGTTTTTCCGCAAGGGGAAGCAACGCGATAGCAGCGCCGCCCTATCCGCCACTCCACGTACTTCTTTTACCGTCTCCACCTCTCTTCTCTCTCTCACTCACTCATTCTATCACTCTCTATCTCTCTCTCTCTCTCTCTCTCTCTCTCTATCTATCTGTATCTATCTATCTCTCTCTATCTCACTCTCTTTTTCTCTCTCTTTCTCTCTTTAGAAAATGGCTGTGCGTGCGCTGTTTGTCGTCTCTATGGCCTTGCGCGTCACTGTTCTCTCGTTAACAATCATTATTATTAAGTATATATATATATATATATATTTTTTTTTATATATGTATTAGATATGTTATATATATGTGTATGTGTGTGTGTGTATCTATCTATCTATCTATATGTATATATATATGTGTGTGTGTGTATGTATGTAATTTTTGTTGTCTTTCGATCTTTTTAACTTCCTTTTACTATTTCTAAGAAATAAAAGACAATTTTTCTCTTCTATTATATATATATATATGTGTGTAAAGAAAGAATAAAACGACGCGAAATTTTTCATCGGGAATACAATTTACATTGTTTCCCCTCTTACGTTTAACTCAGGCCAATCTCGATTTCTCTTTTAAAATTTGATACTGAACGATTTTACGAGGTGATCGAATAAAGAAGGGCGGTAGGGTCGGGGGCTGAAGGCGTGGAAAAGAAACGGAGAAAAGAAGGACGAAATAATTGGTATCATTCGATTCGAAATCCAAAACGAAATCGATGCCCCTTCTTTCTTTTCTTTCCTCTTCGTTCGATTTTGATTTTGACATAGTCGTGAGAAATTATTGTACGAACAAAACGGAACGGAACGGAACGGAACGGAACGGAACGGAAATAATTTACTTACCCTAACTTACTCGCTAACTTACGTACGATTTTTTCTGTTTAAAAGAAAAGGAAAAGAAAAAAAAAAAAGAAAGTCACGAAAGGCGCGGGTCAATGAAATACGGTGATTTGCGTAAGTAAAGTCAATGCCGAGAGAGAGAGAGAGAGAGAGAGAGAGAGTCGGCGCGCGCGTGCGCGCGCGAGTCGAGAATTTCGTCTATGCCAAAACCGATATAATAATGCCGATTCGACGAAAACTCATGAATTATGAAATAGGGAGGGAAATAATCGTGTAACGGGGGGGAAAAACAGATGTTTTTACGTGGCTAACCGTGTGACCGTATACTTAACATGCATACATATATACATACATACATACATACATACATACATACATTAAATTACATTACAATACGTACGTAATGTATATACACACACACACACATATATATATACATATACATATACATATATATATATATACATACATATATATATACATGTATATATACATATACGTGCATAAATACTTACATATCGCGCAAGATTCATATATATATATATATATATATATATACATATACGTGCATAAATACTTACATATCGCGCAATATTTATACGTATATATATATATATAATCGTACATACGTATCAGATATATTTCTTTCGAGCGAGCATCGAATCGATGGATAATAACGTCGATTAAAATCAAATTACCAAAGAGAGAGAAAGAGACCAAAAAAAAGAAGAAGAAAAAATCTGGTACAAAATTGCACTCGAAGTGGAAGTGAATTTATCTTTCGGTGGGAGGGGATGGGGGAGGGGGAGAACGTTGAAAACGAAAAGTGATTTATTACGAATTCGATTTTTAACGATTGACAATAATTTCGTCGTATCGAGGAAGTACAACCGAGCGACGAGTTGTGCTTGGCTGGAGAGGGGGTAGGGGAGGGGTTGGGGAGACGAGACGAGGATGTTGGAAAGAGGGTTGTAAAGACGGTGGAGTGAACAAAAAGAAAAAAAAAAAAAACAGAGGTCGAGAGATTACCGACTCGATTTTTGTCGATTTCGATTTTAATCGAATCGATTATTATATTGTACCGTATAACGAAAAGAAAGAAAGAAAGAAAGAAAGAGATAGATAGATGGATACGTTCGAAGTCGACACCCATCTCATATTTTTATAACGCAACCCGTTATATACCAATTTATGTGCTACGTGGCACGCAATAAACGAACTATTATATATCTATTTATCGGGTATAGTGGATGTTGTTGTCGTCGTTGTTGTCGTTGTTGTCGTTGTTGTTGTTCAGCGATCTCCCGAAGCTTTAATATCGGTTTCAAACGCACGTGCGGAGACGTTTACCCGTTTGCTCGACGTTCACGTTGACATTATAAAAGAAATAACACACCGACGTGACCGTTCGCTTCTAATAATGCCTGGACGGATATGGACGTTCGTCGGTAGATTATTTCTAACGTTTTAATCGCCACGATAGAAAACTATTATCACTACTAACGTATCTTCGATCGTACATTAAAGATTCTCTCTCTCTCTCTCTCTCTCTCTCACTCTCTGATTATTTTTTTCGTTTTCTTTTTTCTTATTTTTTTCTACCCTTCGTAAATATCGGATCGGTAAACTTGATAGCAAGTAATAATTACAAAGGGCTCGTTCTCGAAGGAATGAAAAATCTCGATTGTAATGTTGATGATAACGACGATGATTGCGACGACGATGATTTATGATGAATATTATTTCTTAAGAATTTGTATAAACGTATATAGAGTGATAATTTAAAAATTAAAAATTAAAACGATTAATATATTATACAATACTATATATATATATATATAAAATATAATTTAAAAAATAGAATACCATTGGTTCAAAAATCTGTTCGTGGAATATTTGTCGTTATAAAAAAAAAAAAAAAAAAAAAAAAAAGAAAAAAGAAAACAGAAAATTAAAAGGAAGATATAAGAAATGATCGCGCGATGAGATATACGTTTGCTTTTTAATTGATAAAGAATAGACGATTAGCAGACACAACGGGGATTTTAAAAAAAAGAACGTTTCATCGAGAACGTAAAGAGACTTGGTACATAATAAGTAAACGAGCCGCGTCACTCTGGCACCGTCTTCGTAGTCGTCGTCTCCTTCTTATTCTCGAAATATCGCAGACGTATAAAATCGTCGTGGCGACGACGAGCGCCGTCGCCCGTTAAAATAGAAAATAGAATTAGATATATACGAATCGAGAGAGAGAGAGAGAGAGAGAGAGATACGAGGACGGTTAGAGTCGGCCTAGAATTTAATCGAACGTGGCCAGTCGTCGCGACATCGTTTTCTGAAGCCATCGAGACAATTTTCGAACGTAATAATAATTTTCTATCTTTGAAATTCGAATCCCTCCCCCCACAACCCACCCTCCCTCTTCCCCCAACCCCAACCCCCCAAAAAAAAAGAAAGAGAGAAAAAAGAAAATGGCCTTGCAACGAAATTTTAAAAAAGAAAAGAAAATTTATGAAAGACAAAGGAAAGAGTGAAGGAGGAGGGAGAGGGAAGGAGAGAGAGAGGGCAAGTTATCTCGTAAAAAGGTATCAGGTAATTACACCCTTAAGCCATTTTTATATCGTCCACTCTCTCTCTCTCTCTCTCTCTCTCTCTCTCTCTCTTTCCTTCTTTATATATATATATATATATCTTGATAGAAATGAAAAAGAGTAAAAAGAAATAGAAGAATAGAAGTCTCGTAATCCTAGTAAACTTCAATCCTTCTTTTCCCTTCTCTTCTATCTCTCTCTCTCTCTCTCTCTCTTTCTTTCCTTTTTTTTCTCGCTTTTCATATCGCCCCATGACCTCTCGTTAAGACCACCCAACGAAAATTTCCAAGCTATCTAATTAAGCGATGAATAATGCACGATGGATCGACGCTACGATTAAAACCATCCACTACTTCCCTCTCTCTCACTCTTTATCCCAATCCCAATCCCTATCACTATCTTTATCCATCCATCCATCCATTCATCCATCCATCCATCCATCGATCCATCGATCCATCCATCCATCCATCCATCCATCCATCCATCCATCCATCCATCCATCCATCCATCCATCCATCCATCCATCCATCCATCCATCCATCGATCCATCCATCCATCCATCCATCCATCCATCCATCCATCGATCCATCCATCCATCGATCCATCCATCCATCGATCCATCCATCCATCCATCCATCCATCCATCCACTTTCATAGCAAATAGGCTGGATGACTTTAGACTGTTAGACTTCCTCGAATGTGCAAGAACGGGGCGGAGGAGGGAGTGGGAGTGGGAGTGGGAGGGGAGGGAGAGGGGAGGGCGCATCCTGCCGATAAACTATTGACCGTACCGTAAGGTATTCCAAACGTCTTAGGAAGTAACCTAAGAGAGAAAGGGACAATAGTTGACTGACCGTGACTTCTTATACTTCTTCCCCTCCAACCCTCCCCTCTCAACCATCTCTCTCTCTCTCTCTCTCTCTCTCTCTCTCTCTCTCTCTCTCTTACTCCTCCTCCTTCTCCTCAACATCCTTCTCATCTACGACGTCCTTAGTTTGTGAGAACAGAATGGGCCGAGTAAACGCGAGTACTATACCTACTACTATTTACTACTACTACTACTACTATCACTACTATTACTACTATTATTATTACTACTAGGCGTCGCTCGTAACGAAAAGAAAAAAGAATGAAAGATGGAGAAAGAGAGAAAAAAAAATAAATGAAAGAAAAAAACCAACGGGTCGATTGCTTGCTCTCTCTCTCTTTCTCTCTTTCTCTCATACTCTCACATACACTCTCTCTCTCTCTCTCTCTTTCTTTCTTTCTCCCTACTGCGTTCATGGCTAGCTAGAGTGCCTCGGTGTCGGTGTGGTTTCATTCATAAAGTCACGCGTATCGCGAACGAACGCGAACGCGCTCGGCACGCCGGCTCTAACGAGGGAAACGCATCTAATCTAACCGTTATTATACCTCTGTATATATATATATATATATATATATATATATATATATATATTAGATTTGATTTATTATTTATATAATTATTCGGTATCGATCAATGTATAATATATCGTAAAATTAATTAGAGTTCGATTCGATATTATTCAATTAATGTCACAAAACATTTGTATATGAAAATGATTCGTGATCTTTGGAAAACAAAAAGAAAAAAAAAATATATATATATATATAGATATATGTGTATGTGTGTGTGTGTGTGTGTATAGAATGTACATACATTTATGCACATATCTAAATTAAATCGATGAAATTCCTGCAATCCAATAATAATATATCATAATTGCGAATGGATGATAGAAATTAATAATATATTTAGTATAAAGTCAAGTCGAAAATAAAAAATTCTATGTACATATATATATATATATATATTTTTACGTAATTCCTAAACATAGTTCATACAATGTAATAATCTCTGCGTTACGCGTTAAAAATTCAATTAATTACATCCTACGACGTAACTACTTGCTCGGGGAAAAAAAAATTAATTCTAAATACATCCATATATATATATATATATATATATATATATATATATATATAATTTTTTCTTAAATTTTAAATACATAGATAACGATCCAAAGAAAAAAATATATATATATCCTATTCTATTTATTTATATATTTATCGAACATTTTAATGACTCCATTGTTCGATCAACGAAACGATTGTTTCAAAAGTATACGAATATATATATATATATATATATATACACACACACACATATATATAACTGTCCGTGTAGAAATATATTATACTTATTTTTACGTATGTGTTAGTTTAACTCTTGTAGACTCGAGGACGTTAAAAGCTGCTGAGGGAACGCCCTACACGACTTCCGTTCAGGATGACGTATATATATACGCTTTGGAGAGCTTAAAAAACTTTTCTTTTTCTCGCTAAGTACACTACCACCAAATAAATACAGTACACACGAACACATTCTCGACATTTTCGATAATAACTAATCATCTTTATATCCGCTTCGTTGTATATCAAATAAATGTGTCTAATCGATACGTAATTCATTTCGCGATAAATCGATAATACACGTCGTAGGAATAATAAATCGAATGTAATCGAGTAGACGAAGTAATATTGAAATGAAGAAAGAAGGAAAGAAAGAAACGATAAAGAAAAAAAAAAGAAAGAAATTCCCTACGTTTTAATCGAAATTTTTTTCGAAAGAAGATAAACTTCTCCCTCTCACTCTGTTTGAATACGACGATGCACATAAGGATCTACTTTATATCTTTTTTCTTTTTTTTTTTCTTTTTTTTCAATTTCGTTTTATCCTCAATAATTTTTTTATTCCTAAAATAAATCGTAGATCTTTATTTTCCGAGATTTGAAATTTATTTCTGAAAAAAAAATATATATATATATATATATATATATACGTAAAAAATATAAGTGCACCTGGTGTCGACATTTTCGAAGACTACGAATAATTTCCATGATCGTTTCGTCATATTAAATAAATCAATAAATAAATAAATAAATAAACAAATAAATAATAAAATAAATAAATCGCATCTAATCGACAATAATTCGATTCGTAGCAAATCTGTATCGATCGTAGTAATAATAAATCGTATCCAATAGAGCGATGAATAAAATAATTTTTAAAAGAAAGAAAAAAAAAAAAAAGAAAATTAAATAAATTCCCTACACTCTAATCGAAATTTTTTTCGTAAAAATAGTACATTCTCTCTCTCTCTCTCTCTCTCTCTCTCTCACTATGAATGCGATATAAACAAATAGAAATCTCTTTTATCTTTCTTTTCTCTGGAATCTCGTTTTGTCCTCAATAATTCTTTTTTTTTTTTATTGTCGAAACAAATCTAACAAATTTTTTTTCCGAGATTTCAAACGTAATTCTAAGAAATAAAAAGAAGAATATATATATATATATGTGTGTGTGTGTGTGTCTGAAAAAGATAATAATCGTAAATACACAGAGAAACACGACGGAAGTACGCGGGTGCTCTTAAAGAAACGTTACGAGCACTCTTGGATCTTGCTTTTCAAAGTGCGCTGACCCTTTCGAAGCTTGGGCGGAACTCCTTCGCTTCCGGTGCTGTTCCGCCGTTGCTATTTCTATATATAAAGCTACACGCACTTGTCGTTATAAAAGCGTATTCGATTGTGTGTGTGAGCCCGTTAGGGTGTATTAGTTAACTCGAGCACTCTCTTAAATCTATATATACAGATTCGGTATGTATATTGTCTATATATATATATATATGTGCGTGTGTGTTTGTAAGCACGTATTACGTATAGATGTCTAATGTAGCTGAAAGAGACGAATTAGATAATAATATATCGTACCTATTGATATATAAATAATTGATAATGATACAATTAAATGTTCGATTAAACAATTTCAATCGTCAAACAACTAATATGTATGTAATATATATATATATATATATATATATATATATATATATGTATGTATGTAACTGCGTTGTTACAATTGTATTGGATGTCTAACGTAGCTGAAAGAAACGTATTGTATAATAATATATCGACTTATGGTTATAATTATCCTACAAATGAATTCCCAAAATGAAATGAAAACTAACGAAGAAAATAGATAAACGTTAATTAATATATTAAAATTGAAATGCGAATTGATATAACCGAAAGAAATAGAAATAGAAATAGAAGAAGAAGAAGAAAAAAACAGAAAAATAAATCGTAAAAAGAAATCTCATAGGAGGGTTGAAAAATTAAAAGAGATAAGGGGGGGGGGGATGTGAGAAAAAAAAAATAAAGAAAAAAAAATATCTCTGCCAGGCTCGTACTAATAATCTGTGAGATATTATATCATACAAGTGGAATGGGTTTTCGATGGGAAGGGGGTGGGGGTTGGTTGGTTGGTCGGTGGGTTTGATAAACCCTTGAAGAAGAAAAAAAATAAAAATAAAAGTAAAAAAAAAAAAAAGAAGTAAAACGGAGAGGGAAGCTTCGAAAGTAAATAATTTCCATCTCACGTCTTTTTATCTACGAAATGAATATCGACTGAACGTCCGAGAGTTTACAAAAAAAAAAAAAAGAAAAAACAAAAAAGAAAGAGAACATAAATCTTTTACATGAAATAAAACGTCTAATGTATTTATATACGTATTATATACACAAATATATATATATATATATATATGTGTGTGTGTGTATACGTGGAAAGAAGAAACATTCTCGTTTGGTTAATTATTATTAATTATTAAAAAACAATGTATATAAAATTAGCGTTATGTAAAATTAAGTGGCGTATTTAATAACGACGCAAGAAATATTTGCAACGAAATATTGAAATCCAATGTGATTTTAAATTACTTACTGCGAGACGCGCGACGTTTATCCTTCGACGGTCTAAACTATACTGATTTCTCAATGCTACAAGGTTATACGTAATATCCGAATTTTATTTTTCTATCTGTCTCTCTCTCTCTCTTTCTTTCTTTTTCACTCTACGTAATACCTACCACGTACGTATATAAAATCATAAACATCGCAATAACAATAACGAGAAGATATAGTACCGGTCTCCACCGATTGTTTACATATGTACGTACGTACGTACGTACGAACTAATCTACGTACCGAATACGTATGTACACGTAAAAAAGAAAATAAAAATCATTCGTTTCGTCAACGACTCGAGATCCCACGAGACGAGACGAGAAATGAACTCGTCGATATATGCAGGTTAAAAAAAAAAAAAAAAAGAAAATAAAAGGAAAAAGTAAACGAATCGATTTTACGCACGCACGCACACGCACACGCACACAAGTTCCGAGAATTTTTACGCCGTACTGTTATTATTAAATCGTCCTTATTATTTTATCTTTCATATTATTTTCTTTTTGATAACGACGAAACAACGAAAGTTCGACCGCGTCGTTGTAAAAATTTTCTCTTTAAGACGGTATCGCGTTACGAACGAATTTTAAGGATGTTCCGATCTGCCTGTGTGTATGCGTATGTAAAAAAAATATATATATATATATATACGTGTGCGCGCATGTGTGTGTTAGTTTTGGTTATTAAATTAATCGTAAACTTACATTAGCAGACGGAAGAAATGAGATAACGTCGATCGGAAGAGCCAGTAAGAGGATGTAAAAGTCGAGAATCCATTCTTCGATCTTCGTAGTTTCCTGCGTTCGATGGTCCATCGAATGATGGATGGATGGATGGATGGATGGATGGATGGCTATGGATGGATCGATGGATGGATGGATGGATGGATGTAAGCGTTGAAGAATGTAGATCATCGTTCCCCTTTTGCTTAATTCAGTCCGGCAGCTTCCTACGACTTCCGTTATTTTCGCGGTTGAAAGGTCAACGATTATTAGTCGTCGGTTGGTCGGTCATCTTGTCGGAAGTCGTCCGTTGCCACGTGGAAACGATTGGTCAGTGATAATAAGCGGAGTAAAGTTTAAAAGGTCGTGGAACACGATTTTACGTCGATATATATATATATATATATATATATATATATATATATATATATATGTACATCTGTGTGTATGTGTGCGCGTGTAAAAATTTCTTATGAAAAAAAAAATATATATATATATATTTTATATATACGTGAAAAATTTTTGCTTTATTTCTTATTTTTTTTTATTTTTACGAATATAAATGTGTACGATACACATGCGATATCGTTTACAAAATTTCCTATCTAAAACAAAAAAAATACATATATATATATATATATATAATTCGAGTGAATGATATCCCGAACGATTATTATTTGTTGAATTTGTTCGAACGTTAGATATCCAAAGAAAAATAAAGAAGAAACAAAAAATACACATGCACACGCACGCACACACACACACACATATATATCTTAATTTCGAGTAATTTGTAAAAAGATAAAAAGAAAAAATGATTCTATGCAATAATAAATTCGTCGTATTCGTTATCGAATACGATTGCGACGAAAGTCAATAATTGAAGACCGGACATGATTTTCTCTCTCTCTCTCTCTCTCTCTCTCTCTCTCTCTCTCTCTCTCTCAATCTAAAAATCCTACAAAATCCTAGAAATCGATTGACGATGGTGGTGGTACTTACTTACTTACACGTTACATTGTTGAAACGACGATAACGAGTAAAGTAATAGCCGTGTTACGTGGGATTAGGAATTCGATGAGTTTATCGGCCGTGACGATATAAGCTTACACGATAGTACATATATATATATATATATATATATATATATATATATATATATATGTATATGTATGTATGTATGTATGTATGTATGTATGTATGTACGTAACGCGTGATGCAGGATAGTCCACTTATCTTCAAACTAAGTGGATACCACCACCACCATCACCACCACCACCACCACCACCATTGCAACCACTACCTATACCATCACCCCTTCTCCTCCCACCTCCCACCTCTCACCTCCCCTCCGATTAGAAAGAAAATTGCAAGAGAAACTCGTACAAGTTTATTATTCCGTCGAACGTCAATTGGTTGGCAAAAGCGCGTTTCTGTCGCGTACGTATATAAAACGCAAGGTGGTAAGGTTATTATCAACGTGCATTGACCTTGAAGGATTTATATCGATCCGTCGAACGTAACTCTATTGCGTTAGGTAGGATTTTAAAACGACGACGATACCATTGGCGAATGTATAAAAATATGTATGTTAGATAGATATGTAACGTGCAATATGTACGTATGCGATAATCGACGTTAATATAATCGATTCGAAACGATCGTAAATAAAATGTATGTCTCTCTTTCTCTTTCTCTTTGGTTGGTTCGAACACAATTTACGAAGGATATTTGAATTATTAGACACGCGTTAGACGAAACGACACGATCGTTCTTTCTATTGTCGAATATCCTACGATAATAAAAAGTCGACCTATCCTACGATTTCACAATGAGATAAAGATAGATAGAGAGAGAGAGAGAGAGAGAGAGAGAGAGAGAGAGAGAGAGAGAGTATATCGTACTCGTTTTAATACCCGTTCGTATCCACTTTGAACCCTTTCAACCGTAGATTCGTAAGCCCTTTAAAAACGAAAACTACGAAACTGCGACTCATTGTTGGCAACGTACATACATACGTACGTTCGTACGTTTTGTATATATGTATCACACATGTACGTACGTATGTACGTATCATACGAACACGTACGTAAGTACGTACATACGTACGTACGATTCTAACGCACTGGCCGTAATGTTTTAAATCAAAATTGTATTTTGTTATATATATATATATATCAACGATTGCGACTACGAGACGTTTGACTTTAAACGACAATAACGACGACAACGTTTCGTTGGAATGAACGAACGAAAGAGAATATAAGAAGAAGAAGAAGAAGAAGAAGATGAGAAAAATACTAAACAAGCAAAATACTACGAATTCTGATAAACGAAAGACTATTGATAATAATAATAATAATAATAATAATAATGAGATAGAGAGGAGGAAGAAGGAGAAGTAAAAAAGCACACACACAAATATATATATATATATATATATATATATATATATATATATATATATATATACAGAGAGATAAGAAAGTAGATCTATGGACATTAGAAAAACACTCTTGTCGACCTTGTCGTCGAGAGAACATACGTAAGTACACGTACACTCGTTTACTAACGTTCGAACTACTTACACACGTATATAAATAATAAAGTAACAACACGCTCGGCAGTCGCGTTCGATTCTCGTAACAGGTAAGACCAAGTGTTCCTCTCTCTCTCTCTCTCTCTCTCTCTCTCACACACACACACACCTCACGCTCATCTCTCTCTCTCTCTCTCTCTCACAACTGGATAGTAGTTCGCCAACGTCCATTCTAATTTCATTTTCTAATCCCTCTAATTAATCCGATTAAAAGTCGTACGTTTTATTTCGGATATAAAAGTCGAGCTGAACGTGAGCGAGAAGGAAGACGGATAAAGAGAGAGAGAGAAAGAAAAAGAAAGAGAGAGAGAGAGAGAGAGGAGGAAGAAGAAGAAGAAGAAGAAGAAGAAGAAGAAGAAGAAAAAAAAATTAGAGACGGAACTGACTCAACCAGACAGACAGACAGACGGACAGACAGACGGACAGAGAGAATGTACGTATGTAGGTGTGTATCCACGAGAAAAAAAGAGATAGAAAGAGTTCATCGGCCGTACTACAAACGATCACCTTCCCCCCCCCCCTACCCCACCCCCGCCCCTCGCCGCCACCGCCACCACCACCGCCACCACCGCCGACGACGACGACGACGACGACGACGAGTTGGCGTCGCGACGCGGATTCTCGGTCGAGGGTAAATTACTACCGCTAATAATCTCGCTAATATTATTACTACTACTACTACTACTACTACTACTATTACTACTATTATTACTACTATTATTAATATTACAACTTTGAACGTTATTACCAGTTACTAATACTACTACTACTACTACTATTACTATTACTACTAAATTCAATCGGAATAGAATAGTATTCAGTTACGCGAGTTGATTATGTATACATATATACATATATATATATATATGTGTGTACGTGTGTGTATATATATATATATGTATGTATGTATATATATGTATATATATATATATATATATATATATATATATATATATATAATGTACACGCGCACGTTTATACACACGTTTCTCTTCGCTCACTGCGTAGCCGCGCATCGCAAAGTGCATCGAGAGACTGCTGGCGGGTGCATAGCTGCTGCCCCGGCTTTCCGATGTGCAACATCCGTCTCTCTCTCTCTCTCTCTCTCTCTCTCTTTCTATCTCTCTCTCTCTCTCTTTCGTTGTTCCACCAGTAACGTCGCCGCCCTACCTCCCCACCCACCCCTTGTCCTCTTACCCTCTCTCTCTCTCTCTCTCTC
>OU964972.1:6890803-6898303 GCA_918808275.2 Dolichovespula sylvestris
CATATATATATGTGCGCGTGTGAATGTGCGATAAATCGATTTTTCGTTGGAGAGAAATTTCTTTTTTTTTTTCTCCATACCGAAATTAAAAAAGAAAATAAAAAAAGGAAAGGATAACGATAGAAGAAAAAAGAAAGGGAGTTCGCTCAGAAAAAATTTTTTAACGATCGGATCGAACGATTAAAATTGAACAAAAAAATTGAAAGTTTAAAAAAAACGTATATATATATATATACATTCTCGATGACAAATAACGCGGCTGTAAATTAAATTAAACGAATATTTAAATATTATTATTTGGAATGTGTAAGGATATTTCTTTTTTTCTTCTCTCTCGTTTTTTTTTTTTTTTTTTTTTTTTTTTTTATTATTCAGTGATCTTAAAAGAACGTCCGAAATTGTTGTATAGGGAGAAAAAGGCGTCCATAAAATGATTCGCGTAATTCGATGCGGCTCGTTAAAAATAAAAATTTTTGCGCGAACGACGACTACGACATTATAGGTCCTCGGCGTAATATCTGACAAAAAAAAGAGAAAAAAAAAAAAAAATAAGTAGATCGATTTACGATAATATCTCGCGATTAGTTGCTTTAAAGACGATTACAAGTATATATCCTAGAGAAGCTTGGACGAGGGCCAACAAGAAGATCGATCTCGCAAATATCGTTCCGTTCGATTAGAAAATCGACGATACTTAAGAAAATTTCGTGGAATGGAGACGACGGAAAATAAATGATAAGAGGGAATAAAAATAATAATAATAATAATAACGATAATAATAATAATTTATCCAGAGAAATAAAAATATCGAATGAGACGAAAATCGAGAGAAAGATCGATGATCGATAATCTGTCTCTATCTATCTCTCTCTCTCTCTCTCTCTTTCTTACAGTCTGTTTCGATGTAATCTCGTTTCTCGACATTGCGCGCATCAATTTGTAATGATTTTTTTTTCTTCTTTATTTTCTCACCTATCGATCTATATTATCGTATCAAAAAAAAAAAAAAAAAATAATTCGCGACACCGCCGATCGACAACAAAGATCCGCTAATTGCCCTGAGTAGATCAACGTCGATTTTAACATTTGATCGATGCGATCTATTCTCGATCATAATAATACATATTGCATAGGTATAAATAGATTAAAAATAAATAAAGGTATATATATATATATATATATGCATATATACGTGTGTGTAAAAGGAAATATTGTAAAAGTTAAGATGTGTAGGAAAATTAAAAAGAAAAAAAAAAAAAATAAAGAAAAAAAGAAAAGGAAAAATGTCGATCGTACGAATCTTTATAAAATCTTTCGTACATAATTCTATCTATCTATCTATCTACCTATCTATCTATCTATCTATCTATCTATCTACCTATCTATCTATCTATCTATCTATCTATCTATCTATCTATCTGTCTATCGATCGATCGATCGAACGTTAAAATCGATACTCGTGGAAGTATTAATCGAGGAGGATAAAATTAATCGATCTAACAAAATTAAATTTACGAGTCGTCGATTTCGAATGACTCGAATTAGGCGTATATATATGTATATATATATATATATATATATATATATATATATATATATATATATATATATATCGTTATGTGGATTCCACGTTTCCGAAAGCACGACAATCGTTGCATTGCCAACTCCTAACCTAATCCCACGTCCAAGGACATCATCACCAAGAAGCCCACAATGGCGGCCCAGCTGGCGAGTTTGCCGTTTCCGCTGAAAAACAAAAAAAAATATATATATATATATATAAAAATGTTAATTGAAAAATATCTTCCTATCTTCTTTTTAATTTTCTCTTTTATTTCTTTTTTTTTCTTTTCGTATCGCATCTGCGACGCACAAAAGTTTTCTTTCTTTTTCTTCACTTCGATAATCGATCGAACATTTTGTCTCATCGTATAATAAATCATCGATATTTTTTTCTTCTTTCTTTCTTTTTTTTTTTTTTCTTTTTAAATTCCAGCATCGTCAATTTACACCGTTCATGAAAAAAAAAAAAAAAAAAAAAAAAAATCATCACCAGTTAGGGTAATAAAAATGATTAATTGTGATGCGTCGCTTTTGACGAAAAATTTTATTTGATTAATTCGAAAAAAAAAAAAAAAGTAAAAAAGAAAAAAAGAATCCCGAAAACGTAGACACGATCGAAGAGAAATTAAATTGATTTATAATATTTCAATTTTCTATATCTTCTTACTCGTAAATTGTACAATTTATCGCTAATATCATCCCCGTCGTATATACGATACACGTCGTATATCACATATCATACACACACACACACACACACACACACACACACACACACACACACACACACACATATATAAATACATAATACGATACCATTATTCGTCTAGACGAGCTTACGTACGTCGAAAATCAAAATCAAAAATATGGAAGCAGTCAAATATTACGATCGTGATGGCGAATACGAGACCGAAGCGAGGAACCATAAAAAAAAAAAAAATAAATAAAAAAATGAAAAGAAAAAAAAAAAATAAATAAATAAATAAAGGGAAGTTATATATCCCATTCTATAAATTTTCTTTATTATCGAGGGTATCATATAATAAGGAGGAATTAAAACAGATCATATAATGCTGATACGTGCGCGCTCGCGCGCGGGTATATACCACGGTATGTATCGCGCGTCATGGTTTGTTGATTTTCTAAATTATACACGGCCATCAATTTTAACGGCCGTTGAAACACGCCGTTGTGTTTCGGTGGCCGTTGTTACCTACTACATCAATTACACACACAGACATATATATATATATATATATATATATATATATATATATATACATATACATACACGATTATAAAAATATTTTTCTTACGCTTACGAACAAACCCCAGTTCAAACGTCCCATCCGCCCTACTCTCTAACCCCTTTCATCCCTCTTGCCTACTTATTCGCCCTTCTCCTTCTCCCCTCAACCCCTGCCTCCCTCGTTTCGATCTCATGTTCGTCACTAAGAAAAATTTGTATTTTTATTGGCCATTATTATCGTACTACGTCTCTCATCGTGTATACGATTTTCAATTTTTATAGAACAATTTTCATATTCGTCGTCGTCAAGCTCGTCATAGAAAGAGAGAGAAAGGGAATGAGATTAAGAAAAAACAAAAAAAAAAAAATATATATATATATATATATATATATATAAGAAATAAACCTTGCGATGATTTATTATATAAAAGAGAAAAAGCAGATGAAGAAGAAAAAGAGGGAAAAAAAGTTTTCACGCGAGATCCTCTCTTTTTTTTTTTTTTTTAATTAAATTAAAAGAAGAAAAAAAAGAGAGAGAGAGAGAAATTAGACGCATGTAAGTTACAACGATGTTAATAAGAAAAGAAACGTTTAATGAAATTAATGAAGAGAGTTCGGTTATTATAATATATATATAATATGTGTGTGTGTGTGTGTGTGTATTATATTTTCTCCCGTAGTATCTTAGGAAAAGACAAAGGTGTAATTAGTAAAGGTTAAGACCGTGAGAAGGCGCAACAAGAATTGTAGATAATTATTTGACGGAAATAAGAAAGAAATTAGAAAGAAATTAGAGAGATGGAGAGTGAGTGAGTGAGAGAGAGAGAGAGAGAGGCGTTCCTATTCGCCGAGCAAAAGGGAAATGTAAATTACTAGAGGTATAGTTATTCCACGAAGGAGTAACGTTTTCTTCTTCTTATTCTTCTTCTTCATCTTCTTGTCCTTTTTCATCTTCCATACTACCATCCTCGCCATCTTCCTTTTATTATTATTCCTGTCTATTTGAGCTCGACAAGAAAGATGGATTCTCAAAGATGAAGGCATTCCAGTCGATATCTTACACCTCTTTGTGTATATATATGTATATATATATATATATATATATATATATATTTTTTAATTTTATTTTATATTATTTTATTTTATTTTATTTTATGTATTTATGTGTGTATATACGTATGTATAAAACTTGCTCCTCTCGAGCAAAAGCCTCGTACTTTTTTCCTCCTTTTCATTTTTGCATTTAATTTTTTGTTTGGATATTCTTTTTCTTTTTCGCTTTTTATTTTTTCTTTCTTTCTTTTTTTTTCTTTTTTCCTTTTTCCTTTTTATTCCCTCTCTCAAGAGAAATAATCGTTCGACCGTGTCGAACTTCTCACAACCATGAATCGATTAGTATCGGTTATGCACCTTTCTATTAACACTTTGTAAGGAGAGAGAGAGAGAGAGAGAGAAAGAGAGAGATTTATAAATATAATAATCAAACAGTATATTAGATAGATAGTCTATCCATGACGAAATAAAAAGGAAATGTTTAATAATAACCGAATAATCGATCCGTCGATATATAAAAAAAAAAAAATCACGTTGAATAGGTACATAATAATAATAATAATAATAATAATAATGATGATGATGATGATGATGATGATGATGATGATGATGATGATGATGATGATGATGTTGATGACGATGATGATAATGATAAAAAGAAATATCGGATTTTGCAAATTGCATGTGAACAATGCTTCTTCTTCTTCTTTTTTTTTTTCTTGTAAAATTTACTAATCCATTCGAGACTAAGTAAAGAAAAAAAAGAAAAAAAAAACAGAAAAACAAATAAAAGTAAAACAAGAGATCGGAACGAACGTTAATAAAAAAAAAAAAGAGAAAATCACGTCGAATACACGCGTATAAAAACAAAAGAAATAAAAAATTATATATTTAAAAATTATATATATATATATATATAAGCAAAAATAAAATATAAAAAGAATCATCTCAGACGCGTATACCCGATAAAGATCTAACGAAGAACGATATATCAAAATTTTCGAGATATCTCGGTCGAATTTATCGATATATATATCGATATCGATCTCTTCGATATATATATATATATATATATATATATATATATATATATATATAATAAAAAATAAAAAACAAAGAATAATAATAATAATAATAATAATAATAATAATAATAACAACGAGACAAAAATAAAAAGAATTCGCGCGAATGGTACGAACGATTAACAAAATAATCAATTTACGAATTGTCACGAATTGAAAACGTATATATTACATGCGCCATTAGTCACGGCGTTAGGTAAAACGTTAGATAGTAATTAATTAATCGTGTGATTGAAAGATTGAGAAAGAATTAAAAAAAAAAAAAAAAAAGAAAAAAGAAAACAAAATAAAAAGAGAAAAGAAAGTTAGAGAGAGAAGCAGTCAGGAGGTAATCAAGGAAAAGACTCGTTCTCTCTCTCTCTCTCTCTTTCTCTCTCTCTGTCTAACGGAGATCGATAAAGACTATTCGATTCGTTAATTGGCCGAAGTAATACAGTAAAATACGCTAATTCCATTTCTATCTGTTCTCTTCGCACAGGTTTAAGAAATTTGAAAGAAAAAAAAAAAAAAAAAAATATAAAAATAAAAAAAAAAAAAAGAAAAAGAAAGAGTAAAAAGGAAAAAGATCACACGGTTTTGATTCGAAGGGGGTTGCGACTATATATATATATATATATATATATATAACATACCGAGGTCGTCCAACGGTTTTTTGTTTGGAAAAGAGAACGGGGAGAACGAAAAGATGAAAGAATATACGAAGGACAGACACTGAGACGGAGAGAGATAGAGATATATAGATAGATAGATAGATAAAGAGAGAGAGAGAGAGAGAGAGAGAGAGAGAGAGAGAGGAAGGTATATTTTCACTTTTGTGTTTTTCCCGGGTCCTCTCGAGGGTTCCCGAGGGAGCCAGTCGAGGTCGACTGTCTCAGGAGTCTTCTTCCACTCTCTAAGCAAAGATGCTTCTTCTTCACCTGAGTAACGAACAAGAAAGAAAGAAAGAGACGGAGAGATGGTGTAAAAAAAGAAAAAAAAAAAAAGAAAGAACATGAGAGAGAGAGAGAGAGGTAGAGATAGAGAAAACTAGCGGCTCTTTTGGTATACACTGGCAAAAGAGACGGTTAGATCGCACGCGAAATACAAAAGAAGCCAATTATAATGACAATGCTCGGTACGGTTTAGGCCGACGGCCTGGGCCTGGGAAAGAAATTCGCTCTGCACGTCCGTTTTAACACGTTCGCGAAAGAGCGAGAAAGATATATAGTCGAGGGGAGAGAGAGAGAGAGAGAGAGAGAGAGGGGTGAAGAGCGAAGGGGAGATGTAGTCGACTACGACTAACTACGGCACTGCCGTCACGCGCCATTGTACCGTAATCGTTCTCGAATAGAACGAACGAAATGTTGGGAGAGTAAAGTAAGTAAGTAAGTATGTACTTACTTACTTACTTACTTACTTACTTACTTGCTTGCTAGGTTGCTTGGTAGGTTGCTTGGTAGGTTGCTTGGTTGCTAGGTTGCTCGGTTAAGTTGCTTGATCGATCGCTTAGAGTCGCTTACGCACTTTTCCTATTTTCTTTCTTTCTTTTATTTGATTTGATTTGATTTTTATTTTTATTTTTATTACGAGCAAAGGGATTCGTCGATTTTTGCCGCGGAAAAGGAATTTCTTGTTGTTTTTTTTTCCGGTATAATCCAAATTTCTGGGATGAAAAGATTTACTTTTTTTTTTTTTTTTTGGAATAAAATGATTGTGTGTGTATATATATATATATATGTGTGTGTATGTACGTATGTATGTATATATAAAAAAAAAAAAATATTACGTATACGACATAAAATTTTTTTCACGAGAAAATTCTCTCTGTTTTTTTTTTTTTTTTTGTTTAGTTTTGCAACGAAATGATTCTAAAAAGAGGGAGAAAAATTTTATGGTTATACGAAGAGGTATATATATATATAAAAAAAAAAAATATATATATATATATATATAGTTACATATATAAAAGTTATAGGTGTATAAAATGTCCGGACGCGAGGAAATTTTTTTGCCCTTCGATGTGACGATTCCAAACAAAAAAAAAAAAAAAAACAAATAAAAAAAAAACCAAAAAGATAATAAAGAAACAAAATGAAGAAAAAACAAAAAAAGAGAACAAATTACACACACAAAATTCTTAAAACGACAAATGTCTCTCATCGTCATCTTTGTGTAAATATATGTATGTGTATGTATGTATATTCGAACGAGTTTACTTATTCTATGTACTTCGTCAGAATATTCATCACGTATCGCACGTGTGTGCATTACATGTATTCCACGTGGATTCGTTTTTTAAAAAAAGTAAAATCGAATGAATTTCGTTTTTACAAAATCAAAAACCAGGTTCGTTCGCCAAGTCGATTTAATAAAAATGACACCCATCGCGAGAAACGTTCGATTATCGATCTTATTTTTTCCTTTTCTTTTTTTCCGTTTTTTTTTTTCTTTTTTTTTTTTTTCTTTTGACGAAAACAAAACTCGCCTAGACACAAATCGTAATGGCATATTCCATTCGGAATTTCATTTGGTAGTTAGTTGTCCCTATATAACTTCATTCCCGTTCTCTTTCGA
>OU964972.1:6905803-6915803 GCA_918808275.2 Dolichovespula sylvestris
ATGGACGAACGAATTTTAGCATTGAACGAGTATATTATCATTGAATATGTAAAATCGACATAGAAAATCGACATGTAGGAAAATTTCACGGTACGTTATTCCGGGTCCATGGTTGCTCGAAGGCACGCGAGTTAGAGAAAGGGAACTAAAGTAAAAGGAGGATGAGGATGATGAGGATGATGAGTCTGAGTCTATGTCTATCTCTGAGTCTACGTCTATGTCCTGAGTCTATGTCTATGTCTGAGTCTATGTCTGAGGATGAGGATGATGGAGACGAGGATATGTATGAGTACTAGGACGAGGACGAGGACGAGAACAAGGAGGGTGAGGGAGGTAGAAGGAGGGAGAGAGAGAGAGAGAGACAGGTGAATGAACGACAGGATCTTACGTATTACGTATAACACTGGGAACTAGGTGTATGTATCTCTTTACGTATGTACGTAATGTATGTATAATATATACGTATGTATGTATGCATATACTTTATGTTCGTGTACACATGAAAGAAGCAGAGAAAGGACGATAGAAAAGAGATCGTCCATGTATCGGGCACAGCAGAGGATGTGTTGGTGTTAGACGAAAGTCATGGTGTGGTGTTTCTAAGCGAGATTAGGAAGAGAAACGTTAATGGGAGTAGGAGAAGGAGGATGCTGAGAGGGAGAAGTCGAAAGAATATAATAATTTTGCTGGAGTGACCTCGTTTTTTCACCCCTCCTGAGGAAAAAAAAAAAAAAAAAAGACTTTGACCCGATTTTATCCGATTATATATCCAGTCGAGCCGAGTCGGTTAGTGTTCACCGATAATAATGATCCGGTTTATGGGTACCATAGCGTGTGCGATGACGATGGTGGTGGTGGTGATGGTGAAGTGGATGGGATGGGAAGGGGGTTGGGGGAGTAGGAAATCGTTTCTGAGAGAGAGAGAGAGAGAGAGAGAGAGAGAGAATCGGTTAGATGAATGAACGACTCGGTGAAATTGGATTCCTACGGTGTGAAACGAGAAGGCCGGTCAAGGGATCCTAAATGCTTACCCTTCGATCAACGGAGGAGAGAGAGATAGATAGATATATATATATATATATAGAGAGAGAGAGAGAGAGAGGCCCTCAAGGTCGTTGCGTGAAAGTACCACCGCGTATATAGGTACGAAGTATGGTATACTATACGTGCGGTGGCATTTATATGGCTAATATTCCCTAATGGATGATTATGATGATGATTATTATGATGATGATGATGATGATGATGAGATAATGATGATGATGATAAAGCATCCATTGTTAATATTGTTGTTGTTCGGCGCTTGAGATAATTTCGTTTCTTTTTTGGTTTTTAATTTTTGTTTCGTTTCTTTTTTTTTTCTTTTTTTTTCTTCCCCCGTTTACGACGATCGTCCAGGGTGAGGGAGAGAAGAAAATGGGGAGGGCAAAGGGAAGAGAGGAACGATCGATGGAAAACTCATGAGTGGTCTCTCGTTTCGAAATGATAAGCAAAAAAAGGGAAACGAACGATGTTGTTGTTTGTTTGTTTGTTTCTTTTTTTTTTTTTTTAATTCCTTTTCATTTATTTTCTTTTTCTTTTTTTTTTTCTTTTTAGATAGGAAAAACGAACAACTCACTTCGGATGGTTGGTGATGGCGGAATGGTCGTGTTTGAATGAAACTATTACTATCGACGTTTAATGTGTCCCCCGATAAGGTAAACGGCGAGAAAACGGGATCGGTTGATCGGATCTTAGAGAGTACAACAACTATCCGAATGAATGAAGAAAGATAGATAGATAGATAGATAGATAGAGAGAGAGAAAAAGTTTGTAGATACACGGAACGCGGTAACGAAGGTCTTCCGCGATTCGTCGTTTTAAATCGTCGTTCGTGGATGAGTTTAGTTGTAGAAAATAGGATCGATAAAAATCAGTCGAGGAGGAGGTTGAGGAGGAGGAGGAGGAGGAGAAAGAAAAAGAAAAGAGGAAGTGGGGGGGGGGGAGGGAGAGGGGGAGGGGGAGGACGATGAGTAGCTCGCGTAAGAAACATATCTCGCAATACCTTGTATGGAGTCCTTGGAATTCTTGCTTTTCTGCTGAGTCGTTCGTTATCGAAGAAGTAGTTATATAGTAAAGGAGACTGTTAGAAGAGACGGACATACATAGGATAAATACACTGATGAATACATGTACTTACGTATGTATATAAATATACAATGGTATTTTAAACGTGAATAATTGTTATTGTAAAAAGTTCGAGAAGGACGACCGTGCCTTTCTCTTCTTTCTTTTCCATTTCTTTTTCTCTTTCTCTTTTTCTTTTTTTTTTTTTCGGAGAAAAGTTAAACGTTAATAGACGTAAGAAGAACTAAAAAAAAAAAAGAAAGAATAAAGAGAGAGAGAGAGAGAGAGAGAGAGAGAGAGAGAGAGAGAGAGCGGAGAGTCGATAGCCAATCCTTTGCAAAAGCGATAGATTTTATAGAAGGTGTTACGTTCGGGTAATAAGTTAAGGTTAAAAAGAAAATATATAAAAATTAGAAGGTTGATTCTCCGGTCGTTTGGTCGTTTGATTGGTCGTTTGATCGTCTGCTCGGTTGGTTGGTCGGTTGTTGTCCATGAAATCGATTAAGAAGACTCGCGGAAGAAGCTTTGGAAGAAAAATGGCTATGAACGTAATAGATGTTGGATAGAGATAGACAGACAGACAGATAGACGGACAGATAGATAGATAGATAGACAAAGAAAAAGAGAAAAAGAAAGAGACGACGACAGAGAGAGAGAGAGAAAGAGAGAGAAAGATAGAAATAGAGAAATGTGAGAGTGGTAAAGAGTACGAATGAACGAATGAACGAAACGAGTCGAGAGAGTATTTAAAAAAAAAAAAAAAAAAAAAAAAACACGACGACATAGACAACTACGGTAACTACGACGGACGAGGACGTCGAAAAAGGTAAAACAGAGAAAAACAGAGAGAGAGAGAGAGAGAGAGAAGAATGTCCAGAAGGATGATTCTCGGTAGCATTAGTGGGAGTAGTGTTCGATAACGAGAGAGAGAAGGAAGAGGATCCTTCTCCGATCCAGGTACGAGTAGTGGGATCTCTAAGATCTAGGAACGATTAGGATTTATAAGGAACAATGGGATCGACGACGTAGAGAACGAACGAACGGTGACAACGTCCACGTCTACGTCCTCGTCCACGTCCTCGTCCTCTGAACGTCGGTGAATGTCGGTGAACGTCGGTGAATGTCGGTGAACGTCGGTGAATGTCGGTGAACGTCGGTGAACATCGGTGAATGTCGGTGTTGGCCGCCGTCGGTGTTCAACAGCAGCAGGTGAATGAATGACGCGATCTTTGGAGTCTCTCTCTCTCTCTCTCTCTCTCTCTCTCTGTCTTTCTTTCTTTAGATTTGCCGTTCTAACGTCGAGGTGTATTATACTTTACGCTTCTGCTATCGTCTTCCTATTCTTCCAATAAGAAAGAAAGAGAGAGAGAGAGAGAGAGATAGGTCGTTGTAAGGTATGTCATACCAACGCGCGGTGTCTTGCGTTATTTCATCGGGGACGAGGGGAGGGGAGGAGGAGGAGGAGGAGGAGGAGGAGGGACATCATCCTCCTCGTCGCGCATTCCTATAGCTCTCGAGAGGTACATAAGTGGTTGTACAGTTAACTCGTCGCGGAGGCCCGGCCGTTTGCCAGTCGCACCAAGGGAGGTCACCTGAGTTCCAAGAATGATCCTACCTTCCTCCTTCCTTTTCTCTCACTCTCTTGCTTTCTTTCTTTCTTTTTTTCTTTCTTTCTTTCTTTCTTTCTTTCATTCTTTCATTCTTTATTTTTCTCTGTCTCTGTCTTTGACTCTCCGTCCGTCTATCTATCTATCTATCTATCTTTTTCTCACGTAACACGGCACGTAACGTTCCACAGTTCCACGTTCCATCTTATTTTCGTTACTCAGCTCGATAAGTACTTCTCTCTCTCTCTCTCTCTCTCTCTCTCTCTCTCTCTCTCTCTCTCTCTCTCTCTCTCTCTCTCTCTCTCTCTCTCTTTCGTCTCCATTTTCATTCTAATAATACATACGGTCATACGTTCGAATTCAATAAATTTCCAGGTTAAACCAGTATTACCGGGACTTTCTTTTCTCTCTCTCTCTCTCTCTCTCTCTCTCTTTTTTTTATTTCTTTGTTGTTGCAATTATTTTTCCACTGATTATACCGAGTGTTAGGATTCAGATAAGTAATAAAATGTTAGGATTGTGACGAGTGATAAATGTAAGTATTCGGATAATTATTTTTATCCATTAGGATTTTCATAAGGTGTACGATATGTATGTATGTATGTATGTATGAATGTATTAGTTTCCACGATAGGAGGTGTCTAGGACAGCACCAAAGACGAACAGTTACATGGTCGGTTAGTTTAGATTAATATCGATCGATCGATCGATCGATCGACCAATCTATCAAACGCATAGTTCAATGCACCAAGCTTATACATTTTGATATCGCTGTCCACTGTATTATATATTAATACAATAAATGTTCGAGCGAACGATCACGATTTAATAAAAAATAATTAATCTTTCATACGTTTACTATTGTTGTTGTTGTTGTTGTTGTTGTTGTTGTTGTTGTTTGATTAACAACGAGAATAAATGTTACGATTTTACGAAAAATTGTTCGATATAAAATACACCTTCCGAATAGACATACATGTGTGTGTGTGTGTGTGTGTGTGTGTGTGTGCATAAGCGTGTACATATATACGTACAGATAAATATCAATCATTAATGATAAGTGATATAACAGATTCGATAATATTTGATAAAGATTGAAGGAAGGAGTGAACCAAAAAAAAAAAGAAAGAAAAAAAGACAAGAAAAACAAATTACGGGGTAATCGAAAGAGAGAAGAAAACAGAAACGAGAGAGAGAGAGAAAAAGAGAGAGAAAGAGAGAGAGAGATAAAGATACAAGTGGTGATAAAGAGAGATAGTGATGGTGTTAGATATTAGTTATAGTGATGGATAAAGATAGATAGATAGAAAGAAATAATAGACGTTCTAACAATGAGTCATGCATTCATAGAGTTACGCTCCCGTGCACCGTTCGACCTAAGAGAAGTAGCTTCCCCCTTGCCCCGCGCCACCCACCATCACCATCATCCCCTCTCTCTAACACTCTTATATATATATATATATATATATATATATATATATATATATATATAAAATCTGAGAGGTTAGCTTGGTGAGTTTCCGCGAATAGTTAGATGGTATGCGATTATGTTAAAGTAAGATGCCGATATATATCTATGTATATATATATATATATATATATATATATATATATATATATATATAGAGAGAGAGAGAGAGAGAGAGAGAGAGAAAGGAGGGAGAGAGGGTAAACTCTAAGGAACAAAGTTAGTCGAGCATTCTTATCGTTGGCATCATCAACGTTGTTGCTAACACTTAGTTGCTGTTACCAGCAACGAAGCATTGTCGTTAGCGGTCGCGGTGATGCCACACGGTGGTAAAACGGACCCCCTGCTAGCAAAACGAAAGGAAGGAAAAGAAAAAAAGAAGAAAACCAGGAGGAAGAGAAGGAGGAGGTGGAAGAAGAGGAGGAAGAAAAGGAAGGCGTGTTTATTGACCCTCGATGGAATTCATCGAGATCCTCGACGAATCGTTTCGTCGATCTCTCCGAGTACCGTCTCTCGCGAGTCTGCGTGGCACCTCTCTCTTTCTCTCTCTCTCTCTCTCTCTCTCTCTCTCTTTCTCTTTGTTGCTCTCCGTTTCTCTTTCTCTCGCTCCTTCCTCTTCCTCTTCAATTTTTTTTCTTTTTTGGTCTCTCCTCTCTTATTTTGTTTTAACTTTTTTAATTTGTTCCTTTTTGTTTTCATTTTCTTTCTCCTCTCTCTCTCTCTCTCTCGAAGATGAAGAAGAAGAAGAAGAAGAGAGAAAGGATTTAAAAAAATATAAAAGAAAAAGGATAAATAAAATTGGACCATCAGAGTGCTACGAGTTTGTAGGCTAATCATCGAATGTATGATTCCTACTCTTTTTCGACCAACTCTTTTGGAAATGAGAGAGAAAGAGACAGAGGCAGAGATAGGCAGAGATAGATAAATATATACATATACATATACATATATACAAGAGGGAGATTTTTGGATAAATTCTTTGAAAAAGAAAGAGAGAGAATGACTATCACACGATTTATTTTTTACTACATAAAACATTGATCATTTTAATAACGACAAGTTCCAAACTAGAGAGAAAGAAAGATAGAGATAGATATAGACAAAGAGACGATAGATAGATAGATTGATAGATAGGATGGATAGAAGAATGTTGGAAAGATGATGATTGGTATCCGGGAGAAAGTATTGTCAGGTAATTAGACGGGATGGTATGGATCCACTTGGTGAGTGTGATCATTTGTTGAAGGATTTTTCATCGAGGTGAAACTTTTCGTTCGTAGTTATTATTATTTCCCCGCAAAACCTATTATTAGGAAATAATGAGAGATAGAATCGTGAAAAGTATTGCGACGAGTGGATAGACACCGAAAACGTCTTTGTAAAAAATAAAGAAAAAATTAAATAAAAAAAAAAAAGAAGAAGAAGCATGAGAAAATAAAGGATAGATGGATAAATGAATAAATAAATAAATTAATAAATATATATATATATATATATATATATATACGTATGTAACGTATGAACACAAACATACACACATATATATATACCAATTTATGTAGAAGTTCAATACTTTCGAATTACTAAGCAAACTATCTTTGTACATCTACAAATAGGTAAAGTAACTTCTCTCGATCTGATCGGATCGGATCGGATCGAATCGGATCGAATCGGATCGGATCGGATCGATAGATCGATCGTTCGTTGAAGATCGGATCGGATCGTATCGATCGAAAATTGAGAACGTAGGAATAACTTGTGCGCGCTCTTTCATCGACTCGAGTTACTTCTCTTTGACGTACGACGACCAACGAGGTAAGGAACGTGTCAACCCCCTCCCCTCACTCTCTTCCACCCCTCTCGCTTCCCACCCACCCCACCACTCGAACGTTGACGCCGAATGATCTCGCGCTGACCGGTTTTTTTTACGACGACGACGTATGTAATTCATAAATTAGGATCGACCGAAACGAATATACATATAAATATAAGTGTGTGTGTGTGTGTACTTGCATGGAATTGATTTTCGTGAACGGTGGAAGCAAATTTACTATTACTATTATATATATATACGTGTGTGCATGTGTGTGTGTGTGTGTGTAAAATTTAATACAAATATAATACATATTATATAGAGTGTATATATGTGTGTGTGTATATATATATAGAATGATTGTTAAGAACGTAGAATGATTTCGATGATCGCGAATTGCTATTATCGGTTATAACGGAGCAACCATCCATGTGTACCAACATGGCGGTCAGGCGTTCCTTCGTCGAACGCATCCCATCGAGGCCGCCATGTCGAATTCCATAAAGTTAAGCACGTCCGAACGTTGCCAACACATATTCACTGTACATAAGTACGTACATATAGATACATACACGTATTTACATACACACATACATATATATAATATAATATAATATAATATAATATAATATAATATAGTGTGTTTGAGTGTATTCATATTTGATTAATAAAATTGAAATATTTAATAATAATAATAATAATAATAATAATAACAATAACAATAACGACGATGACGAAGACGATGACGATGATAAATCGAATAATTCCGACGATAATCAAGAAAATCGAAACCAACGAAATTATTTCCGCGACGAAAAATCGTCTCTTCCTCGTTGTACAATCTTTTCTTTTTTTTTTTTTTTTCTTTCTCAGTTTTATAAATTCGTCGAGGAATTATAATAAATCCATCGGTATCGCGCGATGGCAAGTAGAAGAATAGAGATAGGAGGAGGGTAGGGTAGGGGCGAGGGAGGGTAACGAAAACGGGTAGTTTGGACTGTTTATTCGTGAATTTCGATATCGAAGGGAGAAGTTGCCGCCGCCGCCGCCTGCCGTTTGTTGGCTTCTGCGATTGGTGGTTGCACTCGTTTACAACAATGGTGGTGCCCCGGCTAGCGGACGCTAAATCGATCGGTCCGGAATACCATAACGAGGCTTTCTTCGCCGTGTCGGGCCGGGCCGGACCGGGCCAGGCCAGGCCAGGCCGGATCCCAAAAGAAGAAGCTCGGATGAAATAGCAGGAGCTAAGAAGGAGAAAAAGGGAGAGAAATGGAGAAAAAAGAGTTAAGAGAGATGGAGAGAGAGGAATGGTCCCGAAGGAAGCACGAAGAGTGTACTCCTTCTCTCTTCTCTTTTCTTCTCTCTACTCTCTTCTCTTTTCTTCTCTCTTCTCTCTTCTTTTCTCTCTTCTCTTTTCCCGGCAGGGGCGAAACCGGCCAAGGTAATCGGAGAGCCGTAGAGAGATAAAGATGAAAGGGAGAGAATGAGATAGAGAGGAGACATAAAGGGGGATGAGTGGACGAGCAAGGGAGAAGAAGAGAAAAAGATATATATATATATATATAGAGAGAGAGAGAGAGAGAGAGTCTTGTTTGCTGTACGTGCGTGTATCAACGTGTATGCACGTTAGAGAAAGATCGAATACTAAGGTGATGCACATGTAAGCCTACATTTCTGTATTGGTTACGTCTGTGTAAGAAGAGAGTATAGAACGAAGATGAGAAACAGAGTGAGAGAGAGAGAGAGAGAGAGAGAGAGAGAGAGAGAGAGAGAGAGAGAGACAGAAAGATATATATATATATATATATATATAGAGAGAGAGAGAGAGAGAGAGTGAGAGAAAGAGAGAAAGACTAAGGTCTTTGGGCGAGAGAAAGAGAGAGGAAGGAGTGTAAAACGAAAGGAGAGAGAGAAAGAGAGAGAGAAAGGGGGAGTAAAGGAATGCATGGGAACGAGGCGTAAGCTGGCCGACCGCGATTTGCCTGTCCTGCATTCCACCAACGCCGGAGCCGTGGCTCTCTCTCTCTCTCTCTTTCTCTCTCTCTCTCTCTCTCTCTCTCTCTCTCTCTCTCTCTCTCTCTATCTCTCTCGGTTCTTCTCGGCTTCGAGAGCGTAGGCCACCTACGTAAAACAGTGAGATCGTAGGATCTACCCTAACTCGAAGATATGTATGTATATATATATATATATATATATGTATGTATGTATGTATATGAATATACGTATGTATGTATGTATGTGTGTATGTATGTATGAATTTTCTCACTCCCTTTATCACTCTCTCTATCTCTCTTTCTCTCTCTATCTGTCTATTTCTCTCTCTTTCTCTATCTATCTATCTATCTATCTATCTATCTATCTATCTATCTCTCTGTCTATCTGTCCTTCTCTCATTGATTTCCGAGCGAACGAAATTTCCCTTTTCTTTATTTTTTTTTCTTTTTCTTTTTCTTTGCTTGACCATTGAAAGAATAAAAAAGAGAATAAGAGAATACGAGAGAGAGAGAGAGAGAGAACGTTGCCCTATTTCGTTTATTTCCTTTAATTTGTTTACACGTTCATTCTTTTCCCTTCGATCTTTTCACCCGTTGATTTGTCCGTTTCTTAAGAAAACAAAATTAAAAAAACAATAAACATCGTTCCCTTCTATCCGTATCGTCATATTTATTTATTTATCTGTTCGTTTATTTATGTATTTATTTATTTATTTATTATTATTATTTTATTAGTCGATCTCCTTCCTCTCCTCTCCCACTCCCCTCTCTTTCTCTCTCTCTCTCTCTCTCTTTCTCTCTCTCTCTCTCTCTCTCTCTGTTTCGCCACGTATAGAGAAGACGTAATACTGCACGTAGTATACACGTTGCATGATAAAAGTCGCTCAGGTTGAACGATACGGTTTGTTGTGAATTAAGAGGAAGAGAAGAAGAAGAGGGCAATGTGGATAGACAGGGGTGGTAGGTTTGGCAGGGAGAGAGAGAGAGAGAGAGAGAGAGAGAGAGAGAGAGA
>OU964972.1:6920803-6973303 GCA_918808275.2 Dolichovespula sylvestris
AATAATAATAACAATACTAATTATAATAATAATAATAATAATAATAATAATAATAATAATAATAATAATAATAATAATATATCGTAACGAAAGAAGAGAAGCTCGTTTTCGATGAGTTCGAGAGAATGAGAGAGAGAGAGAGTGAGAGAGAGACACGCACATGCATTTGCCGATGCTTAACAGGAAGTGCTATATATCGTGCTACCGACTTCCGTCGCTATTAGCACACGTCAGAATTGTCTTTCCGCGTACGATAAGCCACCGGGTACAAAGTGCAACGATTAAGGAGGGGGAGGGAGGGTGGGTGGGTACGCGTAGAAGGGAATATAACGATCGTTACATTACTCGTGGTAAATTATTAACCGATAAGAGAACGTCTACATATATACGCGCATATATATATATATATATATATATATATATATATATATATATACACGTATTATAATTAATTTAATGTTGTTGTTTAATTAATTTTGTTTTGTCATAATGTTATAATTATATTGAATATACACGAATCCCTAGGATATATATGTAATACGTCGTTGAATCGCTTGAAGCGCTGTTTTTCTTTTTTTTTTTTTAAGTACGGGTAAAAATATAAGAGAAAGAAGATGGCGAACGGAAGGATATCCGATTTTGATTTTTAACAAAGGGAAGTAGGAACGCAAAAGAGGGGTCGAAGGGGATGGTAGAAGGAATGGTGAAATATTATGATTCTCGATAAATTATTGTTACGTTAAAAAAAAAAAAAAAAAATCAAACGTATTTTCAGTTCGACAAATTAAATTATCTTTCTCGTAAATGATCAAGATTTCGTTGATGGTTAAGTAACGTTGATGCGCTAATCATTTTCGTGAAAAGAGTAAAGAGAGAGAGAGAGAGAGTGAGAGAGACAAAGAGCGCGAATATACACAGAGATGAAGAGATTGAAAGGAGGATGAGAAGGATGAGGAGGAAGAAAGAAAGAAAGAAAGAAAGAAAGAAAGAGAAAGAGATAGAAATAGTGCTCGAAGTGAAGAGGTAAAATGGATGAGGTGAGAGTTGGAAGACTTGGACGAGAAAAAGATAAAGATAGAGAGAGTGAGAGAGAGAAAGAAAGAAAGAAAGAAGGAGAAAGAGAGAGAGAGAGAGAAGATAAAATAAAAAAAAAGAAGATCGACGATTAAATAGAAGGATAGAAAGAGAGCGAGAGAGAGAGAAGATAAAAAAAAAGAAGATCGACGATTACATAGAAGGACAGACAGAGAAAGAGAGAGACAGAGAAAGAGAGAGAGAGTGATAGGAAGAAGAGAGACGAAGAGAAAGATAGAAAACGAGGAAGACGGAGAGACAGACTAAATAGAAAGAGAGAGATAGATGGATAGATAGATAAAGAGAAAGAGTGAGAGAGAAAGAGAGGGAAAGAGAGAGAGAGAGAGAGAGAGAGAGAGAGAGAGAGAAGATAAAATAAAAAAAGAAGATCGACGATTAAATAGAAGGATAGAATGAGAGAGAGAGAGAGAGAGAGAGAGATAGGAAGAAGAGAGACAAAGAGAAAGATAGAAAACGAGAAAGACGGAGAGACAGACTAAATAGAAAGAGAGAGATAGATGGATAGATAGATAAAGAGAAAGAGAGAGAGAGAGAGAGAGAGTCAGCGATGCGGTGAGCACCGGTCGGTCAGTATATAATAAGGTAGACAGGAGGGTAGCTCTGAAATGAGATGGTTTCGTCGGCAGCTTTGTCCGGCGCCATGTTTAACATAGCACCACCTCATCTACGCGCCACACCGAACCGGTACCCCGTAGTTCCTCTCTGTTTTTACACGAGGCTCTTCTCGACTCCTCTCGCATTCTCTCCTCCTCCTCCTCCTCCTCCTCCTCCTCCTCCCCCTCCTCCTCTTTCTCCTCTTCCTTCTCCTCCTCATCATTCTTCTCATCCTCCTTCTCATTCCTCATTCTAATTCTCATTCTCATCCTCCACACCTTCTTCCTACTTCTTGAGAAAGTAGGAACGAGAGGGGAAATGAAAAAAGGAAGGGTGGGAGGGAATAAAGAAAATCGACGAATGTCAGGGAAGAAACGATTGGAGGAAGGATGAAATATAATAGAATGAGAGAGAGAGAGAGAGAGAGATTTCTGTACGTCTAGTCTACATACTAATCGGATCCTTATCTATTATCTCATTCATTCTATACTCTCACTCTCTCACTCTCTCTCTCTCTCTCTTTGTCTCTCCCCGTCAATCTATTTATCCATCGATCTATTTACCTATCCATCTATTTATCTATCAATACTCTTCTCTTTTCTTCTCTTCTTTCTTCTCCTTCTTCTTCGACTTCACGTCTTTCGTAAGAAACATTTACGTTTTTGATCGGCAAGGGAGCCTAAAAGAAGAAAAAATTTCTTCGACCAAGATAAGTCTCGGAAGAGGAGGAAAGGAAAGAAAAGAAAAGGAGAGGAAAGGGGAAAAGAGAAGACGATAATTGAATCGGAAGGATTTTGATTAGTAAAATTGAATTGGAGTAATTGAAGGATGTAAAAGGTACGAAATTAAGAAAGGAAAAGAAAGGAAAAGAGATCTCGAAAATCTCATGGTAATCGATTATTAACACAGTCTTATAAATTTTGTTCATTTATATTCCAAATATAGAGAAAGTTCCATTAAAATTATATATATATATATATATATATAGCAAGTTTGCCCTTACGAATTTCCTTCTCGTCCGTAAACTTTTCTTTTCATTTCGTTTCTTTATCTAATCGCGAGAGAGAGAGAGAGAGAGAAAGAGAAAAAGAAAAAGAGAGAGAGAGAGAGAGAGAGAGAGAGAGAGAGAAGGAGAGAAACTTCAACGTAGATATCGACGTTAACGACAAAGAGTGATAAAACTGGTGTGCAGTAAAACTGGTTATTACTATTAGCGCAAACGCCATAGATAAGGAGTTGTGATTGGATACCTTCGATTTAAGTTTCTTTTTCCTTTTAATAAATAACGATAAAATCGACGAATGATTTTATCGACGAATGATTTTTTATTTATGATTTATATACGCACGTACGTACGTTTCGATTTGCATTTATTAAGAAAAAAAGAAAAAAAAAAAAAAAAAAAACGAATACGATAAACGTTCGGATATTATTTTAATATAGAATAATATGACGAAATCGATATAGAGAGAGGGTGAAGGATAGAATATTAATATTAATATCAATTAATATATGTATTGATATAATTATTATGATATAATTAATATAATAATATTAATATTAATATTAATTATAAATAATAATAATAATAATAATAATAATATATTGCTATTATATTAATATGTTATATTCAAACATGTATAAGGCCCGATAGAGAAACGAATGCTAGAGGAGCAAGCGAATCATTGTCTGACTTGGACAAAGGAAATCGTATTTACATACATAAGAGAGAGAAATAGAGAAAGAGAGAGAGAGAGAGAGAGAGAGAGAACAAAAAAGTAATTTAAACTGTCTATGTTGCAAAACTTTATAAAGTTATAAAGTAGGTTCATATCATACCGATAAAACGAGTGATAAGATACGCGACTATATATAAATATAAATAAACGTTTGATAATGCGAATCCCTCCTCAAAGCATCATCGACACATTTTCCGGGTGCGTGCGTGCATGCGTAACATATTCGTCAAAACGTTATTGACAACCGTGCTACGTGGACGACTATGTAAGTTAGGAATAAACAAATATCGAATATATATATATATATATATATATATATATATATATATATATATCGAAGTGCGGGGGATGCGTGTGTGCGTGCGCGTGCAGTTTTCTATTGGTCCTCTTCCTCATCTTTTTTTCCTCTTCTTCTTCGTCTTCCTAATCGTACGACATGTCGAAAGATAATTCGGAAGGTAAAAAGGCCGTTACGAAGAACGCCAATAATCATACCGATAAATACGAACAAGTACTGACCGAGGTATCCTATAATCTCGAGGATCATTGGAAGCGCAAGGAGTGCCGTAGTAAGAGGTTCTGTTTGAAGGACTCGACGCAATGGTGCCACATAGATATGAGATTGTTCCACGACAGGATACAATTTCTATTGATATGCGAAATGGGAGGGAACAACAATAATTGCAAGTACGTAGAATTGAAATCGATAAGGATATTTGAGAACGATGAGATTAGGTGCGAAACTTTCGTCTATCGATCGGACGAGTGCGACGATTCATTGTGGGCCGAGTGTCGCATACATTTCAAATTGTGCAGTACATATAAAATCAAATTCGTAATAGAGCATTCGAAGGTTATCGAGAGCTGGGAGAACGTTATAGACGCGAGGAACAAACTTTACCGTCACGTAAGGAGTATATACGAGGACAGTAGATTCACCGATACGAAAATAATTGTCAAGGGTAAGGAATTCTTGGCTCATCAAATGATAATCTCGCAGAGTCCCGTACTTGAGGCGATGATTAGGCACGAGGGAAACGATGAAAGAAACGTTATTCAAATCGACAATATCGATCCTGAGATATTCGATATGTTATTGAGATTTCTTTATACCGGACAAACCGGCAAATTCAACGTAACGTCGAATAAAAAGGATTTCATTTTGGATATGATTACGGCGGCTTGCAAATACGAATTGGAAGATTTGAAAATCGAATTGGCCGCGATAGCGATAAGATATCTGTCCGTTGATAACGTCGTAGGGATACTAATCGTTGCCGAAAATTGTGACATAATCAAATTAAAGGTAGAATGTATGTCGTTTATAATGCGTAACGGGGAGAAGGTTCAAAATACTGTATCATTTCAAGATATGGTTAAAACGAATTTGGAGTTGACAGCGAGCGTACTTCGTTTCGCCTTAAAAAATTATCGCAAATCATCACTGAACTAGCCTTACGATACTTTGTCAATCAAATAAAATGTAACCAACGAAATAAATCTCTCTCAGATCGAATTAACAGAGTTCCTTCCTTCCTTCCTCACTACCGTAATCGCGATACGAGCTATTCGAGAATTCACGAATTCGTACGTTTTCAAAGTCCGATTCAATTATTTGATATAAAACGAACATAAGCGTTATAAATGATAAACGTTAAATAATACGAACGAGTGATATTTTTGTATGGTCGAATTAAAAAAAAGAAAGCAAATTCCTTTCGCTAATCCCGACACGAATCGATTCATGCTGATCAAACGAAGATTCGACGATCGGACATGTACGATAGTATATCGAATTTCTTGAGAGAATCTGATGATTCGTTCGGTAAATGAGTCATTGATACTTTGAATCTGAAGGTATTCGAACGAATGAGAGAGTGTACGATTGAACTACGAAGGATGTCAAGTTTTCTTTTATTTCTTACATTCTTCATCTTTTCTTTTTTTTTTTTTTTTTTTTCGAAGTAGCGAAACTCGTGAGATCGCGTGACTACGATCGGTCGTATTCGTTGGACGAAAATGTGTTTTTAAGATCGAGAATCGTTTGAAGTGGTGGGATCAAGTGCGAGGAAGAAGTCAGGAAGGAAGGTCGAAAGATAATCTGCGAGAAGAAAGAGAAGAAGGGAGAATAGCTGGAATGGTATGCGCGGCGCCTAGAACTCCTTGGATTCCAGGGCCACACGTGCCCTCCCGTCCCTTTCTTTAACCCTTGGTCGTCGACTGTACGAGCCCGATACAGCGGCAATAAACTCTGGCCGCGGCGGCACTACCACTCTCGACCACCATGGAACTCATTCATGGGTACCGGACCTCCTACCACGCGACGAGCTAGCCAACGAAACGAGAACGATCTTTCGAGTCGACTCGCGGTGGCGCCATCTAACGTTCGAACTGGTAACCACGACGACAATATAACCGTAGAATTATATCGACCGAAGGTAAAGAAGATTTCTACGTTGTCGTTCGTCCGATAAGCGAATGGTATTTATCGACCGTGATCGATCGATACATTACCGACGATTACAATGAAAACAACTAAAACTATCGATTAGGTCATTAATCGATTTACAAACGTAACAACGTTGAATCGTTGTGACGATTTATACCAATGGAAAAAAAATCGTTCGTTAGATCGAATAATTACGATAATTCCTTTCCCTTAATCCCAATAACATGGTATCGTATCGTTCTCATTCGTTAGGTCGCAATCTCGCGGTATGCGTCCTTGGCTTGGAATATCTTCGACGACATTGATGTTTCATCCGATAACTGAAAACGATCGTCGAATGACGTATCTCGATCGAATGTTAATGACGAGGAAATATAAAAGAGAGAGAATGAAACAAAACAAAAAAACAAAAATAGATAAATAAATAAAAAAAGTAAAAAACAAATAACAATAAATCAAACTCATCTATATAACGTTATTATAGCGTGCCTCCTCTTTTTATACCGGCAAGGAGCGATAAGATACGTGACCATTCAAAGATAAATAATTGCTTGATAATACGTATCCTTGCGAGACTCAACATTTTCCGCTTATGTATCTTCCCGTCAAAACGTTCTCGAATTACGCGCAGTGCGGGACTAAGTTGGAAAAATAAAGGGAATATCGAGAGAAGAAAAATCGAAGTGCGCGAGCGCGCGCGTGCGTGCGTGGTTTTTGTTTTCTCTCTCTCTCTCTCTCTCTCTCTCTCTCACCCTTCCCGATCGTACGACATGTCGAATGATAATTCGGGAAGTACACCGCCGCCGCCACCAGCCGTTACGATCGTCAGAAACCATACCAAATATCAACAAGTTCTGACCAGGTTTTCGTATAGACTTGGAAATAATTGGACGCTGCAGGAGTTCCGTAGTCCTGCGTTTTGTTTAAATGAATCGAAACAATCGTGTTTCATAGATATGAGACTAATGAACGGGAAAATAAAATTTCGATTGGTATGCGAGAAGGAAGAGGACGATGATTGTGAGAACGTTCAATTTAAAGAAATAACGATCTCGAGGAATGGTGTTAAGGGGTGCGACACATTCAAGTTGTCGCAAGACACGAATAATTCGTCGTTATGGGCCGAATGCGTTCAAAATTTCGAATCGTCGTACTTTTATGACATTGAATTTATAATAGAGCACAGTAAAATAATCGAGATCTTCGAGAATATCATCGACGAGAATATTAGTCTTTACAAGCACATACAGAAAATATACGAGGAGAAGAAGTGTACGGATACGAAAATAATTGTCAAGGGTAATAAGGTATTCCTGGCTCATAAAATGATAATAGTGCAGAGTCCTGTACTAGCGGCAATGACGAAGGACAATAATGATAACGTCATTCACATCAAGGACGTCGATCCCGTTATATTCGAAATTTTATTGAAATTCCTTTATACCGGGCAAACCGGCAAAATCAATATCAAAGCGAACACGATGGATTTCCTCTTGAAACTGTTGATAGCGTCACACGTATACGTAATAGAAAGTTTAAAAAATGAATTGGTCGAGTTAATAATAAAACGTCTGACGATCGATAACGTTATAGATATACTTGCCGTTGCCGAGAGATGCGACATATCGAAATTAAAGATAGAAAGTATGTCTTTCGTAATACGTAACGGGGAAAAGGTTCAAAACACGATATCATTTCAAAATATGATAGAAACAAATTTCCCGTTGACGGCAACCATACTTCGTTTCATCCTAAAATATAATGGTAAACCACCACCGCAATAGTCTTACGATTCTTCATCAATCGTATATTCGTATTCAACAATGTTCAATCGTAAAATGTAACCAACGAAATAAAATATTCTCAGATCGAATTATCTGAGTTCCTTCCTTCCATAATCCCGTCCCTTTCTTTAACTCCTCGTCGACGACAACTGTACGAGTCCGATGTCAGCGGCAATAAAATCTATCACTACCACTCTCGACCACCATGGAACTCATTCGTGGGTACGGACCTCCCTATCACGACGAGCTACCTAACACGAGGCGATATTTCGAGTCGATTTGCACTGGCGCCATCTAACGTTCGAACTAGTAACCATGATGATAATATAACCGTAGAATTAAATCGACCGAAGGTAAAGAAGATTTCTACGGTGTCGTTCGTTGTGATAGGGATATCAACTTAACTCGGATAAGCGAATAGGATTTATCGACCGAGATCGATCGATATATTATCAACAATTACAATGACAAAAAAAATTAAAAAATTACCGAGTGATTCGATCAAAAAAATATCAAAAGTTAAAAATGTATCTAGATGTCACGTGGAGAAGTACAGATGAAAAAAACGAAAAAGAATTAAATTCCTTATTGCACGCATTCGTTATGTTGTTATACGATCCCATTTGATGGACCATGCGCGCGAAGATAATAAATAAGAAATCAACGAGTTGGACGATCGTTACTGTGACAACAAATTAGGCCTGTGATTGAATGAACGAATATATATATATATATATATATATATATATATATATATATATATATATATGCGCAACTATCGTCAATCCCGATGATATGATATAAAGTATAGTAATAATTAGTTCATACGAGAAACCTTCTTATACGATGATATCACGGATCGATCGATCGTTCTTCCATTAAACTATCGGGATCGCGTTAAAACGGGTGATTATCTATGATATTATCTCGTTCGTTTGTTCATAATTCCGGTGATTGCAATTGGCACAAAAACGTTTATCGAACGACACGTCCATACGATGTCGACGGCAAAGAAAAAAAAAAAAAAGAAAAAACAAAAAGGAAAATAAACAACGAAAAAAAAAGTAAAAAGAATTCGCACTCATCTATACAATACTTCGTAACTTTATAGCATGTGGCTTTTTTTTGGATACCGACAACGAGAGATAAGATACGCTACCATTTAAAGATAAATAATTGCTTGATTAAATACGAATCCTTCGGAGTGTATTTTAATTTTTCCGCATATTTCCTTCATTCGTCGAAACGTTCATTTATTTCCGTGCAGTATATACGAATTACGTTAGAAAGTAAACCGCCGCCTGATATACATAGATACGTGTATGATAATGACGGTATAAGATATCGACAAATTCTGATCAGATAATTTGTAATCAATATCAACGTGGATAGAAAACATTTTCCGGTAGACCTAACAAAAGCGGTAAGTGCGTATCAAAAAAAAAAAGAAAAAGAAAAAAAAACGAAGAACGATTCGGCAATGATGACGACGGACCCATCCAACAACCGTCAATAACGTGACAGATCTAAATATTTCCAGTTTCCGAAAAGTGTAACATATTGAATTTAAAAGAAGAGTGTATGTCTTTTATTCGACAGAATGGCGACGAAGTTAAATCGTTTGAAATTTTATTGGAAACAAATCCGACGTTGACAGCAAAAGTCCTTCGTTCCGTTCTAAAAAAGAATTGGACAACAAAATAGTTTAATAATTTTTTATAATTCGTCTATTTCGATGTAACTATGATAAACCGTAAATTATACCAATGAAATAAATCTTTGTTAGATCGATACACCTGATAAATCGATAATAATACCATCGATATAAATTCATTTTAGATCGAATTGCCAATGTTCATTTTATAATTCTAATACGATTCTCATTCGTTGGAGCTCTCTCGAAACGTATTTTTAGTGTCGCCGCCTAACGTTCGAACGGGGAACTACGATGATAAAATATACTCGACGAGTTAATTCGTTCGTAGGTAAAGAAGATTTCTTTGATGTTGCTTATCATCCGATATACTTATCTCGTATACACGAGGAGCATGTATCGATCGAAATCGATCAATGTATCACCAAGAAGGGCAATGAAAAAAAGAAAAAAAGAAAAAGGAAAAATACTAAACCTACCGAGTAATCCGAGTAAAAAATATCGAAACGAAAAGTCTCTATATGTCGCGCATAGAAACGGATGAAACAAAAAGAAAAGAAAATAAATAAAGATCACTTTCATTTTCGTACGATACACGTTTGATCCGATTAATCCAATTATTCCCATTAATGTTCTCTATTCGTTCCGTGCTACATATGAAATTTTTGAATGATTCTCGTTCCCACGACAAATTATTGATTAAGAACGATTACGATACACTTGAAACTTTTCATCGTTGGTAGCACTGATAATCGAGTCAAATGTCCGTTGAAATTAATCGAAGTTGGTCCTCGATAGGAACATTGGTCCGACTTGTTACTTGAACAGTTAATATACTAAATCACATATTAACTATCAGGGATAAATCACAAATTAGAGAAATTGGGATATGTTTGTATATCAAAGTGTACGCAGCACCACCCGTGTAACCTAACCTACTGAATTACGCCTTAGTTTGTACGTCGTGCATAGAATTTTTTCTTTCAATGCTACGTTGTTATTGTCATCGGGATAGTCCACGGAAACCTGGTATGAACCTTTGACGGATTCGTTGAGAGGTTAATGAGACATCGATAAAAGAAACAAATAACTGATCACGTTCGTTAAGGTAAAGAATATACCAACGTGTTCGTATTTTCGATCGAATATAGAATATGTCGGAGAATAATACGAGATGTGAAATACCCGTTGCACACATTGAACACGATATAACATTTGAGAATATAGTGACAAATTATGTTTGTGAAGTGGGCCCATTTTCAAGTTTGATTTCTCATCCGAACTTCAAAACTCCGACATTTTATTTGAACAGCCATGTACGATCGTGCCAAATAGGTATGAGATGGATAAATAAAAAAGCATTATTTCGTATAATATGTGAACTGGAGGATATCAATAAACCAGTGTTCAAAGATATAAAAATAACAAGTAATTCGTTGTTGTCTAGCTTTACCTTCACTGAAAAGGAGTTTTCTCCAGAATATTTTAAATGGGCTACTTGTACTCTGCTAGAAGATAACAATGATACAGATAACTTTGTAATTTATTTTACCATCGAACATAATATTCCTATTATCAAAAAGAATATGATAAACAGTTACGCCAGTATAACTGCCAGAAAATTCGAGCTTGTAGAACGTTTAAGAAGGATGTACTATGAAAAGCCTTATACAGACATTAAAATAAATGTAGACAATAAGGAATTCTTGGCGCATAAGGCGATACTCTCAAGGAGTCCTGTATTTGCAGCTATGTTCTCGCACAAAATGTTAGAAAGTAAAGAAAATGTCATTAATATCAAGGATGTCGATCCTAAAATCTTTGAAATTTTTTTGAAATTTCTTTATCTCGGAGAGATCAACGAGATTAACATTACGGAGTCTACGAACAACATGATTTTTGATATAATGGATTTGGCTAATGTTTATCAGGTGGAAGACTTGAAAATCAAATTGGCCGACATTGCGCTTAGATTTACAAACATTCACAATGTCACGGATCATCTCATTTTAGCGGACAAATATAATCTGACGGATTTAAAGAACAGTAGTATGTTCTTTATACAAGAGAATCGTGCGAAAGTTAAAGATACCAAGTCATTTAAAAATTTGATACAAACGCATCCGGAATTAAGGACAGAATTGCTTGTTTATCTCTTAACCTGTACGTAGTTCAATAAGATCTTTTTTATCATTAATATTTTTTTTCAAATTTTTCACTCGCTTCTTTTTACATGCAATTACTTATATTAAATGAAATAATAAAACAAAATATTGAAATAAAATAATAAAAATATTCGAAGTATTAAATCGTATGTAATAGCGATATGTATATATATATATATATATATATATATATATATATATATATATACACACACACACACACAACCATCGTCATCCTAAACGCCACGAGATATAATAAATTTGTACATGAGAGAAATCTATACGATGATATCACGAATCGATCGATCCACCTTATTCCATTTAATTATCGAGATCGTGTTTGAACGGGATATGATCTATGAAAAAACTAACCCTTTCATACCAAAGACTAATCATCGTAAATGCCATTGCCAACGTAAAAGCAAAAATGTGTACACCAATTCCTATCTATACGAAAGAAAGATAATTTAAAACCCAAAAAAAAAAAGAAAATAAGAAAGGAAAGAATTAAATTTCGCAACTGCGCGTAAATATTTTTCAATTGTTCACAATCAAAAAGCAGTTATCATGGAAGAGGATATCTGTAGAAATTGTTGACGTTCCATGTACATATACATACATATATATATATATGATATGTATATGAAATTCTTAACGAAATATTTTCTAATATATAAGTGTATCGCGAATTCATTGTTAAATATTTATCGTTATTGCAAAATGATTTTTTCTTTATTATCTTTATTTTTTTGCTTTGTTTTAATTAAAATTTTTTTTTCTTTTCTTTTACTTTTTTTTTTTTTTTTAAGTCGATAGAACCCAACGCATAAAACTATTTCTCTTTCTCTAATTGCGCTCGTCTTCTTTCAAACGACTGACTAACGTTGACTTCATTGACAACGCATTTAACCTGTGAGATCTTATAATCGATCGAATAGAAACGAATATATACATACATATGTTCTTGAATGTATGAATATATGTATATATTTATATATATGAATATATACATATGTTCTTAGTGGAACCAATATATATATATATTAAAACCGTATGCGCTCGTACGTAAGCCAGATTCCATTATCGTTATAATTGGACGATAAATTAATTGCTTATTTCTTTTTCTTTCTTTCTTTCTTTTCGCATATATCGCTTACCTTGCATTTTCAAAAGTAGCTGATGCACTGCTTCCTATCGCTCCGAAACCAACACCAACTGCAAGGCCTTCGGGTATATTGTGCACCTAAGCAAAGAAATATTATTATTATTATTTTTATTTTTATTATCATTATTATTATTATAACGCCATTATTACAAACATACCGTGGAAGGTATATGCATATATGTATACATACATATATATATATATATATATATATATATATATATATATATATCCTTTTCTTTACGTAAGTATCAACGTACAACAGTTAAGACAAATTGACAGATCGGAGAGAGGGAGGGGGGAGGGAGGGGGGAGAACACAATTCGAAAAGATAATAGAGAAGAAATATTAACTATGTAGCAATGCGCGAGGGCCCATATGCAATGTCGACATTATTCACAAATACGGGACTCGTATGAAAGTGAATACACATTTTTTTTGCCTCTCTCTCTCTCTCTCTCTCTCTCTTTCGAATAATAATACCACAGAGATGTGGTTTGTTTTCTTTCTTTCTTTGACTTCCCTCCTCCACCCCCGCGACACCTTTTATCAATATTTAATATCCGAATATACAGCGTTCGTATATATCTTCTTTTTGCTTCCCTTTTTTTTTTTTGTTTTTAACATATATATATATATATATTTTGAAAATGTAAAATATCTTATTGAATATTAATAATATCGTACTCACCGTAATCGCCACGACCAACAACAATATTCTCCTCCATTGATTGTTCTTAACCTCGTTGTTAGGATCCTCGTAAACCGTACTAATCTCGGCCGATTCCGACTGCCTATGATGTACATTGGCACCCTGTCTCCTCCTTGCGTTTTGTTCGTAAAATCCTGGAGATAGAAAGAAAGAAAAAAAAGATCGATACAACGACCGCAGGATTGATTATACGACGTTAAGTTTTAATTTTAAAGGGGGACACGATTTAGTTTCGGCGATGTTTTTTTTCTTCTGCTTTTTTTTTTTTGTTTTTTGTTTTTTTTTCCGAGTCCCGTCAAATCGTCTCGAAGCGAGAAACAGCCCGTACTGCATGCAGACGAGTATTAATCGTTATTTTTATTGGCTGCGACAGAGGGACCACGACGACGAAAAGTTCTTCGTCGTTATTTAACCGAACCTATATAGTATTTACTTCTTACGTTTTTTCTTTTTTTTTTTTTTTGAGGTTTTATACTACATTAGTTCAATTAGCAGGCAGGACGGAGAGATATTTTTTTTTTTTTTTTTTTTTTTTTTTTTTTTTACAAGATATTGGTACCACTCGGCAGAGATTCGAAGAGGAGAACGGGTTTCAATATTTAAGTTCACTTCATTTTCCTCTCTCTCTCTCTCTCTCTCTCTCTCTCTCTCTCTTTCATTTTTGTTCACTGTCTCTTTTTTCTCACTTAAATTTCATAATACAATCTTTATTTTACTCGTCGCACGTATTTTATTAATTATTTTTCTTTTCTCCCGCACCCCCACCCCCTCGGTTAACGTTCAACGCATCTCTCGCACGTCACTTTTCATTACGCAACTTTCTTCACGCACAAACCATCAGCAAGCGTTGTATAATTCACGTTGTTTAAATAATTCAAGTGTTCTTTCTTTCTTCCTTTCTTGTTTTTTTCTTTTTTTTTTTTTTTTTGTAAATTAATTAATCAATTAATTAGTAGGTCAATTAATTAATTGTATAGAATTGATTTTTAACGTAGAATCTGAGCCACAGGGTACCAGTTAATATTGTGCATGCATGCTATATAAACGTATATATATCTCTCGTTAGCGGACTAATCTATATTACAAATATATTAGCGAACTATTTCTAATCGGATTTGGTTATGTCAAAAGGTGTCTCAAACGATTGGTATATTTCCTGGAATAAGCATTAAATATATATATATATATATATATATATATATATATATATATATTAAATTATATATATATATATATGTATATATATATATTAAATTATACATATATGTATATATATATATGTATATATAACTTTGTTCGCTATCTCTCTCTCTCTCTCTCTCTCTTTCTCTCTCTCTCTCTGTACGTATATATTTATAATAATATTTACTCGTATATTTAGTATTAAAAAGTCCCCGTCTTCTCCGAAGAAGAAGAAGAAGAAGAAGAAAAAAAGAAAATTTGCCAAGATGATACCAAAAAGAAAAAAAAAAAAGAAAAATAAAATGAAGAAGAAAAAGAAAAGAGAGTGAAAAAGAATAAGTAATAGAAAGGAAGGAGAACAATAATCGTCGAAGAATGAATGATGCTTATTCCTGGCTTAATATTAAGTTCGAAACGTTCGCCTTATAAGAGGGCACAAAGCAAAAAGAGGGGCGAGTATACAGCGACGTTCGTCTTCTCCTTTTTTCTTTTCTCTTTCCCAATTCTCTTTCCCTATATCGCGATGACGATGACAATAATTATAATAATAATTATAATTAGAATTAATAACAATTAACAATAATTAACAATAACAATAATAATAATAATAATAATAATAATAATAATAATAATAATAATAATAATAACAATAACAATAATAATATTTCAGAAGGTTTCTTTGTGCGTTGAATTCGTTCGACGCAAATGCCCTTAAGGGATCGGACACTTATGGTATCCGATAGAAACGTACTCGTGAAAATATTAACAATAACGATAACAATAACAATAACAATAATAATAAAAATAATAATAATAATAATAATAATAATAATAATAATAAAGAATCAGGCATACGCGTATACACATATGACACAATCGAATATCGAGTATGTATACATTGTTATGCCAGAGATAGACGATAGATAATTAATAAACGATATAAATAATATAATTAACATAAATATAAATATATATATATATATGTGTGTGTGTATGTGTATATATATATATATATATATATATATATATATAAATAAAAAATCAATAAAAACCGATCCCATTTGTCGTTTGATCAATAAAAGCCTACAGAGAGAAGTGGATGTTTCTTTTTTTTTTTTTTTTTTTTTTTTTTTTACAAGAAAGAAAATTTGAGAAATACCATCGATAGTAGTAGAATCGACATGAGTGTACATCATTCCACCGGAAATCTGTACGTCGTTAAACGTATCGATATCGTCTAAGTCCTCGTCACTCTTTAGTTTTGCAAGGGCCTTGCCTCTTTGTTTCGTACCGACTGATTGCATAGCTAATAGCACATTGGGGGACTGAATGCCAAGGGAAGATATCAACACGTCCGTTCCGTATACGAATGCCGCGCCTAAGAGAAACCCAACTCCAACCGGTACGAATGCGTATTCCCCTTCGTCTCCATAAATTTTGCTCTCCGTTGCCATTTCAATGGCCGGCGCCAACAGGGACCAATAGCTTGCCGCAACCATAACGCCGCCGGCAAATCCAAGACTGATGTCCAATAATTTTCGCTAAAAATGTAATTCGTAACGATCGATTAGTTTCCTTCCATTCTTCTTTTCATTTTTATTTGTTTTTCTTTTTCTTTTTTTTTTTCTTCTCACTTTTGCTTTATATATATATACACACATATACATTTGTGTGTGTGTGTGCGCGCGTATGTGCGTGCATAGATATTTTCAATTGATTGCAGACTTCACCATTGTTTTTCTTTTTTTTTTTTTTTTTTTCTAAATATCTTTATCTCGTCGCAGTTTACAGATATTTCTTTTTTTTTTTTTTTTTGGTCACGACTTTTATTTATTTATTTATTATTATTTTTTTCTTTTAAACGAACGGATATTTAAAAAATTCATACTTGTACGTTGTGTATATCTATACACGTGTGTATTGTATGTGTGCGTGCGTGTGTGTGTGTGTGTGTGCATAAATATTTATAATTGATTGCAGATTCCATCAGGTTTTTTTTTTTTTCTTCTTTTTTTTTCTCTCTTGACTTTTATTTATTCTGATTTTTTATTTATTTATTTATTATTATTATTTTTTTCTTTTAACCTACAGATATCTAAAAAATTGATACTCGTTCAATGTTAAATATCATTAATATCGCGGGTTGAAGCCAAAAGTTCTCGGGTGATTTTACAAATCGATTTTGATTAACTTCGTAATCTTTTTTTTTTTTTTTTTTTTTTTTTTTTAAATATTTTAATTTTACAAATTAACCTTTCGAAAGGGAGAGTCTCGGAAATGTGTGATCGATTTTTGAAATCATTTACGAACTTTCACAACCGTTTCGAATTATATAAATTCTATATATTAATAATGCACTACGATTAATACAATTCAATGCGAATACTAGAAATTAATCTATACAGAAAAAAAAAAATATATATATATATATATATATTTCTTTCGTTTCAAATTTGTTTGTTTGTTTTTTTCTTTTAGAGAGAGAAAAGACCGGATCGACTGGAATGGATAGATCAAAAATGATTTTATCTAACCTGTTTTTCTCCTATTATTTTTTTTCTCTTTTCTTTTTCTAATGTTGCAACCAAAACACCGTAGTATTCGGTGAAACGAAATTTTCACGAAATAATTGTGACATTGATAATTGGCTCTTTTCAACTTTCTTCCTTTCCTTCGAAAACATTTTTTGGAACGTGTGATATATCAAACGTGTATATATATATGTGTGTGTGTGTGTGTGTGTGTATATCCGGCTTCATGCCAATTCGAGATGTAGAGTAGGATGGATGATCACTCGATGACCTTTCTATGAGAAACGGGACAAGTTTGTCGATCGTTCACGACTCTTAACAGATCATTATCAGGACTTTATTTTTACGATCTTTATCTTCATAACACTTTCTCATATACATATGTATGTATATCTATATATGTGTGCATATATATATATATATATATATATATATATATATATGCGTGTACATAGATTTCTCAGGATTAACCGATTTATAAAAGTGTCCAAATGATAAGACAGTATAATATATATATATAATCAATTGTTAAAACGATTCTGAACGTAATCAGAAATATTTTTTTTTTTTCTAATAATATTCTTCCTCTTCTTCTTCTTATTATTATTATTATTATTATCATTTTTCAATCCGTTATCCTTAAAGGGGCAGGGAGGAGGGGGAGAAGAAAAGAAAAATAAAGATAAACGATCGCGCAGTTTTTTTCTTTTTCTTTTTTTTTTTTTTTTTTAATTTTTCCTTTCAAAACAAAACAAACAAAACAAAACAAAAATCTAAAAACGATAGTAACAATAACGGTAGCGGCGGTAAGCAAAGATAATGCGATCGAGATTAGGCTCGCCTACTCCTTTCTACGAAACGTCGAGAAATATTATGACGTATATGTATATAATAGCGAACGAGATGAGAATTAATATTTTAAAGAGTAAATCTGTCTCTCGTTTCCCCACGATTGTTAAAATAGCATGTATAGTTTGATACAGTGGGGTAGCGCGTGTTCTATATGTGTATGTAAGCGCGCCGTTGTCGTACTGCTCTATTTAAAACGAAGCGAGAGAGATAGAGATAGAGATAGAGTGAGTGAGAGAGAGAGAAAGAGAGAGAGAGTGAGAGTCCTTGAGACCACATACGTTTAGACGTACCAAAAAGTAGTCGAGGTTTAATAAACGGCTATAACGGACTATCGAACGATTCAATAAAATATTTTTACGAATATTTTTACAAAGGCGAAACAATAAAACACTATCCATCTAATTCAATTGGACGAACGTCTGAGAGGAGATCGTAAAGAGTAAAAAAAAAAAAAATGGAGGAAGAGAAGAGCCAAAAAAAAAATTGGCGCGAATTCGAGGGAACGTTACGACATTACTGTACGGCAAATTGATCGGACGAATAGTGAAAAGAAAAAAAAAGATGGGTAGAGGAGGGGCGCGAATTTTAAAATGAATTTCGAATGGACGAAGAGTCCGAATTTTTGCCGGTTTTTTTGGCACGTCAGCTCTCTCTCTCTCTCTCTCTCTCTCTCTCTCTCTCTCTCTCTCTCTCTCTCTCTCTCTCTCTCTCTTTCTCTCTCTCTATCGGGTAAGGTTAAGTCTGTGTTTAACAGCGACAATTATCGATCGATCGTATACGATCAAAAGATCGTGATAAGTTAAAACGTATGACGATAATAATAATAATAACAACAACAACAACAACAATAATAATAATAATAATAATAATAATAATAATAACAATAATAATAATAACAATAATAACGATGATCGAAAGAAAGTAATAATACCTGTTTCCCGCGTATGACGACGACGAGGCCGGCACCTGCTGCCGTAAGGGCCCACGTGAATAGTGTCCCCAAAAGGGCCTGTACTATCGGCGAATATTCCTTCAACATTTTTATTTATCTCTTTCTTTCCTTTCGTTCGATTTTTTAAATCTTCTTGACGCCCACCCTCTCTCTCTCTCTCTCTCTCTCACTCTCTCACTCTCTCTCTATTCGTCTTTCGTATTTTAATTCACGAAACCGTCACAGGCCGCATAACAATCCTCCTCTCTTATTACTCCGAACGAAACTAAACTCGAGTAGGAACGTGTGCGTGCGTATCCCTCCCCCCCTCCCCCTTCCAAAAGAAAACTGTTTACTAATAAAAAAAAATCACCGACGACCGACAACCAACCGACCGACCGACGGAATCGCACTCAGTCCCCCAGCGCTTATCACAACCGCTACCACCACCACCACCACCACCACCACCACCACCACCACCACACTGCTAAAGTTTAGCTTCGAATCGACGCCGGTGCTGCCACCAATGCCGTAGAGAAATTCTTCCTCTGCTTTTTCTTTTACTGATCGCCGCCTTAGGACGATCTAAAAGATCTTCTCACGTTGGTTGTTTTCTCCTTTGATTGGCCAACAACAATAACAACAACACCATATTAACCGTTTCCCGACGTCACCATTTTCCTATTGCGAAACACACCATAGTCCACCCACTCACCCATAGTCGTCAACTCCGACACTTTTTTTTTTTTTTTTATCAACGCATCGTTTCACCGTATATTCGTAGAAACGCGGATACACACGAGCTATATACCCCGTGTCTCGCGTTTATCTCGATTAAGTCATTGCTACCACTACTCGATAATATTATTATCTATCACCAACACCACCTACATCGACACCAACACCACTGACACAAGTACCACCATCTACTATACTACTACTCTACCTATTACCTGCTATTACCACTACCGTTAAAATACTGTGTTGATATTATTATACTACTACTACTATTATTACTACGCTCTACTTAACATCGGTGGTGGTTCACACGTCAATGTATTCCTCTCTCTATCTATCTATCTATCTATCTATCTATCTATCTATCTACTTATCTATCTGTCTATCTATCTATTCATCTATCCGTCTCTCTTCCTTCCTCTTTCTCCTTTTTTTTTCAAATGTTCATCCTTGAATCTGTCAATCTCAACTTCCGAGTTTGCCACCACGCATTTACGAGAACGTGTCCATTTCTCTTGTATATATCTCTTTTTCTCTATCCGCCATCTTTCGATACTATACGGCCCACGCGATTGGTCGATCGATGTGACACCAATCGGCCACGTTTACGTTGTCGACCCTCGTTATATATGTGTTCCATATATACGAACATGTTCGCTCTCGATTTAAATATTCTAATTATTATTTATCGATATTTATATATATATATATATATATATATATATATATATATATATACATATAACAAAATACGATTAACACAGTTTATTATGGTAAATTAAAAGTTTATTATCGATTATTATCGTAAAAATCGTTATCGTATAAAAATGACTGTCAAATCGTCGATACTCTTTAATAATATAGTAATCGTAACGTAACATATAATTATATGTTACGTTACGATTACTATAGAGATTATTATTAACATCGCGTTATATCGTTTCGTTACGAACAATTATCGACTCATATTGCCAAGAGAAAAGAAAATATTTCCGCAAAAAGATTGACAGAGATAGATAGTAAAAGCGTACGTGCAGCGTTACATACATACATTATGCAACGTGTATGAAAGATACGACGGCCAATCGACGGACACACTACTAAAACCGTGTTTGTAAGATATTTTTCGTATCGTTATAAAAGTATACCGATACCTGTGAAATTGTTATCGGTATTTCTTCTATTATCTCTCGAGATGTCGACGAATTCGCCGAATCGATAACACATTGGAAAGTAATATTGCGTAGTTGTTCGATCACGTTTCGACGCGCGGTTTATTTAGTTGCCGCGGAAACAAAACGTGGACGCCGCGATTAGAACCGATCCGATTGGCTTGTCAACGCATCGTCACGTGATTAAGAAGAAGCGAGATTACAAAGATATACTATCGAAAACGAAGGTAATGATTCAAGCGACGTAACGACGTAATTCGTTTGCGTTTAAACGATTCAATCTCGATCGTACGCGATGAATATCGTATCGTATAAAGTCGTCGTATTTACGTTCGAATTCGTTTATCTTATTTTACCGTTCGTCGCGTCCCTTGGTTATTCTTCGACGATGTCTTCGTCCGTTTAACGCTACGCGGCGCTGCAATCCCGAGCGGCCTTTAGCAGACGACAAATAACTACTACGTGCATTGTCGTCGATGCGTCCTGTCAACTAATGTGCAAACATGGCGTCTGCTTCGGTAGGTGCATGAGAGAGAGAGAGAGAGAAAAAGCAAGAGAGAGAGAGAGAGAGAGAGAGAAAAAAGAAATTGTGCCTTAACATTGCGTATTATCGTACTAATGCCTAACGTGCTTCTATCCGTCTTATCTGATTCTTTATATTTATGATTAGAACAAGATATATAAAGAGAGACGCACACGTTTCTTTGTCGAGGGAGCTGAAATATTTCGTTAGACTTAGATCTAATCGGAAGAACGTTACTGACATTCCTTAGAGAGAATTACCGTATGTATAATTTGACAGAGACGACGTCGGCCTAGTGTACATGCGACGAGATAGATAAAAAAAGAAATATCTAATTTCCAATCTAATGCGTCAAAAAGAGAACGTTCGATAACGGGATAACGAAATGACGATGTTCTCTTTTATTTTGTTTTAATTTTTATTTTTATATTTTTCCCTTTTTTTTCTCTTTTTTTTTGTAAACAAAACGTTCGTTTCATCTTTGCTCGCTTAGCTCGATTCCTCGTTTGCACGTTGTTATTAATTTTTTTCCTTTTTTATATATATATATATATATTCTTTTTATATCTTTGGACAATTTGATCGTGACAATTGGAAGAAAAGAATTTTTTTTTTATGTCGGCTTTTAGGTACCTTTACTGATGGATGACGATACTATAGCCTTCGGGGAGGAGGATGAAGCCGTTCAAAGCGACAAACTCAAGTATGCTTAACTTTTTGGCCTATAATAATTCAACGTCTATCTTTATAGGAAAATTAATACGTGTTACTTTTCCATCGTAGGCATCCATACGTCACCATATTCCATTTGGCATTTAGAATATCAGCTATAATAGTGTATATGATGTGTCAATTATTTTCAAATAGTTTCATAGCAAGTTTTGTCGTCGTCGTACTACTTTTGTCCATGGACTTCTGGACCGTTAAAAATATAACCGGAAGACTGATGGTCGGACTTAGATGGTGGAATTATATAGATGACAATGGGAAGAGCAACTGGGTATTCGAATCTAAAAAGGTTTGGCTGGTTCTTCAAATTTATCGTATATTCGTTTTAATCTTTCTTATTGTACTAGACTATAGTTCATTCGACTTAAGATATGACTTTCGAATCTTGCACGCCTTCAGAGAAATAGTTCAAGGTTAACTTGTATAGATACTTGTACGTCCTTGATGCTTTCACGCTCTCTCTCGTTATCGATCGTTTAACCTTTGAGTCGATATTCCGAAGCTATGTAAATGTTAATCGTACGCGCATATAGATAAGGATGACGTTATCAAACGATCACTGCAAATTTCTGTTATGTGCCCTGCATTTCAGGGTGCCCAACAGAACCGTATTAACATGGCAGAGGCACGTATCTTCTGGTTGGCATTGATACTGTGCCCCCTTTTGTGGTCAGTATTATTTATAACAGCCTTGTTTCGTTTGAACTTTCAATGGCTATTACTCGTATGTATCGCAATCATTTTAAACGGAGCAAATCTTTACGGATATGTGAAATGTAAAATGGGAGGTAACCAGTATATCTCAACAGCTACCAGCGATTTCTTTAAGAAACAAATCATACAAAATGTTAGTAATTAATATTTAATGATCGATAAAAGAAAAAAAACAAGAGCAAAAAAAAAGGATAAAAGCCGAGTGTGTTCTACGATAAAGTGTCGATTTATTTTTTCAAGGTCGCGTCTATGATGACGAGGAGCCCACCAACAACCAATCCAAATCAACAGACCAATGTAATATAAAAATAACTTTTGTAAGTATGATGTACGTGAAAAGTTAATAACGTCCCTTAATTGTGTATCGGATGAATGGTGAATATGATTGTACATAAATAATATTAGGTATTAAAGTTTAAGTGCTACGTAATAAAATCATTATTTCACAAAGGAGCAAAAGTATTTCCCTCTTGAAGAACTCCTTCTCTGCCATGCAAAAGAGAATAATACATTATGACGTTAGTTACTAGTTTATTGATGCCACAAGGCAATACATAATGTACACGGTATTTCTCCTTGTCAACAGACTCTTTTTCTATTACACAATATTTAATTTGTATAGTTGTTAGTTAGTAACATTGCATTTTATCATCGTATTCACCTCAGCCTGCTGTATTCTTTCTGGCAAGAAGGTATCACAAAATAATTTCCCATTCTTTCAACGATATTTAGTATTTGACTTATTCTGTCTCTTTTTTTTTTTTTTTTCTTTTAACTCACATTCTTCTCTGGATTCTGCGATCGTAATCGTCGTCATTTGACCGATCATCATTCATCTATAAAATAGACGAACGTGCGACTTGATCTTACAAGAGTATTACCAAACTCGTTACAATATTGCATGGAGCATTGGTACCCGATCGAATTTTATTTACGTTTGTGATAATTGCTGCTCCGAGGATACGAGTCGTAAGTGTTTTCAAGAAGAAGAATACAACAAACCACATATTGCTATACATTTTCGGTTATAAAGGAAAGGAAAAAAAAAAAAATGATAAAAATTAACGACAAATACAGACCTAAATTACAACATGTACACGAAGAATTATTTTTTCGGTCAAACGATTAGACAGAGAACTTAATAAATCTTTCGTTAGAATTATTACGTTACAAATACGTTGAATATCGTGGACTTTGTGTGTTTGTAAACTTTTTTCGTGAGTACAGATTATAATTAATGCTACCAACTTATGGCTAGTTAATATGTCCTTTTTTTTTTTTTTTTTTTTTTACAACAATTTAACTTCTTTTAAAACACATTTTGCGTTTAGCCTGGAACTTTGAAACATGAAGTCATTGAGAAACTTGGCAAAATACACTTGGGTAGTATTAATTACATGTCATTTTATAGATTAAGGAGGTGTCCCACAAAAGTGGCTCCACTTATTAAATGCACGTGTCTCTTATCCATTCATTTATTCGCTTGTTTATTTATTTATTTATTTATTTATTTATTTATTTATTTTATTTTATTTTATTTTATTAATTAATTAATTAATTATTTATTTATTTATTTGTCTGATTTTGAAATACTTCGATTAGAACTTGACGGTGCAAGGAACACACCAGAAGAGAACAAACTGTTTATTATTAAGTCAATAAGTTGAATATGTTTCTATCACAACGATCTTTTGAAAATTATTTGTAACGTTTGAAGTCTTTCTCTCTTTTTTTTTCCCTATAAAGATCATTAGAAGAACTCTGATAAATACGGTGGGGGCGGGCGGGTGGGGGGTGGGAGGCGATTCTTTCTCTTAAAACTTTAAGAGCCATTTTTCTTTCTTTCACTCCTTCATTTTTTTTTCTCTCTTCTAATTTCTTTAAGCTATCGTTCGTGTTTAGACAATAATAGAATAAAATGATGCGCAAAAGTTATTGACACTGAATGACAAAGCGGCGACGGCGGAGGTGGTATGTAACACTGAAGGATGAAATTTTCATATGAAAACGGTTAAATATATTAGTAATAATAATAATAATAATAATATATATATATATATATATATAAATATTTACAGTCCAACCAGAAGAACTATTAATAGGATTTTAGAAGGATTAAGTCGTCGCTAAAAAGTGTATCTCGGCTGATAATATCTTTCTCTCTTCTCTCTCTCTCTCTCTCTCTCTCTCTCTCTTTAACAATCATTTTTCTTTTTTCCTTTTAATGTATAAAAATCGTGGAGGGTATATAGAAAGCTAAATATCAGTCGGACCGTGTTCTGTGATACATATAGTCATTAAAATCATCACGTTTCGAATGAAATAAGTCAACTCGCTCTTTTCTTTGTTTTTTTCTCTCTCTCTCTCTCGTTCAGAGTCTTCTCTCTTTTTTTCTTATTATTATTATTTCTTTATATATATATATACTAACGTAAGAACGTATGACATACACATATATCTCTCTCATCGATACGGAATAAATGCAAAAAGATTCGATATCCATGTGTTGTGGCGTTTATATGTGATCCATCCTCTTTCTTTTCTTTTCTTTTTCTTTTTTTTTTCTTCTTTTTTTACGAAATATCAGCTTGAGAATATTATTTGTCGTTTTATTTCCCCTTCAGCATTCACACGGACACCTTTCGTTAATAATAATAATAATAATAATAATAATAATAATAATAATAATAATAATAATAATAATAATAATAATAAACAAACAAACAGGAGCTGCTCTAAATGCGTTTACACGTTCCGCGGCGGTCATGCACAACATGTAGAATATATATCTTAGAAAAAGAATATGAGCCAACTTTAGTGAGATCCTTCGATAATAGTTGTACTTCTTGATAATATGAAGTTGAGTAAAGTTTAGTTACCCCTCCTCCCCTTTACCCCTATCCCCTATTACCACACCACCCACCCCCCGTTATACTGTAACGTTATTTCCAGATAAGTTTAAATGTTCGCTTATCCAACGAGGTGAGGGGAGAGAGGGGTGTGAAAAACATCATATACATATCTATTCCCAGCACAGTAACATCATCATCATCGTCATCATCATCGTCATCGTCGTCATCGTCGTCATCGTCGTCGTCGTCGTCGTCGTCGTCACAAGGTTTTTGCATTCACGTCAAATTTGTATACAAAAAAAAAGAAGAAGAAGAAACTAAAAAATAGATTTAAACGAGAACGATACTAGGGGGTGAATCGATTAAAAGTTATATCAGTTCACTTATGAGAAAGTGACCATGGATAAATTAATTGATTGATTTAAGTTCAATGGCAATTCGTAACGAGAGAAGAAAAATATATTTAAGTACTTATAGCTTCTAGTGAAATAAAATTTATTTTCTTTTTTTTTTCTTTTTTTTATAGCCCTGCTTAGTGCGATCAGAGCGTTCTTTATCGGAGCTGAGTTCTAGGATTTATTGAAAATAACATTACAAACGTGGCTTTTAATCTTTATTATTCGAACTAATCAAAACGACGTTGTTGCCAAATAAATATTAGAAACTCTTTGCGAGTATTATTAGTCCTATGTGTGTGTATATATATATATATATATATATACTCAGTCTATATGAAGTAAATTTCGTTGGAGAGAAAAAAAAAGAAAAAAAAAAAAACATTGCAGAAACGTGGTATATATTTAATTCGTAAAAACATTCCTGGCAGGGGGAGGGGCAGTGATGGTGATGGTGGGATCGATTAAAAAGGTATCAAAAAATATGTAAAAAATGTCTATAAATGGAACGTAAGTGAACAAATTAAATATCGTGATATATATATATATATATATATGGGGCGTGCTCTTTTAAATTAAACAGATTTATATTCTGATAGTCTGGAAAATATCCACACGTTATTATGCACATCCATTTCATTCCATTATGATATTTATAATATATATCTATGTATATATATATTATTCATCATCTTATGTATATATATAATGTTGTTAATGACAAACGGTGCATTTATGTACACTTAGTCACAAATTCCTGACCCTCGAATCTCATTTTTTAAAATAATAACGGTTACGAAAGCACGATCGGAAGAAAAAAACTTTGTTTCTTTTTTTTTTCTTTTTCGTACAAACGAAGACAACAATTTATAATAGGTCCAGTTAGAAAGTTAGAAAGCGACATCCGAAATATACTATATTTCGTAATCGGCGAGAATACGTCTTTGAACAGGCTTTTATTCCATTGAATATGTTCGTCAGTTTTGTATATATATATATATATATAATCAATCTCGAAATGCAGGATAAATGACGAACGTAGAAAGAAAAAATATGTACCGTTAGCGAGGCAAAGATTATAATAATATATCAATCAAAGAAGGAAACGAGTAGTAGTAGGAGGTTTAAGTAAGCGCGTTCGATCGATTATTCGTTTCAGATTTTTTTTTCCTTTTCGTTTCCATTCTTTTTTTTTTTTTTTACAGACATATCGAATCAGTACGAGTTGAGTGTTGCATTGAAATCTCGAATGATAATACTATACGATATAGACCAGACTGTGGTTAGATGTATAGATAAGACTTTGAAAGTTTTGTACATAAGGATTCGAGGGTATAGGATTATATATATATATATATATATATATATATATATATATATATATATATATATATATATATATTATGCGAGTCCAACATACACAGTGCTTCTATTAAATTATCATTTATAAGAACTTATGCACGATCTCCTCCCCCCGGAGTGTGCATAATTTCATCAAATATATATAGGCACCGTTTTCTCTCCCCTCTCTCTCTCTCTCTCTCTCTCTCTTTCTTTATATATATATATATCATGCTTCTCACGCTTCCGAATGCGTCGCGATCCTTCCTTTGTTCTATAATGGCGTCCATCTTATATACTAAATCTTAAAACGATTTCACTTACGATCTATCGTAAAATTACAATAAGTATTATTATGAGAGAGAAGATATCCCTTATCGTGCATAATGGTTACAGCATTAATTGTCAATTTGGCAGTATGGCAAGTTTCCCTTATTAGTCTGCGGAAATTTTCATGTCTCTTCATCTTCAACTTCTTATTCTTATTCTTATTCTTATTCTTTGATAATCCACATCGAGAAACAACATTTTTGTCTAATTCCCCCTTTTTTCATTTTTTCTCCAAAATTCCCTTACGATCAATTTCCATCGATAAGTACTCGTGAATGTGTGCCACGTTCTATCATCAATCATTTTTAAGTCGTAGAGGTCCACAGAGAGAGAGAGAGAGAGAGAGAACTGTGTATTTTAATTATTTAGTCCTCTTCCCTTTCCCATTTGTCTTTCTCTTCTTCTTTCTTTCTTTCGTTTCGTTTCTTTTCTTTTCTTTTCTTTTCTTTTTTCTCCTTCCTTTCCTTCTTCATTTTTTATTTTTACTTTTTAATATCATCGTCGTCGTCATCATCGTCGTTATCATCGCCATCTTTGTTTTTCTGTTCCTTTTTTTTTTTTTTTTTTTTTTTTCATTTTTCCACAGTAAATATACGAGAGAGACATTATTTCTGTCACAACTTTTAAATTTCTTCTCTGCAGCTGTTTTTGTTTGTTAGTCAAACGATGGAAGCACTTTTCTTCGATAAACAAGATTCAAATTTTCGTGTTATTTTGTCCATTCGTAACTTTACAAGAGATTCAGTAAAGTGTCAATATATATATATATATGTATATATATATATATCGTTATCGTTATCCGTTATCCATTATCATTATCATTATCATTATTATTATAATTGTTATTAATATTATTATTATCATTATCATTATCATTATTACAATGCTCTTTTTTATTTAGATCAAAGAGACAGAGAAGGAGAGAAATGGAGAGATAGAGATAGATAGATAGATAGATAGATAGATAGATAGATAGATAGAGATAGATAGAGAGAGAGAGAGAGATAGAGATAGATAGGAATAGAGAGGGATGTTCGTAGTTTAATTATTATTTCTTTCCTTCTTCCTTTCCTCCTTTCTTTCTTTCTTTCTTTCTTTCTTCCATGTTTTTTTTCCTTTTGTTTTTTTATTATTTTTTTTTTTTTTTAATTTTTTCTTTTTACCTTCCACCTTAAACGTTAGAGTACTACCCTACGCTTTTCGATAAAGAAAATTCTTTAAAAGATTTCAAAAAATGTAGCTGCAAAGAATGTTCCAGAAGTGAGGTGTGTGTAATAAATACTCTCACATATATCAAGATATGTTCCAATTCGGAGAATCGGGATCGTAAGATTTAGGTCGTCTTCGAATTTTGATTTTTTGATTTTTTTTTTTTTTTTTTTTTTTTTTCTTTTTATACAAACGTCCGACGTATTTGCATGTATCCGCTGTTGGTATTTGTGTGCGTGCGCTTTTGCATTTCTATTTATTTGTTTATTTATTCGTTTGTTTATTTATTTGTTTATTTACGTGTGTTTCCATGTGCGAGCGCGCGTTCCCCGCGAAATTATTTTAACGTCGAACGACATAAATCAGTATTGTTAATTCCCATTCGAGAACGATATGGTCGTTATTGATCATGTTCTGACAATCCCCCTCCCTTTTCCATTCCTTTCGTATCCTTTACATTTTCTTCCCTTTCTTGAGATTTGTTGTTGTTGTTGTTTTTGTGTGTTCCTCTTGTTGTTGTAGCTGTTCTTGAGATTTTGTATAAAGTAAAAAAAGTGTGCCTCGAGAGAGTATGGTCGGTCGCATCATCAACGAGGAGATTCACGTACACTTAAGCGGCAGTTTTCAATTATTATTATTATTATTATTATTTTTTTATTCATTTATTCATTTATTCATTCATTCATTTATTTATTTTATTTTTTATTTTATTTTATTTTATTTTATTTTATTTTATTTTTTCTTTAGCCCGCTAGCTATAGCTACACAATTGCGAGTCGAGCGTTTTATTTCTTTTTTTTTTTTAACCTCTGAGCTCTAAAATCTATTTATACGACGACAACTTCTCCTTCTTCTTTTTCTTTTTTTTTTTTCCTTTTTTTTTTCATTCATCATTTTCTATCCCTCTTCGTTTTCTTCTTCTTCTACCATTTCGTCATCCAGTTACGTTTCTTACGTTTCGGGATAAAAGTTTTTGTTTTTTTTTTTTTAATGCTTTTCTATATTTATACGTATAAATTACCGTCAAAGAATGAAAATTTCCTTTTGCACGATTATGCGTACTGCAACACCATTCGACTATTATTATCACCTCGTCTCGTCTACCATTATTATTTTTCTTTTTATTTTATTTTATTTTATTTGTTTATTTATTTACTTGTTTATTGTATTTATTTATTTCTTTTTTTTTTTTTTTGCCGTTTTCCTCCTTTTTATAACCGTCCGCAATACATCAGCGATTTATCGCTTTGGCGACTACAAATAAATTGTCCTTGGAAGGTAGTTACGAGTAAAATGTTTACGCATAAAAACTACGCTTTTACTCATTATTTTGCTGCACACTTAATAAAACACGATGTATGTGTGTGTATATATATATATATATATATATATATATATATATATATATATATATATACTCCCATTGTACTAAACGCGCCGTACTTTAGCCCTTTCTCCGCAATCCCTATCATTCTTTTGCCGTTCCCTTCGATCCCTCGTAGCGTCCCTTTGCTCCCGATTGTCGGCTTGTCAGTTGGCGTAATGATCGAACGATCCCAAATATTCCAAACTGGCGCGATAACAGAACTGATATTGGTCCTGAAAATGAAAGGATGAAATAATTAAAAAAAAAAAAAAAAAATAAAAAAACGAAAAAAAGACAAATAAGAAAACAAGGAAGAAAGAGAAGACGGAGAAGACGAGGAGAAAAAAAAAATATATATATATGTATATATGTGTGTGTGTGTGTGTGTGTAACGATGATCGATTGGATTTGAAAAAAAAAGAAAAAAGAAAAGAAAGAATTGTATTTACCGTGTTTTATTCGACTTACTTCGGTTTGTACCATGGCAGGACGTTGCGTACGCAATATTCTAACTGTCTGGAAGATATCGACAACGCCTTCGTATTGCATACGTTCAAGTACGATGCTGAGGGTAATGAATACGCCGGTTCTACCGACGCCGGCGCTACAATGTACGGTGATAGGTCCGTCCTGACCAAATTGTTCCTTGGTTTTGTGAACCTGACCGATGAAATCGATGAAACCGTCGCCGGACTTCGGTACGCCCTGTTCCGGCCAATCGATGAATTGAAATTGTCTAACGGTACGGCTGGCACCGTCGCGTGCGTCGGTGACCTTGAATTCACGTAAGATATACTGCGGCATGTTGTATTCGGCTATCGGATCTACGACGAAGCATTGATAACGTATAGATCTGTCGGACGGCCAATACTGATGGCACTTTTCTCTACCCATTTCCTTAAGTTTCGTCAACATTACGACGATCGTCGAATTATGTTCCCAGAGCATACGCCAAAAGTCGTCGGTAGTGTCGCACAATGGACCCTGGGTTGCAATGTATGCACCGCGATATCTGTAACCGTCGATCAAACTGGCGTTTATGTAATCGGAACCTTCGATGTTTCGTTGCGGCTGTAAACATACTCTGCTACACTCGTACGGCAGTATATGTACCAATCGATTTTTGTGCTTGTTGCACGGCAAATTAGCCGATATGAATCTCGTCGAGTCGGCCTTGATGTTCGACAATTTCTTAAATTCCAATTCCATACCGGTTATATTGTCGATTTCCGGTTGCATAAGTTTTTGAATGTGCGAGTGTAGATTCCTGGCTGGTACCTCGGTGTTACCGCATATAACTGCTTCCAATAGAGCGTCGTGAATGAATATATATTGATCCTCCGTCTGTACCATGTAATTTCTTTGTGCCCTAAGACACGTCACGTGGCCGTATATGTCGATCATTTTTTCGTGCTTGATACGTTCGAGCATGGAATCGATGACGATGAAACAACCGGTCCTACCGACGCCAGCGCTACAATGTACGACCAATGGGCCGCTGTCCGGTACGTTTAACGATCTAACCCTTCGCAAAAATTGTAAGAACGGAGCTGGGTGTTCCGGTACTCCGTGATCGGGCCAAGCGGTGAATTGCAATTGCTTTATCTCACGTCTCTCGGAATAACCGGCCCTACAAACCTGAAAGGTACGGATACAATAGGTCGCGAGCTCTTGGATATCGGTAATGGTGACCGTCATCTGTCCATAAGTCTCGGAGCCTCTCGTCGGCCAATACTGATCGCATTTTATCCTAGTCCTTTCCTCGAGTTTCGTCATCATAACTATCGTACTTGTACGTAACTCCCAACACATACGCCAAAAATCACCGAAGGTCTCCTGTAATGGCCCTTGGGTCGCCACGTACGCGTTCTGCTTTCTATAACCGTCGCAATAGTTCGCGTTGATATAGTCGGACCCTGGCATACCGTCGACCGTTTGAAGGATCACTCGAGAATGATCGTAGGCGATAACGTTCGCATAACGATTCTTCGACGCGTTCACTTCCATGTTCGAGTGGTCCCAAGTGAACTGCTGACCTGGCTCGATGGACTCGTATTCCTGGCTGAACTTAAGATTGTCGTTTGCCTTCAATCGTTCGATATGATTACCCAACTCGCTTATCGGTATAGGGGGGTGGGATATCATGCCGGGGGTTTGGAAATTCAAACGTCTCATCTCGACTGGATCGGACGGCGCGTGATTCGAACTGATGTCTGCTGCCATTAGCGGTCGAGTCACAGCGGCCTGATCCGGCGCCTTGCACGGTTGCCTTCGTCTGAGGAACAGGAATTGCGTGCATTTTTTTTTTGGAGCGTTCTTTTTTTTTTTGTCCTTTCGTAACGTTACGAACTAATTGCGATAAACGGATAGAAAAGTGTACGGAGAAAGGAGACTTACTTTTTTATCACGAATAATAGTATCAGACAGATGCTGACCATGAGTGCCGCTATTATAGGTCCGATTACCCAAACCATACCAGGCTCCTGTCCGCTGGTTTTAACTGACACCTCGGGATTCCCATCGACCGGAGTATTCGGGTTTGGTCGACGCGGTGGCTCGCCCGGTGGTACCTCTCTCATGTCCAACGACAGATACTCGGAGAAAGGCGAGGACGTGTAGAGATGCTGAAAATTAAATTTCGTTTGGCTTTGATCATTCGCTAATTGGCTAGGATTATGTCTTTTTTTTTTATCCGTTATTTGTTTTTTTCCCTATCAAATCGAATCACAGTGTACTGACCTTTCTAGGCGTATCGACGACGGCCCTTACGAAAATTCTATACCTCTTATTTCTCTCGAGCTTTCTATTTTCATAACCCTCGTATATATCGCCACTACCCAAATGGAAGGTATAAGGAATGTCTCTATGTGGGAATTTGGCGGCTATATAAGGTGCGTTTTCTCGTTCCTGTTTGGCACCCTTCCCTGTTATCATATCCTCGGTAAGTTCGTCGGGCTGTTTGTCAGCCGTTGATTTATCTTCAGGTACGACGATCAAGTAATAATGAGAAATTGGTCCGTACTCCTCGGACGCCTGAGGTAGGATCACTTGAATCTCCTCGCCATTGACGACGCCGTAAAAGTCCGGCTTTACCATCGGTTTCGGTGCGGCCATTTGCGTGGTCACGGTGATCTTAGCGGGCGGCCTGTATTGTCCGTCGCGCGGCACGGCACTAACGTTCACGTTGTACGTGGTAAACGGTTGCAGTTCGTTAATCGTAGTACTTGTTACGCTCGGATCGAATAATATCTGACGTCGCGGTACGATTTGCGTTTGCGTTATACCTTGAGAATCTACGAACTCTTTAACGGCGTCGAAGGAGACCTTGTAATTCGTTGGATTCAGTCTTATGGGGGGTGTCCAAGATAAGGTCATGGAGTGCGTCGAGGATTCCGGTGCTCTGAGATTCAAAGGCACGTCTTCCGGTTTGACGGTTACCGTGATCTTTTGACTTATCCTACCGAGACCGGTCTTGTATCTCGCTGCCACGGTAATGGCGTACTGCGTGAACTTCTCGAGATTGACAAGATCGGTTGACTCGGTCAATCCAACAGTTTTCTGTTTCCACTCGTCTAAATCCTCGACCGGCGTAGTCGTATAGAACACCTGATAACCAACGATCTTTCCTCGATTAGGTACTGGCTCCCACCAAACTTCGACGCTCGATTCGGACGTTGCAACGGCCTTGACGAACATCGGCGCCCTACCTATATCCTTCTCCGTTATAATAGTTATCTTCTCGGAATAAGGACCGCTACCTCTTATGGTTCTCGCTCTAACGTGAAAAACGTATTCCGTGTCCTCCTCCAAATTCGAAAATACCTCGCGCGTTCTCGTAGTGTTACGTTCGATGATGGACGAGTGATCGTTCTTTTTATTGAACTGTACGTCGTAACCGATTATCTGACCGTTCCTGTGCTGTCTCAATGGTTTGTCCCAGGTGACGCAGAGGGTGTCCGGCGTTTGGAAGAAGTAAGACAAATTGGTCGGCGATCCGCTTGGTTCACCCTCGGGGCTCGACCAATATTGTACAGTTTCTTGACCGTAACCTATACTGTTCTGTCCGGCAACCCTAAACTCGTACTCGACGCCGCGTTCTTCTTCAAACGAAAATTATTTACGATCAATCCCCGTTATCCCTTCGTGTTTATGTACGTAGAACAATGCGAAATTAACGAATGCCGATCAAATACGAGTTATCTTACCTAGATCGTTGATTTTGTACGTATGCTGGCGAGTCCCACGAATGAATTCTTTCTTAAGCGTTTGATTTTTAATACCGTAACGAATTCTAAAACCCAATAAATCGCCGTACGTTTGGGTCGGTTCCATCCATTCCAATTCAAGTACGACTGGATCTCTGCTGAGGACTCTGAAGGGGTTTCAAATAAAATATATATATACGCGCACACATTTATATATATATATATATATAAGTAAAATCTTGGTCGTTTTATTCCTTCACGTTCTCGTTGATTTGTTTCTATTTTTTTTCTTTTTTTTTTTTTCGAAACGAAACGAAACAAGGCCGAAAGGATTATTCTCTTACTTTATGTTAACCTGAGGCCTGTTCGGTACCCCGCCTGGCGTTCTAACGTGAACCGGTGCCGATCGATCACCGTCACCTTTTCTCGTCAACGCGGCTATCTGCACGGAGTACCTCGTATCCGGTTGGAGTCCTGTGATATTTATCTCCCGTACGCCGTCCTCTTGGACGTCGCGACGTATTGGTTCGTTAAACACGTCGTCCCTTCCCTGAGATTGAAAATTATAAGAAACGTTCAGGATTAATCGTATCATCTCCATTTATATATCCCAACATTATAAAGATTTATCATCGAAGGACCCTTAATCCTTACTCTATTTTTACCCCCCTCCCCCGACCCCCACCCTCTTCTTTTTTCCTCTTCCGTTGTTTTATGTTTTTTGTTTTGTTTTGTTTTGTTTTGTTTATATCAACTTACGAACGTACAATTTTTTATGCGTATATATGCATACATACATACATATATATATATATATATATATATATATATATATATATGTATATATGTATTAACCATTTTGTTAAAGCGGTCGTGTTATACAGCCAGAGTGACGATGTATAAAATAAAACTTTCGTTGGTTTTGTTAACGTTGGAATGATCGATCAAATGCGTTTTTTCTTTTTTTTTTTTTTTCGGAGCATAAATATCCTAAATAATCATAGATCTATCTATCATAGATCCAGCATAAATATGTATAATATGGATTTATTAAAAGAGGATTAATTTGTATATTAACGAGTTCGACGTGAAAAATAATTCTCTTTTTTTTTTTTTTTCTTGCGATCCAATCGAACGCGTTGTTCCGAGAAAATTTTTATTTAGGCCGATCGATCAACGAAAATGAAGATGATGAAGAGGACGAAGAAAATGAAAAGGGGTAAAGAGAAAGGGGACGAAACTAAAGAGTTTAACGTACTTCCTCTCGTACTTCTTGTACGTGTATGTGGTAACCCCTGATCACCCCATTTTGGTCCTTGGCCTTTGGCGGATCCCATTCGACGTGTATCGCCGTCGAATTGATCGGCGTTACTTTGACGTTTTGAGGATCTCCCGGCACTGTAACCCCAATAAGAATATTAAACGGTGCACTTTATCGCCAGCATGCATCATCACACTTACAATCGCTCATTCTCGCCATACCGCACGCTCTCACATACCGCGGGACGTGGGGTTCGGACGGGGAGAGCGGGGACGGGTTGGGTTTTAAAAGGGTGGGATACAACTCAATGGTCAATGGTGGTGATTAAAAAAAAAAAAAAAAAAAAAGAAGAAGAAATACATCGAAAACAAACAAGTCAACAAAACCGATACGATTACATAAAATATATATGTTCGATAAAATTGTCAAATGAAATTGGTGTAATACATTATCTCTTTCTGCAGTCCTGAAAAGGAAAGAAACAAAGAAAAAAAAGGAAAAAGAAAAAAAACAAACGAATCAATTCGTTCCGTCAAATGTCCAAAAAATGTTCCTCCTCGTCCTCCTCCTGTTTTATTTCTTTTTTTTTTTTTTTTTTACGTTCGTTCGTTCGTTCGTTCCGTTCCGTTCGTTCGTTCGTTCGTTCGTTCGTTCGTCGATTTCTCTGTCACGGAAAAGAAATGAGAGAGAAAGAAAGAGAAAAAGAAACTGAAGGGGGTTGAGAGAGAGAAAAAAAAAGAAAAAGATATAGGAAGAGAAGAAGACGAAGGAAAAGAAAAAGAAAGTAAAACAATCGATATATAGGATGTTATCGACATGCCGGCACCACAATCACTCACGGACAAAACGACGTACAAACAATATTACGAGGCACGCCGCAACCCCATGCTCTAATAACGATATAAACCCCATTTCAAACCGGTAATGCTCCATTTGAATACCAATAATGTGTGTTTTTTTAATTATATTTATGTATATATACATATATATATATATACATGTATATATGTATATGGATACACACACACACACACACACACATATATATATATATACATAAAGTATAAATATTATATTTCCCTATTTTCCTCCCGCGTTTCATTAACGTTACTTATTTCGTCGTGTTTTTTCTTTTTTTTCTATTTTCTTTTTTTTTTCTTTTTTTTTTTCTTTTTTTTTTTTTACTTTTCCATCTTTCAACTTCGTTTTCTCTATCTACGCGAGACAAGGATAAAGCAACTTGTCGCTCGGTTTTCTTTACGACGAATTTCCACAAAAAAAAAAAAAAATAAAAAAAAAAAATAAATATATATATATATATTTATTGTCTATGTTAAACGAAGATTTGCGTATAGTCGAGTATAACGAAACGTTCAAGGTTACGAGGAAAGGATCGCGACGACCTTTTTTCCTTTTGATCCTTTGATCTTTATTATTATCGATATTTCTTTTTAAAGTGAAAAAAAAAAAAAATAAATAAATAAATAAAAATTGTTAGATCATTCGGCAATTACGTACGAGTAGATTATTATACCTGAACGATTCGCTACTCGGCAATTATTATTATTTTTATTGTTATTATTATTGTTATTGTTATCATTATCATTATCATTATTATTATTATTATTAATATTTTCATGTTTCTTTTTCGTATAAATAAAATAAATACGATAACGTGGAACATAATGAAGATATATATATATATTTATATAGATATATATATATATATATATATAAAGAAGACGAAAAAGAAAATGGACAAAAAGAAAATCCTTAGCACTGGATAAATTATTAATAACGATAAATAATTAATGATTATTAATAACCGACTCGCCACACAAAATTACACGTGGATTAGCGCTTAAATGCGTATGCGACGACCGATCTAGATCTTGATTACGTTCGATCGATCGTTCGATCGATCGAATAAAAACGTAATCGAAAAACATTGGGAACGAGACACGTGTGGATTCGTGTGTACATATATAAATCGGTCTTCTTTTTTTGTTTAATTTTTCTATTTAGAACGGAAAAAAAAAGTTTTACAGGCAAATGCGCTATGCGTGCACAATTGGTTATATCTGAAGTGTACCATATATATATATATATATATATATATATATATATATATATATATAATTAAGATTATATATATTATTTTGTTGCTTATCGTTACGGCCGAGATCTTCAATTTACAATGGTGTTGTAAAAACGGGTTTAAAAATTGATAACCGTTCATGATATTTTACGGGATGTGACAACGTGCGAACAGGTTACTGTCGATATCGTTTTACAAAGTGTCTTCTATCAAAGATCATCTCTGGAAACGTATCTCTCGAACAACATATCGGACACGCCATAACTCTCTCTCTCTCACTCTCACTCTCTCTCTTTCTCTCTCTCTCTCTCTCTCTCTCTCTCTCTCTCTCTCTCTCTCTTTCTCTCTTTATGTGTGTGTGTTTCATTGATCGACGTTTAGAATGTTTCACGTCAGATACATTGTGCACGCGCGACGCATGGCTATGCGAGCTTGGATGCTGCTGTTGCTGCAAAAAAAAAAAAATAGAAGAAAGGAAAAAAAGGAACGAAAAAAGAGAAAAGAAAACAACAAAAACGACGACCAAACCAAAAGTGGCATTTCAAAAATGCTCTCTGACGGTACCATGATGAAAAAATAACGCGAGAGGAAGGAAAACGTAACAAAATAAAGCAAGTAATAATGCATATATACGTTTATATACATACACACACACACACATATATATATATATATATATATATATATTTACGTATATATGTATATATGCATATAAACGGTAAAAACGTAAAGAGGAATAAAAATGCTCGCAAAAAATCGAAAGAAGCAGCGAAAGAAAAGACGAGGGAAAAAAAGAAAAGATAAAGCAAAACAAAAAACAAAAAAACAAAATGTTCGCGAAGTCGTACGCGGGAGAAATAAGAAAAAAGATAATTCTAATGAAAAAAAGAAAATGTATATATATATATATATATATGTATATATATTTATATATATATTAATAAAAAAAAAAAAAAAATAAAAAAATAGAAAAAGAAGATTATTATTATTATTATTAATTATTATGGCACAACTCGAGACGAGCTAAGGGATACTCACTTTTGTCATCTGCGCCCCAAAAGTCGCCAAAAAAGTGGGAAAAAATACTCGTAAAAATTCGTGTCAACTTCGCACGTATATAAAATTTCAATATAAGAATAAATTACAAAAATATTTCTCTTTGATTTCTAACAGTTTGTTCTTTTTTTTTTTCTTTTTTTTTTTTTCCTCATTTTTTTTTCCTTTTCGTCTTTCTTTCCTTCGTTCGTTATTTCTTACTTTCTTTCTTTCATTCTTTCTTTCATTCTATCTATCTCATAGGCATATCAGAAATATTGGGTACAATAAATGCAAGTAACATACACTACTAAATTATTTATACTTATGAACAAGTCAAAATATTTGGCCCTCTTTCTCTCTCTCTCTCTCTCTCTCTCTCTCTCTCTCTCTCTGTCTCTCTCTTTTTTTATGTATATATACATATATATATATATATATACACATATATTTGTATATATATATTATTGTTGTTTCTCGTTAGGGAGAGGAAAAAAGAATATATTTTTGACAGCGAACTGTCTCTCCCTAAGGGAAACTGCCCTTTGACTTTTATCCCTTTCTTTCTCTCTCTCTCTCTCTCTCTCTCTCTCTCTCTCTCTCTCTCACACACACACACACACACACTAACATATACACAAAGAAACACACGTTCATTCACTCGTTCAAAATCATTAACGAACGGGCACTCATAAAAAATAACAATTCATTCCAATTGACATTCACACTTCAATCGTTCGATCATCGTTCGTCCCATAATTATCTTCATGTCTCTACGAATATATATATATACAAAAAAAAAATATATATATATATACATATATATGTATCATATAATGTCAATATTATATTATCACATCGTCAGAGTTCGTATTAATCGGATCTATTCCTCATCGATTGGGCAAAATTATCGCTCGATTATCTATGAATGATTTTTTTTTTTTTTTTAATTATCTTTATTATTTCTTTTCCCCTTTCTTTTTATCCTTAGAGAGATCAGAGTCTAGCAAAAAAAAAAAAAATTATGTAATTATAAATGGCTCGTTACCGACCACGAACGTGTGTGGCAGATGAAATTTTAAGCAGAGAGGCGGGAGACGTGAGAATAATATTATCTTTTACGTTTTTTAACTTTCTCTCTTTTTTGCTTTCCTTTCATTCCTTCCGTTCTCTTTCCTTCCTTCGCTTTTCTCCTTTCTTTTCTTTTCTTTTCTTTTCTTTTTTTTTTTTTCTTTTTCCTTTCCTCTCGTTTCAAAATTATTTATTTTTATTTATTGGCATGCGCATAATCACTACTCCAAATATGAAATAACTATATAGGCTCATGTACACCCGTTTTCCGTTTCGCGAAGGAAGCGACATTGTTACTCGTTGAAGGAAAAAGAAAAGAAAGAAAAAAAAAAAAATTCAATACGAAAGAGTAAGGATCTCAATTTAATTTTTATAAATACTCCTTACATTTTCATTAATTGACTTAATTTACTTTTACTTCTTCAATTAAACATTTTTTCTCTCCCCGAGATTGAGTTCTCCGGCAAAGTTGGAAGTATCGATATGGATCGATCGATCGATCGATCGATCGATCGAACGAACGAACGAACGATTGATCGATCGATCGAGATCGAATAATAATAATAATAATAACAAAAAAGCGTCACTTCCTTCCTCGAAAAGGGGGTGTCAGAAAAAAGGGAAAGACCTATGATAAAGAATGTCTACGAAAAGAAAGCTATATAGGGAGAGATATAGGAGAAACCATAAAGTATATAAGAAGAAGAAGAAGTAGAAGAAGAAGAAGAAGAAGTAGAAGAAGAAGAAGAATATATTAAGTTAGGGAATATTTATGGTTATTTGGATGTTTGTTTGTTTGTAGCTTTTTGTTGACAATGATAATGACGATGACGACGATTGATCGATGATGATCGTGATCGTGATTATGTGATAATAATGATGATGATGATGATGTTGATCATGATTATGACTACAACGACTATGATAATGATGATGATGATAATGACAAAGTTGTTGTTGTTGTTGTTGTTGTTGTTGTTGTTGTTGTTGTTGTTATTGTTATTGTTGTTGTCGTCGTACGTTTTGGTAAATCGCAGAGGGGAAAAAAATTATCATCTTCTCCCTTCGTACAACCTCGTATCTTATTAAACATTTGGTGGGAGGGGGCGACCCCCTCCCCACCCACCCCCGAACTATCGTACCTAACACGTACGTACGTACGTAAATACGTACATACATACATACATACATACATACAAACATACATACGTGTGCTAACCCTTTCTCTCTGTCTCTCTCTTTCTCTCTCTTTCTCTCTCGTATATATAAGCGTATTTATATACATATATATATATATATATATATATATATATATAATATATATAAATATAATATAAATATTTATATAATATATATATATATTCTTTTTATTTTTCTTCCCGTTTCTTTTCTCGAGCAAAAAAATGTTTACGTATGAAAAAAGAAGAGAGAGAGAGGAAAAAAACAAAAAACGTTTCTTTCTAAAAAGAGGTGAAAAGAAAATAAAAAAAAAAAAAGACGACATCTTCGTCGTCGCACTCTCGCGTCTTTTTTTCTCTTCCTTTTTTTTTTTTTTCGTTTATTTTTTTCCCCCGCGATATGATCTTTTTCTCTCGAAGTGTGATACGTTCAAAAAAAAAAAAAAAAAAAGAAAAAAAAAAATAAAAAAAGGAAAATAAAAAAAAAACTCGCGATACGAAGTCATGGATGTATTAGTGATAGTAGTGGTAGTATTAAGTAGTAGTTGTAGTAGTAGTAGTAGTAGTAGTAGTAGTAGTAGTGGTAGTAGTAGTAGTAGTAGTAGTAGTAGTAGTAGTAGTAGTGCCGGAAGGGTGGAGTGTCTTTCGAGGAAAAAATTCTTTCTTTCTTTCTTTTCTTTCTATTCAAATTTTTTGTTGTTGTTTTTGTTGTCGTCGTTTTCGCAACTCCAAAAAGTCACCCGCAAAAAATGGTAGCTCGGACAAAAAGTCTGTTATATTAATTCTTTCTATTCTTTTTTTTTTTTGGTTTGTTTTTTAAGATATCACTTCCTCGGGTACCGTCAAAAAATTTCTCTCTCTCTCTCTCTCTCTCTCATCTCTTTCGTTCATTCATTTAATCGATCACTCTCGAACGATTCATTCATCATCGTACAACCTTGTACACGTTCATTCTCTCTCTCTCTCATTCATTCATTCTCTCTCATTCTCTTTTTCTTTTCTTTTCTTTTTCTTTTTTTTTTTTTGGAAATTCTTGCATCCACCCCACGCCGCCAAAACACTCGTTCGTGTAAAAATCGCAAAAATCTCGCGGATACGCAAAACGGGATAAAACATCTATGCGATTATCTCTCTCTCTCTCTCTCTCTCTCTCTCTCTCTCTCTCTCTCTCTCTCTCTCTCACTCTCGGCATATCACACCTTATCAACGAATGAAAACGCACGTACGCGCGGGAGAAGACGTACGTAGTAATTGTTTGTCTTTGTCGTTGTAATCGTTGTTAATCGTAATTCGTAATAGTAATTCGTAATCGTTGTTATTGTTGTCCGAGTGAATAATTAACAGCTAAAATCTATAAATCGATCGATGTAAAAACTAATGGAATTAACTAAGGGGGGGCGGATGGGTGGGTGGGTAGGGGTTTGGCGGGGTCGGGGTGAAGAAAAAAAAAATGAACAAGGTTATTAATACACCATGCGTAACAACATTGACTTACTTGCGTGTATCGGTCGAGATCAGTTTAAACGAGATACATACATATTATACACACACACACATATATATATATGTATATATGTATATATGTATATATGTATATAGACAGATAAGTAAATTATAGTTTAGACGATATTATGTAAGACGAATCGAAAAGCACGCTCTCTCTTTCTCTTTCTCTCTATCTCTTTAGATTCCATTTTCGTATGCTTACAAGCGCGATCATGATTATTTCGCAAATGATCGTAACTATCGTTGAGATGACACGAAACATTTGAAACGGTTTTTTCGATGGATTTCGAAATTCGATCGATCGATCGATTCGTCGAAAAGTTCGAGTCGAGAATATTACTTCGTTTCGAGAATAAAAAAATTTCGTATTCGCGAGCGAGAAACGAGAGCGAGCGTTTGTTTCGTCGGTGTTTTTCATTAGGATTAAAAATTTTATGTTACTTATTTTGACAGACGTTCATTGTTATTATTGTAAAACGAGCGGCAAGAAATAAAATAATAATCATAATAATCATAATCATAATAATCATAACGATCATAATAATCGTAATTAATAAGAAGAAAAAAAAAAGACAAGAGAGAGAGAGAGAGAGAGAGAGAGAAAAGATTATAATTAATTTCGCGTTATTAAAACGGCCACGAACTCCTCTACTATGTACGGTTTATTAAAATTTCACTAAATACCACAGCTGGGGTGTTGAATAATAATAATAACAATAATAACGATGATAAAAATAAAAATAATAATAATAATAATAAAAAAAAAAGGAGAATAATATTCAGCGTACATATACATACATACATACTTATATATATATATATAAATTAAATATATATATATATATATATATAAATTAACAAAAATAAAATCCTATAAAACGGATAAGTCGCTTATTACACGGTGGGTTAACTTATAAGAATCGTTGACGAGAACGTGCTTTTAAAATCGTCGCATGCATAGTACGTAAATTTTAAATAAATATTAAGTGTATTTTGAAACGACGTATTTTTACGTGGACGCAAGTAATTTAAGGAAACAAACAGAGAGAGCGAGAGTGATAGATAGATAGATAGATAGATAGAGAGATAGAGAGAGAGAGAGAGAGAGAGAGAAAAGAAGGAGAAAGAAAAATAATTAAATAAGAAAACAATTTTCGAAAAAAAAAAATTCACGGCTAGTCGTTTTTATCTCTTTTTTTTTTTTTACTTTTTCTTCCTTCCTTCTTTTCTCCCTTCTTCCTCCTTTCAACTTTTCCTTATCTCTCTCTCTCTCTCTCTCTCTCTCTCTTTCTCTTTCTCTCTATAAACGGGTTAATAAAATTCAACGACGTACTGCCTCCTCTCTCTCTCTCTCTCTCTCTCTCTCTCGTGTTCCCAGGTTAACAACGACGCGAGCGTTAAGGCGCGTTTACGTTGGGAGCCGCGATAAAAAGTAATAAAAGCGTCGATCGACGCTCGGTACGATGATATAAAAACTATTCAAAAATATCTCTCTCTTTGGTGGTTTCCCCATTTTCTTTTTTCTTTTTTTTTTTTTTATGGTGGTACTACGCCTGCGATAATATTGTACAAAACTTCGCTCGTTTCGAGAAGATTTGCGCCAAGGTGGATTCGATTCAACATGTCAACGATTCTAAAGAATTATTGTTATTGTTATTATTGTTGTTATTGTTATTATTATTATTATTATTATTATTATTATAATTATTATTATTATTATTATAACCTCGCGATCGGCATGACGATGAGATTTTCGTTGAAAGTTTACTCGGTAAACGTGAAGGGGCATCACGTGAATCCTATTCGATGCCAAAGGATATCGATTTTTTTTTTTTTGACGGGAGGGGGTGGGACTGAGATTCGTTATTTGTACGATGAGACGAAAGAAAAGAGAAAAAAAAAAAAACAAAAATTTGTTCGCATATTGTCCAAATGATATTTGGATATAGAAACCTCCCGTTACATGTCGCGATAGTATCGAAAGAAAAAAAAAAAAAAACAGAAAAATAGAAATAAGGTCGGATTAAAAAAAAAAAAAAAAAAAAGAAACATAAAATCTAAGGAGCACAATACCGACGCTGAATTACAATTTTTGTTTTTATAACGTTGAAGAACGTTCGACGATTGCAACGAGTTAAGTGAAAGAATGTTTTTTTTTTTCTTTGAGAAATATTAAAAAAAAGAAATTGGAAGAAATCCTCTAAATGAAAAATTTATCCAATAACGTGGATCGATCATTATAGATCCTCGCGTTCTCATTCAATATGAACAACGGCTCTCGTTATATAATAAAAACAATAAATGGAACGGAATATATATATTTCTATGGTTGGGTACTCGTAAATCCTTTTGATCGTACACACGTATAGTAGCTACAACAACACGAATGAATTTTTTTGATACTCGAGAGGAAAGAACGAATAATAATAATAATAATAATAATAATAATAATAATAATAATAATAATAATAAAATAATTGTAACAACAATAATCATTATAATAATAATAAAAAGAAAATAAAGAAGTGGCTGCAATTACAGCGTAGCTTTCAAATAAAGCCGAGAAAAACCGTATCGGAACGAACGGTAGTTAATTATTTCAATGAAAATTATAATACAAACGAGGGCAAATTATTAATTATAACGATGCATATATCGTAAATACATATGTATGTATAATACATATATATATATGTATATGTATATGTATATGTATATGTATATGTAAATAAAAGAATACAACTACCAAATAGGTTATTCGTTGTTTACATAACTCGAAAATGTGGTGAAAAAAAAAAGAAGAGAGTAGAGGAGCTTTTCACGTTTTTCGATGTTAAAAATTTTAACTCTCTCTCTCTCTCTCTCTCTCTCTCTCTCTCTCTCTCTCTCCCTACCCCATCTCTCTTTCTCTTTTGTTTATTTGTTTTTCTTAGAAATAAATAAATTCGCGTTACGTAGGTTGGATAACGAGATCCAATGAAGGAAACAAAACAAAAAAGAGAGAGAGATATATATATAGATAAATAAACAAATAAACAAATAAACAAATGAATGAATGAAATAAAAAAACAAAAATAATCAAATTCTCTTTCGTTAATCGGCGTTTGCGCCTGATCAGTCTCGTCCCTATAATAAAAAATATATAAATCCCATATAAATCTCATGATCTTTAAAATTACAAAACGGACGAATAGGAGGATGTTCTCCTTGTTGGTTAAAAGAAAAAAAAAAAAAAAAATACTACGACGTATCGACTCGTCACGTAATATTGGTATTCAAATGTATCGAAGAGATCACCTTAGTTTTTTTATTTCTTTTTGTTCTTTTCGTTTTTCCCCTGTTTTTTCGTATTTCGTATTTTTTATTTTTTTTTTCTTCTCCCACCTTATGTACCCTACCTATCCCGTTCGGTTCGTTGGACATTACTTCGCAAATCTTTCTTCTTCCTATTTGGTTCGTTTTTTTTTCTTTTTTATTTTATTTTACTTCTTTTTTTCTTTTTTTTTTTCTTTAATCGTTTTCCTCGAAGATAATCGCGCGACGTTTTATGAAACGCGTAGAGCGGGTTTATCTATTTATTTTTTCTCTTTTTCTTCTTTTTCTTTTTTTTTTTTTTCTTCTTGCTCGCGCGCGAGAATTCAATCCGTCCCTCCCTCCCTCCCAACACCCTCGCGAACGATCCTAATCGTCTAACTGATAAAATTACGATTTTTCCTTTCCTTCTCGATTAACCGTCACTCTTTCTTTTCATTACTATTTCTTTTCTTTGTCTCTTAATTTTTTTTTTTCATTTCCATTAAAATCCAAAATTTAGATCACACCGTTCGTCACTGAACCCAACCCTATCGATAATCGTTTACTCTTTCGTCTTTTTTTTTCTTTTTTTCTTTTAATTATTTCTTTATTCTTTTCTCTTTTTTCCCTTTTTCTTCTTCTTCTTCTTCTTCTTCTTCTTTAAATTACCCCAATTTAATGATAAAAGAAATTATATCCCGTATCGTATTCGAACCGTTCGGCGTCGTCCATCCCTCGCATCACGCATCATTTTTGTCCAATCACACACTTCCACATTCAAACGTGCACGCGAGATCGAAATCATGTCGATACAGAGATTCTTTAACGCGACAGACGCGATCCAGAACATATTAATCGTGATAATAAATTGGTATTATCAATTTTATCATAAAGTCGACGGTAATTTTGTGTGCGCATATATATATATATATATATATATAGGTCGTTAAGGATGAAATAATTTGTGGTTAATAATGCCAAATCGTCTTTTTTTTTTTTCCTACAAATTTCATCCTCGATGACCTATTATATACACAGACGCACACACATATTTTACCATTCGTCGTAGTTGATTCGTTACAAAGAAAAAGAACAAAAAAAAAAAAAAGGTACGACACGTCAACGATCGACAGGATTTCGTCGTTTCACACATACGACAGTACAGTAGTGGTAGTGAATAGTAATAGTATTTTAGTGAAAAGGGGTTGGACGGGCGGGCGGGTGGGTGGGGGGCGTGGTATTCTTGCGAACGAACGAGGGAAGTTTATAAGAAACTGCCTGGCTTGTGGTGGTGCTTGCTGCTGTTGCTTTTTTTCGTGAGATGGGGGGTGGGGGTGGTGGTGTGTCGAGGGTGGTGTAGGGGTGTGCTTTTTAGTGCTCTGGTGCTCGGCCACGATATCGTGTATCGTTCACGTAACAATCATATACACTCCAAGTATCGCGAAAGTGCTCTTATGCTCGGTGAATATTCCGTGCGCATATATATATATATATATATATATATATATATATATATATATATATATATAGCCGTACGTGAGTAAGTGAATGAGCGTGTACGCCCGTGCTTGTTTACTTGCGTTACTTGTGTACGTTTACGTTTACGCGAGCGCACGTATTCCATCCTTCATCCTTCTATGTTTTTTTTTTTTTCTTTCTTTTTTTTTTTTTTTATTCATTTATTTGTATTTTCTATTTTTTTCTATTTTTTTTTACGTTTTATTAACTCGGGCACCTGCGCTTCCACAAACATTTACTCGAGAAGAATGAATGGAGTATATGAAAGAGCGTGTTATCGAACGAACGAACGAACGAACGATCGATCGTATCGATCTATCGTATCGATCGATCGTATCGCATGTAAAGTGCATTTTCTCGCAATCGGATAAATGAAATATCCATCGATCGAGTTTCGGCTGATCGAATATTTTTTTTTCTTTTTTTTTTTTGATCGAAATGGTTTCTTTTTTCCTTCTCTACGCGTGCTCTATCTCTCTCTCTCTCTCTCTCTCTCTCTCTCTCTCTCTCTCTCTCTCTCTCTCTCTGTCTCTCTGTCTCTTTTCAAGCGTGGATCCAAGGGATATTTCAACGTCGAACACGATTTTCATTTTCATTATTATTTTCATTTTTATTTTATTTCCTATCCTTTTCTTTTTTTATTTTTTTTAATCGAAAGTTCTTCGCTCATCCAAAGAATCCGAGGGGAGAGTGGGTGGGGTGAGGGGGGCTTCGTCGAAATCGTAAAAATGAACGAGAAAAAGTGTTTCGGCCGTCCGTACTACAGTTTATCTCGCGTTTTATTACGAAACAAAAATTGACGAAGAAGTGGCGTTCACCCGATGGGGTCGGGGAGGGGAGGGGAGGGGAGGGGATTTGAGTTTCGCGAATGAAAATGACGATGCTAATGCTTTGTGGTTTACCGAGCTTTTATCGCCGATAATAAATGGATTACAACTCGCGAGAGAGAAGGTGAGAGAGAGAGAGAGAGAGAGAGAGAGAGAGAGAGAGAGAGAGAGAGAGAGAAAATCGTTGTAATCCAACCGTGACAATCGCAATTACGGTTTAATAAAAGTCACGACGTTTTATAATTAATTACCGTATGCAAGAAATTTTTTTCTTCGTTTTCGTCGTTTCGTTTCGCATTTTTTTTTTTTTTTTTTTTTTTTTTTTTTTTTAGAAGATAAAAAGAGAAAGAGAGAGAGAGTGAAATAAAAAAAAAAATATACGACGTCGTTGCACTTTACAGCGATCCGACCCCGTTTCTTTCTTCGTTCCTTTCTTCCTTCCTTACGTCCTTTTTTTTTTATTTTCTTTTTTTTTTTTTCTCTATCCTGCATCACGCAGCGTAACGACGCGCTGGTATGAACGCGCGCTCGCGCTCGCGTGCGAATAATTATTTATTTATTTATTTATTTATTTATTTATTTATTTATTTATTTATTTCTTTTCCCTTCGTTTATCACGGGCGTCACGACTAACTATTACTCACGCATGGCTCCTACTACGGTGTATATTATGCGTGCGTGGTGAGGTGCGAGACATACAGAAAAAAAAGAAAACACGGTGCCCGCGTGAAGAAGTGATCACTTTTTTCCTTTTTTTTTTTTCTCTTTTTTCTTTTTGTTCTCCTATTTACCATTCCTTCCTCCTGTAAATATTCTTTTCTCTTACTCCGTTTGGATAATATTCCATAGTTTTCTCGTCGTTCCAATTATTATTATCATTATCGTTATTGCTGTTGTTATTATTGTTATTATTATTATTATTATTATTATTATTATTATTATTATTATTATTGTCGTTGTTGTCGTCGTTGTAGTTGTAGTTGTTGTTGTTGTTGTTGTTGTTGTTGTTGTTGTTAATAATATTATTATCGCTATTATTATTAATATTATTATTATTATTATTATTATTATTATTGTAATTATTATTATCATTAAAATTATTATTATTATTATTATTATTAGCAGGCGGTGCCGATATACTAAATGTCTGAACAAATATACACACACGACACGATCTAAGACAGTAGCTGTGACACGATTATTATAATATAAGTGATATAATATATAATATGCGATAACAATGGTGCTGATATAATAAATATATAGTGACGTGGTGACGTAATAGCAAATATATATGTATATATATATATATATATATATATATATATATATATATATATGTATATATTTAGGCAATAATGTTTACGCGTGTGGACATATAGATGTGATAAGAAAATATACAGTGTGGTGAAAGAGAGAAAAAATTTTTTAATAGCCTGTGGTGCTTGACAATGTGCGAGCTTACACGGCAGGGTGCTTTCAGCAGTGCTTTTTATATGTACATACATACATACATACATATATATATATATATATATATATATATATATATATATATATATATATTTTATCGTCGCGTCCAAAGCCTTCCTCCACGCCGAGTCTGCGGAAGATTTTCGGGGTTGCTTTGGTTAACGGAGATTTTCTGTCCTGGTTGGACATGGAAAAGGATCGTGTTCGATTCCACAAGAGGATAATGAGAACAGAGAGAGAGAGAGAGAGAGTGGTTGGTCGTTGGGAACTATCGGAGCTTGGTTTCGAGGTTGATGGGAGTCGAGGAAGGAGAACGAGAGGGGTGTGATGTTGCCTGAAACGAAAGTGGATCTTTGTGGGTGAATCTGTAGAGATGAGAGGGAGGGAGAGAGAGAGAGAGAGAGAGCGTGGTAGAGAGATCGTTAGAGACTAAGAGGACGAAGGTACGACTTCCTATATTTTGTTCCCCATTTTTTTGCCCACCCCCCCTCATTTTTTCTCATTCGTATTTTTCTCTCTTTTCTTCTTTCTTCCTTTTTCCGTCTCTTCTTTATTTTTATTTTTTTTTTCGATCGTCGCTCCACCCTCCTCACCCCACCCCCCGCACATCCTTACTCCGTCAGGTTCTAGTAAGGTCGTAAATTTTAATCGTTCACAAATTTCTATTTTATTATAATCCCTTTCGAAATATTCTCACATTGAATATATATATATATATATATATATTCTCCCATAGAATATATATATATTATATATATTATATATTATATATTATATATTATATATTTTATATATTCTCCCATAGAATATGTATATATATATGGTGAGTCGTATCTTTCAGTCGATCCTCAGTCATCCTCTCTATCCGACATATCCCCCATTGCTTTTTCCTTCTCAATATATTCCCCCATAGGATTGGTATTGCAGGTTTAAATGGGAACGTGCATCGGACTGTTCTTGATTAAGAGGTATATCGTGGGTTAGGAGGGAAATGGGGGTATTTATGGGGGGGTCGGTACGTGGGAGGGGAGAAAGTGGATGGTTGAAGGAGGGAGGAGGGAGGAAGGAGGGGAAGATGAAAAAACGTTCGACATGCGGGCTCCGAGCATCGAACACCTTATCCATCGATCATGGCCGTCGAGAGGCTCTCATCACTTGGAGAGGGTTGATACGGGACGTGGTGAAGGGAATAAGGGATTCGAGGGTGAGCGGAAGAGAATGAGGAGGAGGAGGAAGAGGAGGAGGAGGAGGAGGAGGAGGAGGAGGAGGAGGAGGAGGAGGATCGAGAGGATCGGGATTTAGAAATCAAAAAGCAAAATCGTCTCGTGCATCGGCATGCCATTCATAGGAAAAGAGAAAAAGATAGATATATATATATATATAGAGAGAGAGAGAAAGAGATGGAGAGTGAATAGGAGGGAGAGAGGAACGTGGGAGAGAGAGAGAGAGAGAGAGGGAGAAAAGGGTGAGTGATATAGAGATAGTGTGTGTGTGAGAGAGAGAGAGTGAGATGGAGGATAATGGCTTCGCAGACTCGACGTTACTCAGCGACCTTTTTGGGTTTTGGTCCTGGTTTTTCTTTTTTTTTTGGTTTGCATTTTTTTTCCTTTTTTTTTTTTTTGCTTTTCCTTCTCGTTTTCGAGGCTGGACGGAGATGGTTTCGGTGACCAAGTGATTCTTTTCTTTGTTTCTTTCTCGTTTTTGGATCAATGATCTTTGGTTTTTTCTTTTTCTATCTTTTTCCTTTCACTCGAAAAAAGATAGGCGGATGATTGTTCGATGGAGGATCGGTGATTCGGTCGGTCATTTTGTGGGCTGTGATCGTATTGTTTTTTTCTTTTTTTTTTTTTTTTTAGGGTCGGTTGATCGGACGTAACTTTTTTTATCGTGGGTTTGAGGTTATGAGGGTGAGGCGAGGCGAGGCGAGGCGACGGGGGGTTGGGGGATGTGTTAATTTTTTTTTGTCGTTGTTGTCGTCTTGTTTGAAGGGTTCGTCGGGAGAAGAAACTAGAGGGGGGTTAAGTCGAAAAGAGAGACGTGGGGGAATTTTTAAACAAACGAAGGCATGCTCTAAACATGTGCAAACGATAGGTAAAACTAAATCTCAAAACTAAAGAGACAGAAGAGCCTTAGATATATATATCAGAGATATAGAAATATATATATATATATATGTCTTTTGTGTATATGTGTGAAATATATATATAGTGAAAAAAAGGTGCGGTTCTCATACAAACATACACGCATACGCGTACATACATATATAAGTCGTGTGTAATTGTTACACCAGGTATAGGCTTTCTATTCTTTTTTTTTTTTTCTTTTCCTTCTTTCTCTCTTATCGATAACCCTACGTTGAAATTCTTTCAATATTTAATTATTATTATTATTATTATTATTATTATTATTATTATTGTTGTTGTTGTTGTTGTTGTTGTTCTTTTTCTTTAATACTTCATTCTCTTTTTTTTTCTTTCATTCAAACAACGATTCGATTCATATGTATATACATATATATATATGTATGTATATGTGTGCGTATATGTAAGCATTTCAATTAGCAGGCTGTGGTTCGAAAACGTAGCCGTTGCTCACATTCTCCTTCTTGAATAATATTTCATTGATATATGTCGCGCTCGTGTATCCTAGGTATTACACATATATACATACATATATATGTAATACTTAGAAATCCATTACTTTTCATCTTGATAAAGAAGTCGAAAAAAAAAAAAAGAAAGAAAAAAGAAAACTAAGAAAGAAAAAGAAATTACTACAGGAGATATGTCTGGGCAACGGCATACGCGAACGC
>OU964972.1:6985803-7010803 GCA_918808275.2 Dolichovespula sylvestris
AGAGAAAAGGAAAGAAAAATAGAAGAGGAGAGAAGAGAAGAAGAAGAAAAAAAAGAAGGTAAAAAAAATTGTTTACACCCAAACGTAATTCTCTCCCCTCGTTTTTGTTCTTTTCTTTTCTTTTCTCCCTCCCTCTCTCTCTATCTATCTATCTATCTATCTATCTCTCTCTCTCTCTCTAACGAAATTTTTTTTAATTTCATTTTATTACATATTCTTGTCTTTCTTTTTCTTTCTTTTCTTCCTTTACTTTTTTTTTCAACGCGAAACACAAACACGAGAACGCCGACAAGATGGCGAATAATGAAGTATTTTTATTCGAATCGAAAGCATGCTTCCTATTGGACATATGCTAATGATGAAAAAAAAAAAATAAAAAATAAATTAAAAAAAAGGAATAAAAGAGAGAGATAGATAGATAGATAGATAGATAGATAGATAGATAGATAGATAGATAATATGGATAGACAGATAGACAGATAGATAGATAGAGATAGAACGCATGGACGCGCGTAACGTAATGATAGAAAAAGAAAGAGCGAAAAGCTGCTTCGACGATAATTACGATCATATATTAATATTGTCGCGAATTTGTTCATTTCCCTTTCTTTGTTCTTTTTTCAATTTTTATACTGACTTGTTTCACCAGTGGTGACTGTCACCGGGGCACTTGGGGGACCACGGCCTATGTGGTTCACGGCTATCACATAAAGCTCGTACTCGGTGTAAGGGCTAAGACCTCTGACGTGGTAATACATCGTAGTGATACCGGAAATCTCGGTGAACGGCTGATTGGCCTGTTTAGGCTTGTGCTGGATTACGTAGTATTGGAGCTCGTCCGGTCCCTTGTAAGACCAGCTCAGCTTAACGGATGTCGCAGTTATGTCGGACACTTGAATGTTTTCAGGTGGACCGGGAAGAGCTGCTTAGATAAAACGTTAAAAGTTACAAGAAGAAAGAACAAAAAAAAAAGAAAAAAAAACAAACAAAATTAACGAGAAAGACGACGACGACGATATTTCCGAACGACGTCGGTCTAAATAAACGAATGAGGTGTGGATTTATTTAATTATTCCTTTTAAGAGGAATCGTTTAACGATTTTTTTTTCTCTTCCTCTTTCTTTTTTTTCTTTTCTCCAACGGGGATCATCTCTCATGAGAATTTCTTTTGTATTAAATATATAATAATTCGTCGAATTGTTTGGAGATTTTGTTAGAAGCATTCTTTTGTTTTGTTTTTCTTTTTTTTTTTTTTTTTTTCTTTGAATCGACTAAAAATTGCCAATTTCATTTGCATTAATATCTAATAATAGTCAAATTGTTTAACGATTCTATTAGAAACATTGTCTATATATGTACGTATGTATGTATCTTACCATTCCGTATCTCTCTCTCTCTCTCTCTCTCTCTCTCTCTCATTCTCTCTAAAACGTGATACGAATGGAGAGAAGTACGGAATACTCGGAGCTTAAGCCGATCAATTAGTTGTTAGAGGAATAGACGTCGGTGTTTGAGGGAAAACGTATAGGACGCGTTGCCGCCATGATGGATGGGATTAACATTAGGCGATCCATAATGAGCATGAACGAGGTGTGATGGGGAAGGGGGTAGTAGTGGGTGGATGAGGCGAAGATAAGAAAGTACGAGATTACACGCACGAGGGTCGGTGGAATTTTAAAGTGACGTTAAGCGTTGGTTGACAAAGGTGTTATGGTATACATAACAACCATACCATACCATACCATACCATACATACATACATACATATATACGTAAAATCACACATATACCTATATACATAAAAATCACGTATATTATTATTAAACGTGATCGTTATGTCTTTTTTTTTCTTTTTTTTTTTTTTTTTCTAAATATTCAATCACGCGTTCACGCACATTGAACTTTAACCATTGATGTGGCGTGTATCACTCCGATCGGACTGGACGCTGTGCACGTGTAATTGGCCGATTCCTGTATGTCCGTAAGATATAGAACGTTCTTTCCAACTGGTAGATTGTCGTCGGGCGTTATGTCGGTTGCCGGATACTTTCGCCATTGTACGACAGGCATTGGAGCGCCAACGGCGACGCAGTTGAGATTCAACGATGCTCCTAGGGTGACCTCGCTCAAAGTTGGCGGTGGTATCGAGAAGCTCGGGGCTACGCGACGAACTAAAAGCAAAATACATTTTTAATCAACCCCTCGACTCGCTAACTCGCTCCAATCGCTCGCTCACTCGCTCGCTCGCTTCCTGCCTAACCATCGTTGGATATCGTTCGCGTTGTTTTCATACGTGGCTTTTGTACTTTTCTTCCCTCCTTCCTTCCTTTTTTCTACCCCTCCACCCGCTCTCCCATCCCCCAACCCCCGGCGCAAACTCTCGTTTTTGTTTCTCCTTTTCTCTTTTTCATCCTCTTTCCTTTACATTTTTATTTTCCCGACGTACCTTTTACCGACCTATTCGAGCATTTTGAATCTTTTATCCCCTCCCCGTAGCTACGATCTCGTAACGCGACAAATAAAAGGTGGGTGGGTGGGTGGGTAGGTGGGGGGAGGGGGTTGAAAAGTTGATGAGATGACGACGCGGCGCGGAAATAGTTACGGTACGAGGAGAATCGTTGTAAAAAAAAAGAAAAAAAAAAAAAGAAAAAACAAGAATATCGAACGTCCACGCTCCCTCCCCACCCACCTTCCTCCCGCCCTCCTTTACCGAATCATCCCGCCAACGGTTACTACCCGTTCAGGTCGCGACTTCGATAAATCTTTTTATCGTTTCCTCCTGTCACGACTCGTTTAGTCCTCCCAACGCGCTTTAATTACCTATCCAGGCCCTCTTTCGTTTACGTTTAATGCTAATTACCGTCGAACGAACGACGACTTCGTTAGAGGTAGAGTTTATGGCGTAGCAGCAGCAGCAGCAAGAACAACACAACATCGGTTTATTTCGTTCAACTTCTCTCTCTCTCTCTCTCTCTCTCTCTCTCTCTCTCTCTCTCTCTTTTTTTCCTAATCGTAATGGATTCGTTAAAGGGACAGGATCTCGTTTGTTCGCGAGCCCTCCCCTCAACACCCCCCCCACCTTCCTCCCCTCCGCTCACCATTTCTCCTCCCCCACTACCCCACTACCCCTCCCATCCGTGAAAAGCGCGCATCGAATTCGATTGATACGAGAGTGAATTTCGTAATGTCCCCCCCGTTGCAATATGTATTCCGATATAATCACGTATTTGTAGTATGTACCTCTGACAACATACGTACGTATACAAATCCTTTCTCCTATATATATGTTATATATATTTGTTGTATAAATATATACGCGTATGTACTACCTTTAACGTATAGCAGAGTCGATTTGGAATATTCCGTGCCGACAGAATTGTTCGCCACGCATTCGTATTTTGCCTGGTCGCTGCTGATAGAGTTTGTGATTTGCAATGTACCTGAAACAGCAAACGGGCGCAAAGAAAAAAAATTTTATTAATAATAATAATAATAATAATTATAATTATAATAATAATAATAATAATAATAATAATGGTAATGACAATAACGATAATGATAATGATTATAAAAAGATCCATCGATATATATATATATATATATATTTATTTATGTATTTAATATTATTAAAAATTTCATTATATCGATTGTAACAAAATGAACAATCGCCGTTATCAGAATGAACCTTTAAGAAATTTATGAAATAGAAAAAAAAATATATATATATATATATATGTAATATACGTTTCGTTATTCCATTGATATTAACGACGATGAGCTCTCTCTCTCTCTCTCTCTCTCTCTGCGTTTTATATAAGATTTCACACTCGGAACGAATACGTCTGTATTCGGACTGACTTATGAACTCCCCTCTTCTTTTATTTCGTTTTTCCCAAACGTTAATAGAGTTCCTACCGTGCTGAGAAGAGGCGTGGAGGAGTTTTCCCTATGGTTTCTTGTTGTGTGTGTGTGTGTGTGAGAGAGAGAGAGAGAGAGAGAGAGAGAGACTAGCAAACATTAACCCTCCGTACCCTCATCACCCTCGGCCAGTTCGTGCAAGGTTTCGACGATGCATCAACCCCTTAGCACGATACCGGTGCAATGATGAACTGGCTGTTGCGAGGCGTGTGATTATCTTCGTCGACGTCACTCCTCTGGTATAATTTAACTCCCAACGAAAGTTCGCAATGTATATACCACCACTTCCCCACTATCACTACCACTACTACTCCTACTTTACGCCTTTGCGTATTCGCTCCTTACTTTCCTTCCTACCCCCTCCTTGAATCCTTAACTCCATCTCCCCATCGCCTTTTACCTAATCCCTATCTCTTTCCTTTTAACGAGAACGGTGAGAAGGATAGAGAGAGAAAGATAGACATCCCTATCTCTCTCTCTCTCTCTCTCTCTCTCTCTTGTTTGAGTAAACAATGCGCGAGCCTTCCTTTCTCTGATGGTGGTGGAGGAGGAGGAGGAGGAGCGAGAGGAGAAGGAATACACAACACGTGATTGTTAACAGACCGCACGTCTCGTTTCATCGTTGAACGTTGATAATACTAATCGAGAATACTTGATTAAATCTATGATATATATATATATATATACGGACGCAACATCGATTAGAAATTATTAACCCAAGTTGGGTCCTCGATCGTTTGATTATTAAATTGATCGAACGATTGTTAAATTATTGTTCGATTATTAAATCAAAAATGAATCTTTACGAACGCATGGAGCTTGATTCTTTTTTTCCCTTTCTTTTTCTCCGTGGTATGCTCTCTGTAATCTACGAAAAAGAAAAAGAGAATAAGAAAGATCGAGAGAACGGGTTACGACTGTTAAGATGGCACCCGGTATTTCGGTGGACACGCTGTATAAGTTTGCGATTACAAACACATCTTTATCGGACTGAGAAACACAAAAAGAGACAGACAGACAGAGAGAGAGAGAGAGAGAGAGAGAGAGAGAGAGAGAAAGAGAACGAGTAATAGGTTATCAAAAAGGCAAAAGGTGAGTCTTAACGAGGGTCTTCGAGTTCTTCGAGAAACGAAATTTGCTATGTAAACTCGACGAGGATTGTTCTCTCTCTCTCTCTCTCTCTCTTTCTCTCCAGATTATATCGTATGCAAAGACACACAAAGAGAAAGAGAAAGAGAGAGAGAGAGAGAGAGAAGAACGTGCTCGACAAGAACGTTAGATATGTTTCCTAATGGAAGGTCTGCTTTCGGTGTAGCACAATCAACGTTAGAATCGAACCTGCAATCAACGTAGTCAGATAATACTCCACCAAGGTACCAACCCTATTCGGGTTGCTTAATTTCAACGTGCCACACCGTGGAATTGGGACCCACCCATTTTAACATCGTTCAATTTCGTATGTTCCTAAACCAACTCAACCCACCATACCAAAGGGATGCCTCGTTGAATTTTTTTCTATTTTTTTTTTATCTCTCTCTCTCTCTCTCTCTCTTTGCAAAGTTCACGGAAGAGAGAAGAGAGAGAGAGAGAGAGGTGGAGGAAGAGGGTGACGAGCGGGTGGGTGGGATTGGAATGAGGTTTAGGGCGAGCGTTCCGGCGTTACCGAAGGGTCGCAAAGGGTAGAAAACACTCCATCACGGTTGGCAATGAGGGCTAGTGGTACTACCACCTGGTGGGGTGGTCTGATATCTCGTACGATCGGAATACGTAATCCTGGCTCATCTACAATTTCTAGTAAAACAAGTAGTCGGGAGTGGGTGGAGCGGGGGAGAGGGAAGGGTGGATTACACGCGTGTGGCCTTACATACCGTTATATCTTTCTTCGGGTCACGTGCGCATTGTTAACGCTTACTACTCGTCGAATAAGTTATTATTCCTCCCCCCCACCCTCTCTCTCTCTCTCTCTCTCTCTCTCTTTTTTTTTAACTTTTCGTCGAACCAATACGCAAACGAATACGTAGAAAAAGATTTACGTCGAACTCGTGTAACTTTGCGTAACTTGTACGGGGAAGTTTCTTTTCTTTCTTTCTTTTTTTTTTTAGATCACCATGAGAGTTCTCAACTTTTTGGTACGTACAAAGTTGCACGCGAGTGTACGTAGGTATAATAATTCGGGACGTAGCATGAGCCGCGCGATACGTATACGTATACTTGTTGTACGTTGTTATACTTGTATAATGGTTAAAACGTAAACTTTACAACTTAAAACTCACGATGACGAACGATTAAATTCGTTCGAAAAGTAATGCGAGTTGAAGTATGAAGTAAGGGGAGATACTTCTCTCTCTCTCTCTCTCTCTCTCACACTGATGCTTGTTATGAATTTTACATGATCGACGCACGTGAAAACATTTTCACGAAAACTAACCGACAGTTTCGAATATATATATATATATCTAGATAAAAGATGAGAGATCTGACGTTAACCCCGCTGACGAAATTCTAAAGTAACAAGATACGTTAAAACGTTTCCAAACGGGCGAACGAAGGAAGACAGAAAAAAAAAGAAAATAATAAAAAAAAAAAAAAATAATAATAATAATAATAATAAAAATAGAACAAGAAAGGATAAAAAGAACGAATGTATTCGTCCATCGAGGGTCGTTAATTATCGCCAATGAAGAAGACGAGCTTTTCCCTTTCTCTTTTAGTTTTTACAATCAAAAGAAAAAGACAAAAAAAAAATAAAAACCAAGAAAAAACCCGAGCAGCAAAGAATATTTTACCATTTATCACTTTTCTCCATCGCTTCTCGTTGAAATGGATCGATCAATTCTTTTCTTTTTTTTTTTTTTTTTTTTTAAATAACTCGAATACATTAAATCGAATCGTAAGAGGGAAGAGTGAGAGAGAGAGAGAGAGAGAGTTTTGATGGGTTAATATACACACACTCTCTCTCTCTCTCTCTCTCTCTCTCTCTCACTCTCTCTCTCTCTCCCTATCTCTATCTCTCGCGTATTTGCTCGAACACAGTCTCGAGGGGCGCGCAGGTAGAAGTATCCTTCTACGATGGGAATGCCTTTAGTGTAAACACAGTAAACATATTCGGTATTTGAATTCTATCGAGATCAAATCCTACACTCGTAGTGTGGTACTACTACTACTACTACTATTCCTATTACTCTTACTATTACTACTACTACTACTACTACTATTATACGTTGCAAGTATGAATTTTATCTCTCTTTCTCTCTCTCTCTCTCTCTCTCACTCCTGCGTACTATTTCGATCGACCGAGAGTAATAGTAACTATCTTCATATACCCAGACTCATTATCGGCAAAGCTTGTTTCGTTTTGTTTTTCCACCCACCCCCACCCCTCGTATCGCGAGATACGACGAGAATCTCTCGCTACATCTGACACCCACCCAACCACCCTCACGCCACCCTCACCACCTTCACCACCTCCCTACAAAACCAACATTCTAAAAGTCGACTTCGATAACATTCGTGAATAACGTTTCTATCTAATATCAACGTGGCCTTGGAGATATCTATCTATCTATCTATCTATCTATCTATCTATTTATCTATCTGTCGCGCTGGGCAACCGTAGAAACGCGTCGCGATTATATATTTCGCGTTTTCCTCCGGTAATATTAAATATAAGGGAAAGATATTTCAATATTGATTCAAAGATACGACGTAGGAGGAAAACGTGTACGGAGTAAGAGCGTATATGAGAGAGTGAGATAGAGTGAGATAGAGTGAGAGTGAGAGAGAGGAATAGAGAGTTACTCCTGTCGTCTCGACTTCCTCTTTCCTCCAACTTCTCTCTCTCTCTCTCTCTCTTATACTACGCGACGCGTATTCCACCAACCAAGACGTCTCCTATAAATATGTATACGTATTTATGCCTGGCACATGGCCCCCCATGTATAACCTGTCTCCTTCGGCACGCTTCGTGGAAAACGCCCTCGTAGTCTTTTTATTCTACCTTACTTTCCATTTTCGAACGAGACCTTTTACCTACGTATACACGAATTCTTCTTCTTCTTCTTCTTCTTTGTAGAGAGAGAAAGAAATATATATATATATATATATATATATATATATATATATATATATATATATATATAGAATTTCTTTACGAGGATATTCAAAAATAATATCAATCTTATCTTTGATTTATGACAGATATATGTGTATTGTATATACATACATACATACATACATACATACATATATATGTGTGTGTGTGTGTGTGTGTAAATGTATACTTTAATTTATATATTACAATAGTTTTGATCTCTCTTTTTATCGGAAATCGTGTAAAGATCAGAAAAGGTATTCCCGATGACGAATCGACAGATGTTACGATACACCATCCAATAAAATATACATATATAATACAATATTTATTGTAATAATCCTATATAAAATATTCGTCGAATCTCCGTTAGATTCACACACGGATAATTCTTAATTTTATTTTTCAACATTAATATATATATATATATATGTATATAAAAAAAAAAAAAGCAGAAATATCCTAACGTAACAATTAGCATATATCCGTCTAATACCAAAAATAGCAAATCAAATCAAATCAAATCAAATCAAATCAAATCAAATCAAATCAAAGCAAAGCAAGAAAGAAAGAAAATAAATTATACTTCAACTCTCATTACGATTTTATCAAAATACACGAACAACGACGACGAGAATGACGAGGAGAACGAGGAAGAAGATTAAATTTCTGATACCCTTTTTGCAAAGAGGCGCCTCCCCGCATTGGGTCGGAGGAAGTTAGGAGAGGTTAGAAGAAGGTTAGGGTGGTTAGGTCGGAACAGTGAAGACGAGAACGTCTCTCTCTCTCTCTCTCTCTCTCTCTCGTCGACTAATCAAAGAGGCGAACGTGAGCCGCATTAACGTCAAAAGCGAATAGTCTCGCGTTTAACACGATGGTACGACTACCACCCACCCACCCACCACCCCCACCTACACCACCCACCACCCACACCATCACCATCATTGGATACAAGAGAGCGAGTAAACGGAAGGAAGATCATGCGGGCAGAGGAATGTCTTTGGTAAAATGCTTTAAGCGTTCACTCGAGCGCGAACGTCATTCGTCTTCACGTACGTACGTCTCCGAGGCTCTTCTACTCTCCTGTGCCTTTGCAATCGTTGGAAATACCAACCCCTAGCAGCCTTCGAGTGCTGCGTTCTACTACGAACCTCCTTTTCAACCCTCTACTTAACCCTCACTCACCTAACACTACTACTACTACTACTAATATCGATATCACCCCATCACCGACACAACCTGAACGAGCTGAAATTCGTAAACCTGCTTCGAAGGATCTTTTTCCCAACCCCCCCCCCCTTTTTCCGTAAACCCACCACTCCGTCAAATACCCTCTCGATTTGGGAAGTAACGGGGATGGTTGGGGTGGCGGGGGTGAGCGACGAAGGTTACTTGTAATGCTTGCCAGGAAAAGAAACTTTTCAAATGGAACGCGAAAAACGATCGGATAAACGAAATTATATCTTTCTAACACAAGGATACACGGTAGATATATAGGACACAGAGAGACATATACACGTATGTGTATGTATGTGTATATATATATATATATATATATATATGCATGAATGTGTGCGTGTACGTGTGCGTAGAAGGGAGTATCGATCACTTGAAAGGGAAGCAATATGAATGATCTGATCTTTACGCATCGTATCATCATTCACATCGAAATAAAAAGTATATTCTATCGTAGAAACTTTTCTTCTTTTCGTTTTTTCTTTATTATTATTATTATTATTATTATTATTATTATTATTATTATTATTATTTTTATTTATTTAATTTTTTTTTCCATCGAACAAATTCGTAACGTAGAAAATTTGTGGAGAAATTTCGTCGTTGAGGAGAATTTCTTTCTTCGAGGAATATGTTCCCGATGCGACGGAATCCCGAACGGGAAAACTCGAGAGGATCACCCCCCTACGACGATTGCCTAAGAAACTCTTTTTCTCTTTCTCTCGAGGGTCGCGTGATTGTTACAAAAAAAAAAAAAAAAAAAAAGAGAGAAAAAAACGAAGAGAACGACGACGGGACAAAGGTTCGTTTGAGGTAACGAACGTCATTCCATTCTATTCGAGATTCAAGCGTCGGTATTGGACCACTCTTCTCCTATATTTTGATGTTCGTAAAAATGGCGAAGGCATTTGAGGAAAGTCTACGAGGTTTCTTCTAAGTAGACGTCTACGTACGTACGCACGTATAACGTAAATTAATTTGTACGTACACATCCAACGAATCTTTCTGTCATATCTTCCTCATTCTTCGTTCGTTTTCGTCGAGAAATAATAATAATAATAATAATAAGAAGAAGAAGAAGAAGACGAGAGATTAAACAAAGAGGATAAAGAAGATGAAGAGGAAAAAGAAGAGACAACAAAGAAGATTAAGAAGAAGATGAAGAAACGGTTGACGAAGACAAAGACAAAGACAACGAAAAAGAAATGAATGTTGTTACTAAAGGACGTTATATACCAAAAGGATGCTAAACATTTCCATGCCACGTCTTCGTCCATTTTCGTCCGTTTCCGCCGAAAACGAAGACAAAAACGAAGACGAAGACGAAGACGAAGACGAAGACGAAGGAATTGATGGTGTTGCGAGAGGATGTAAGAAGAGTAGTATGAGGTAACGCACTCGAGTTATCCCGCTTATAGACGTATTCCGTCATAAGTCAAGTTAACCCTCTAGGGAAAAGGGTGATCCCTAATGGTCCCTCCATCGATGGAGGGTGTTCTAGAAAAAGGGTCGTCGTCGGCATCGTCGTCGAAGGGTGAATACTCTACACGTTCCATGCTAGAAAAGACGGCTCTATGGTTCCTTGAAAATCTATATGGGAGTAAAGTTGATTGTGGGCTGTGAAGCCCACAGACAAGACGTCCACAATCAACTTAAGAAGAAGAGTAAGAGAGAGAGAGAGAGAGAGAGAGAGAGAGAGAGAGAGAAAGTTTTGGAACGTAACAGAATGGTTCACGGTTGTTTCGTGACAGTGTTCGAAGGAATAGGGGTGGTATGGTACGTTGAAGTTGGACGGGGGGTTGGACCCGGGCCAGATAGTGAGAAAGAGAAAGAGAGAGAGAGAGGGGGTGGGGGAATGGGGTAGTTAAAAGATACGAGGAACGGTGTGGGAATTTCGACACAGGTGTTAAGCCTCCCTCGTTCTACAATATATATATATATATATATATATATATATATATATATATATATATATATATATATATATAACTAGAGGTTTGTTTCGAACTTCGAATCATCCCTTTTCTTTGAATTTTCTCTCTCCCTTCCTCTTCCTCTCTCTTTCTCTCACACACACTCTCTGTCTCTGTCTCTTTACTATGAACCAGCAAGAGCTTTAATGGTAGAAATTTTACGAGTGTTGACGAAGAGTTAACCATTCTATATATATATATATATCTGTCGAGCTCGGGTTTGAGCTTCTCCCTATGCGGCTTTTATTCTCTTTCCTTCGTCCCTTTATTAGAAACCCTAAAAGTTCCTTCGCCCTTAAACTTATAACTATGAAATATAATTTAACGATTGGATATATTAAGTTCTTTTCACGTACACCTGCACACACACATATATATATATATATATATATATATATATATATATATCAGGTGTATCGTTTATTACGTAACACGGTATAATAAACAATTCATAATGAAAGAGAGAGAGAGAAAGAGAGAGAGAGAGAGAGAGAGAGCATATTGGTCGGATCGGTGGTAAAATGAGTAATGAGATATTACAAAACTGTTTGTAAAAAAGAAAGAAGAAAAAGAAAATAAACATAACAATTAAACGAAACGATAAAATGATATAACAAATCGGGTAGAGCGTACGTGAATACAATTAAATCATATAACAAATGAATGAATATAATAACGAACTTATAAGTACTTATTTTCGGCCGTTGGAAAACACCTCCTTTAAAGATTCATGCGACGTAAATAATTCGATCGAAATCGTTATTGTTATCGTTATTATCAACGTTATTATCATTATTATTATCATCATCATCATCGTTATTATTATTATTATTACTTTTATTATAATTATTTTAATGTACGCTCGATTATATATCCCGTGCTCTCTCGAATTAATAATAATTCTCCTTCCTCTTAATAGTCTTATATAGCTCAAATTAGAGTCTCTATGGGTTGTTTATTATCCCGTAAAGAAAATTATTTCACCCGAGAGTATGGGGTGGGGGGGGAGGGGATAAGTTTTTTCTTCCTTCCTTTTTACGTTGCGAACGAACTGACGTAAAGAAAGAAAAAAAAAAAAGAAAAAAAAAAAAAAGAAACTACAAAAAAGAAAAAAAATAAATAAAATAAAATAAAAGAAAAAAAAACAGGAATAAAGAGAGATACAAATCTTGTCTATAATATTTATTCGAAATAAATAAATAATGATAATGATCGCGATAATGTATAATGATAACGATAATAATAAAAATATCGAGGTAAGACGGCGAATTGAATATTTCAGATATATCGGAAGTTTTAACGCGCGCTTTAACGTTTAAGCTCGCACGATTTTCAAGGATTTATGAAAGCCTTCCTTTCGGCAGGATGGACATCATCCTTCAGACGCAACGCGCTTATGCTACCAACCTTTTTTCTACCCGAGCTCTACGTGCATCCATTTTCCAGAGGCTAAACTTTCTACACTACACACACTACTAACTGGTGTACGTCGGTGTATATATATATAATAGCAGAATGTTTATACATACATACATATCACTAACGTTTTCCCATGATCTACTCTTCGCAGTACATTAAGCCATATATAATATTTTATGATATAACAGGGACGGGAAGAGTGGGAGAGGAGGAAGAGAGAGAGAGAGAGAGAGAGAGAAAGAGAGAAAAGATTAAGGTAGAATATCGTATCGGCTGAAACAGGTAATGATATCGGGATGGAGAAGGATGACTATGAAACTAGCGAATAATGTTTAAAACTGCTTTTGTCATCTTTCACGCGTAATCAAAATATTCTTATCGAAAACATATTAACTCGGATCTTACATATATATATATATATATATATATATATATATATATATATATATATATATATATATCTCTTTCGATCGTCATCGTTCGATCTATCGTCTATCCACAAATCTTATGTATTATAAAGGGGGGAAGGGGGAGGGAGGAAAAATCGAGAAAAAATTTATGTCGACAATATCGACCTAAAAAAAAAAAATATATATATATATATAAACGAAAAGACAAAGTATTAAATAAACAAATGAAAGAATGAACGAATGAACAAATGAAAGAATGAACAATCGAACGATCTCTTTCATTTTTGTTCACTCTTTTGCCTTTTCATTATTTTTTTTATTATTTCCTTTTTTTTTTTTTTAGACACTCACCCCCCATAACAAAAGACCAAGCGCGACGTCCTAGTTTGCAACATCCATAGTTGGTTTTTCTTTTTCTTTTTTTCTCTTTTCTCGTTGAACGTACGAGCATCCAAACATCCCACCATTCCAATGTACGTAATATACTTTTTTTTTTTTTTTTTTTTCTTTTTGACGTCGCGTAATAGAACACCGCGAGCTCTTCGTGCCGTAAAGATAGTTGCATTGTCGAGCGAGTAACGGTGGCACATGCCGGGTATTAACGTTGGTGGTGAGGGGTAGGGGTAGGGGTAGAGGTAGGGGTAGGGGGATGAGGATGGAGGGGGGAGGACGTACATACGTACGTACGTAACCCTCGTCGCTCGATAATGATACCAACCGACGCACAACCGACGATAAAAACAAAGTTTAAACCCTTTTCTTATCCCTAGAGCTAGGTTGGTTATCGACGGAGACGCACACTTACTATGTTATAGCAGTTCTTTTTGAATAATTATTTCCTCAATATCGAATTTATTTACTTGTTGATTTATTTTTGTCTCGTTTCTTTTCGTCGTCCGGTTGACACGCCAATCAAATCGTACGTACGTTAACGTATAATTTTTTCAAAACATTACCGTTCCGCAACGCTCGAAGAAGACCCGGGCAAATTCGATCGTGACGTTACAACGATTTAACAATAAAAAATATTTCTATCCTGGTACGATTCGTTCGAGTGGCATTGTTCCAACGTTAAAATATATATATATATATGTTAATGAGTTAAACTCGAACGCGAGACACGTTGGGAAGGAAAACGTTAGTTATTCGTTGTGTTGCAGGTCGTGAATCGAAAAAGTGGTTTGGTTGAAGAAAAGAAAAATAAAAAAAAAAAAAAAGAAAAATAAATAAATAAATAAATAAATAAAGAATTAAATAAACGTACCAAACGCGTTATTATTAGCACGCGCACCGTCGTCCGAATTTTCTTCGCTTCGATGATGTGCGACGACGTTTCGAAAATATGATTTTGAAATGAAAGATTAGAACGTGCTCGACGAGAAAAGAAAAAAAGAAACGAAACGAAAGGAGGATAGAAAAAGATGGAGATAAAAAAAAAAGAGAGAGAGAAGATTGACGTAAAAATTTCCATGTCCTGAAAAGTCTCTCTCTCTCTCTCTCTCTCTCTCTCTCTCTCTCTCTCTTTAGATCATCCACCAATCGATCGAAAGGATCGGCGTCACCGACGATGTTACCCACACACACACATATATACACAACATATATACACATATATATCTTCTCTATACCTACGGTAACTGCTAGAAGTAAGAGGAATACGTTTTATGAGTGAGGGTGAGAGGGAGAGAGAAGTAGATGTGTTGGGTGGGTGGTTGAGTGGGTGGTAGGTAAAAGTAACTCGATGGTAGGAGAAAAGAAGTGTCGGAGATATATGTGTTTGACGGAGGAAGGTGGGGTGGTGGGATGGGGTGGGGTGAGGTGGGGTGAGGTGGGGTACTGGAAGAACGACGACGACGACGACGACGACGACGAAGAGGAGGAGGAAGAGGAGGAGGAGATTGGGTTGGGTTAGTATTGGTGAACGAGAGAGCCAATAGTCGACGACGCTTATGAGCCACCGTATATGACCAGACACGAAGTGTACTTCGCGAAAGTGGGCAGGTGTGCTCTCTACGGCAAACGAGATGGATGTACTGAATGTTCCCCATATCGCGTGACCACTCGATCAACGCTGCCTGCGAGTTGACAGTGACTTACGCACTCTGGCACTCAACGAGATATGACATGCGCCAGCCAGGAGCTCGACAACCTTTCTCTCTCTCTCTCTCTCTCTCTTATACTCACTCTTCTCCTCGTTCTCTCGTTCTCGACTAGCTCAAACACTTTATTCTTTCACGTTCGATATCCCCTTTTCAACGTAACACTCCTGTTTCCCTCGATCACTTATCTTACGTCATATATATATTATATATATATGTATGTATGTATGCTGTGTGTGTGAGAAAGAGAGAGAGAGTGAGTGTTTGCGTATGTACGTATACGTAGAATAATAGTCTTATATTTATCAAAAAGAATCATTTAAAATCCATTCTATCACCTATCAATAAATATATCATTCATAATGTATATCTAGATGCCGCGCCTACGCGATTGCGTGCGTATGCACGTATACGTAGAGTAATAGTTTTATATTTATCAAAAAGTATCGTTTAAAATCCATCCTATAACCTATCAATGAATATACCATTCATAGATGTCGCCTCTACGCGATTGTATTTTTGTCGAACAAAAAAGAAAAAAAAGATAAAGAAGAAATGGAAAGGAGAATAAGAAAAGGGAAAGGTAAAGCAAAGATCACTTTTTATGAATTCGTTGGAGGGAAGGAGAAAAAAGGAAGACGCGCTCAAACAAGGTATATAATATATTATATATATATATATATATATATAATCGAATGACGATACTTAGGAAAAATTTGTTCGAATAATGACAGTTACGGGAGTAGAACTTGTATAATAAGAAATTTATTCATGATTCGATGATGTTAGTATGGTATCTCTTACTCTCTCTCTCTCTCTCTCTCTCTCTTTGTCTCTCTCTCTCATCGTGCTTTCGATCCCGAGTGGATGAGGAAAGTTAGATTCGTACGTGTCTTGGCTATAAACTCCGATGGTAACGGGTTGATGGTAAACCGATGACTATAGAGAGAGAGGGAGAAAGAGAGAGAGAGAGAGAGAAAACTGATCTTTACTACTTACCAGAATCCAGAACCGTGAAACGTGGATTGGACGTGTCCATGGGCAGCATATTTCTAACCCAAGAGATGATGGGCGTTGGCGAACCAATGGCACCGCAAAGCAGAACGGCATTATGACCCATCTCGACCACCTTAGCTGCAGGCGCTTGTGTTATCATCGGAAAGCCCGCTGGCAAATTCTCCGCTGTAATCATAATTAATTACGCGATTATTATTATGATGATTATTATTATTATCATTATTATTATTATCGTTATCGTTTTCTTTCCTTTTTCTTTCGACGAACGAATAAAAAAAAGGAAGAAGGAAACAGAAAAAGAAAAAAACGAAGAAGAAGAGAACGTGAAATGGATCGAACTGTTTGTTTTTTTCAACCATTTTCTTTTCAACCGAGATAAAAAACGGAGATGTCAAATCTATCGTCGTTAAACCGAATCGTTCCGACGATATTATCGATATTTATATATCGATACAGGATATATATATATATATATATATATATATATATATATGTATATATGCAAATATATTAAAATCGACTTCGATATCATTCGAAAGCACTCGTAAGAGATTATTCTGGATTGGATATATATATATGTATACGTATATGAAATTCTAGAAAGTTTCTAAATATCGTTCGTTGATATTACGTATGTACACACACACACACACACACACATACACATATAGGTTGAAATTTTAGAAGGGAAGAAACAAGAACAACGTTGGATCGAATGATATACCCAAATCCCTAGGATGACCCTCCTCTTGCTATAACGCTGGCATGTATTCACTAGAACACACCGTTAAGGTTTCACAAACGCACACACACATACACACACACTCTCTCTCTCTCTCTCTCTCTCTTTCTCTCTCTGTCTCTCTTGTGCGGTAGAAAGTTAGAGAAAAGCCATTGGACTACTACTGTCTAAAGGAAAGTAACTACACTGTACTACTCCTCTCTCTCTCTCTCTCTCTCTCTCTCTCTCACCTTCCATTTCCAACAAACATACTAGGGAAGAAAGAAAGCTCCTTCCGTTTCTTCGAAAAGTCAACCATGATATGAATAGATGCGAGGTCAGAGGGCATTACGGTTCTCATCCCTGAGCATTACAGATCAGAAATAAAAATTCATTGTACGGTACGGTACGGTACGGTTACGGCTTTGGAAAACTTTTTACAAATGGATCTCATGTACGAGAAACGAGAGAGAGATAGATAGAGAGAGAGAGAGAGAGAGAGAGAGAGAGAGTGTTGAGAAAGAGAGAAAGAAAGAAAGCAAAAAAATAAAAAAGTAGTAGGATAAGGAGCAACCAAAATTTTCAAATAAAAAATGTAACCCTTCCCCCTTCCCCCTTCCCTTCTCACCCCCGCCGCCCGGTCATCCATTTTTTCTCGTTTATACATTTTTCCGTTCTACACTTTAATCATCGATCGAACGTGTATCATCAAATAGAAAATAAGTTTATTTATTTTTCTGTTCCTTTTTTTTTCTATTCTTTTAATTTTTTTTTTTTTTAACAAATCTTCCATCGATGGTCTCTCCCTCTCTCTCTCTCTCTCTCTATGTATCTCTCTCTTTTTTTTTTCTTTCAGTAACGCAATCGTATTCGACCGGATTTTTTTTCTTTTTTCTTTTACGAATAGTGCGTACGCGTGGATTTATCTTCCTCGTGGTTTATCTTTTCGGTTATGGGAGACGACGCGAGATTAAACCTTGCAGTTTCGTGGTTCGACCAACATACATACATACATACACACACACACACACACATACATACATACGTACAGACATAAATACATACGTACATCGCACCTGTTCTTCATGTAATTACTATGGTACTACATTAATCCTTAGGGTGAACTCTTAGTTAAATTTAAGTCAGGATAGGTTGTACGTATATATATATATATATATACAGCACAATCCAAGTTGTACATACAGAGGTACTACACCTGTGTATATTCCACAGGGTCGTACAAGTTTCATACAACGATAACCCTGAAATATATATATATATATATATATATATATATATATATATATATATATATATATGAATATGGCCGACGGCGTCTACGATGATTTTTAATTGATTTACGTGCCCTAATCTATATTCTTTTTCATCGATTTGTTTCTTATCACGGTTATCTCGGGATAAAGTTCGATGGAAATTATTTTCAATTACTATTCTGCGAAAACTCGATAAATGAAAATTTTATTATCGTTGAAAGATTTATCATTATTATCATTATTATTTTGGAACAAACGTACGTTTCCTCTTTTTCCCCCTTTTTAACTCTTAGCAATCATTCGTCCAATTTATTCGTTGCCGACATACGTCCGATGAATGATCTACAAGGCGAACGTGATTAAAATTTCGTGATTTGAAAGATAGAAAAGAAAAAGAAGGAACCAAGCCAAAAAAAAAGAAGAATCCCCGTTCGAGGTCGTATTTGTCTCCAAGTAGATGGAACGTTTCTCTAAAATACCAAAAAAAAAAAAAAAAAAAATAAAAATAAAAATAAATACAAAAATAAAAGATAAAAAGAAAACGAAAAGTCCCGAGGAAGGAAGAAATAACGATGTAACGAAAAAAGGGTAAGAGTAAAGGGGAGGAAAGAAAAAAAAAAAAAGAACGGAAAAGAAGAAAATAAAAATAAAAGGAGAAAGAAAAAGAAAATATAGGTGGTAAATAATCGTCGTACGTCACTCTCTCACTCTCTCTCTCTATCTCTCTCGCGCGCGTATAGCTTTGCTCTCGATGGGGAGAGGGTTGGTCCATTGTTTATTCCTTTTTCTCTCTATTTTTTTCCCCTCTCTTTCTCACTCTCTCTCTCTCTTTTTTTTTTCCAAAGGCGGCTTTTCTATTGTCCTCGTTATCGTTCCGAGTTATCCGGTACACCGGCGCCAATTATTATATCGGCAAGTGTGGTGTACCGACAATAGAAATCGCCCGCAGAATTTCTCTCTCTCTCTCTATCTCTCTCTCTATTTCTTTCTTTTTTTTTTTTCTTCCCCGAGTTAGTTCGTGGAACCTTTGCCACCGTCATCATCCCCTACGGGCAATGGCGCAAACAATACACGAGAAGAGAATACGTTCGTCGTCGTCTTCGTTGTCGTTGTTGTCGTTGTCGTTGTTGTCGTTGTCGTCGTAGGTCGTGTGCACAGTTACGGAAAGTCAAGCGTCGAACTATTGTCAGTTTTCTACGTTCCACGTTTCTTCCTTCTGAAAGGGAAAGAAAGAAAAAAAAAAAGGAAAGGAAAGGAAAGGAAAGGAAAGGAAAAGATGTACCAGGTGTCCACTGTTCTCGATCAGAGAATACGCGTTGTAAATACTTTCCTCGAACGGGTATATTAACTATAAAAAGATATATATGTATATATAGAAATACGTAAGGGAAAATATGTAAAATATGGATAAAGAAAGAGTCGATATATATATATTTATATATATTTTGTTTTTTTCTTACATTTTTTTTCTTTCTACTTTTTTTTTTTTTTTTTTAAAGAATATATACACACATATATATATATATATATTTTTTTTTTGTTATCAAAGAATGTATATTTTTGTCTTTTTTTTATCAAAGCATATATATATATATATTACTATTATATTATTGAGAATGTATGATAAAAACCAAATTTCCGATTTTATTTTCTTTATTTTTTTTCTTCTATAGAAAATTTCTTTCTTCCCTTCCATATTTCTGTCTCGTTCATTTTTCGTTTCCCAAGAGGATACTTCTCTCTCTCTCTCACTCTCTCTCTCTCTCTCTCTCTCTCTCTCTCTCTCTCTCTGTCTGTCTGTCTGTCTATCTCTTTCTCGCTGTCTCTCTCTTTATCTTTTCATCCATATTTTTCCATGACAACCGACGGCTTGACCACAATACGTGGTAAACGTCGAAACATCCTTTTATGGATGAAGCCACTCGATGAAACGTCTAGTTTATCGTAGGGTGGCTGGGGTGAGGGGGCGAACGTGGGGCTGGGTGGATAAAGGGTGAGGGGACGAGAGGAGAAAAACTCGATTTTATCGAAACGTAAAACTTTCGTGAATGTACGGGGGATTTTTACGGTTGTTGTTTCTATCGATATATGTGTGTATGTGTGTGTGTGTGTGTGTGTGTGTTCACATACATAATCCTCCTAACCAAATGCATTTGTATAAATATACATATATATACAAATATATACATTCATATATATATATATATGTATGTATATTTTTTATTCTTTTTGTATTCTCTATAAATCTTTATAGTTTTTTCATAACTCATATAAACCGAAAGACGGTATCGTAAATATCAATGGACACGGTACGTCCATTTTGTTTATTTATTTGTTTATTTGTCAAATATTTGATCTACCATGCAGAATATCTCTTTATCTCTCTCTCTCTCTCTCTCTCTCTTTCTCTTTATCTCGTTAACGAGCATGTCAAAAAAAGTATTATCAATATCAAAGATACCATTTCCATATTTCGTTTGGTAATATTTCGAGTATCAGCGAAATTTGAATATTTACTTATTCTTTCTCTCTCTCTCTCTCTCTCTCTCTCTCTCTCTCTCTCTCTCTCTCTCTCTTTCTCTTTCTCTATTTTTTACGTTCGCCAAATCGAACAATCATATTACGAGTTTTCAACGTTTCGATATTATTCTATCTTTTTCCTTTTTTTTATATATATATATATATATTTTTTTTTAATCATCTAACAGAGTATAGATTCTGTTCTCTCTCTCTCTCTCTCTCTCTCTCTCTCTCTCTCTTTCTATTTTATTTTCTCTTCACTTCATTCCCCTTTATTTCGTTCGGTGCGTACGTGACAAGCTCGTGATCCTGCAATTTCTTCAAAGAGACAAAAAGAGAGACAGACAGAGAGAGAGAGAGAGAGAGAGAGAGAGAGAGAGAGAGAGAAAGGATGAAGGGTGATAAGGTGATTCGAAAGGGGTTTGATGGTGGGGGGGGGGGTGGAGTTTGAACATCCAACACATTCGAAGTTCGACGCGACGAAGCAACTCTCTCACCACAACAGAGTCGCTTCCATTCTCGATTATCGTTTCTTCCAACTATCGAAATTCTACCTTTCCTTTCTTCCCCTTTCTTTTTCTTCCTTCTCTTCTTTATTCTCTCTCTCTCTCTCTCTCTTGTCTTTATTCCATCCAGAGTCCCGCTAATGCGATAAAGAAATTGTTTTTCCATTGGTTCGTTGGTAACGAACTTGCGAGTTATTTCTTTCGTCGATTTTATTTCCTCGACGGAGAAGAAATCGGAGGGTTGGGGAGTGGGGGGAAGAGAGAGAGAGAGAGAGAGAGAGAGAGAGAGAGAGAGAGAGAGAGAAGAGTAATATATTCATTCGCGTATAATTTTCGTTCTCCTTCGAAAAGATTCAAAAAGGATAAGAGATGCGCGTGTAAAGGAATTAAAAGTGGGAATAAGAGAAGTAAATAATAATTGGGATTCGTCGTGGTAGATGAAATGGAAACGATTAAATAATAAAGGGTAGTAACGAGATTGCGACGACTAGAACGTTGTTACGCGACATTATTATTATTATTATTATTATTATTATTATTATTATTATTATTACAACGACGACGACGACGAATACTATTAGAAAAATCGACGAATATCGAGGAACGATCTTACTCGAATACGACGTTTGTTCTTCTCGATTCGTTTGCTTTTCGATTCGTCGTAGTAGTCGTAGTAGTAGTCGTAGTAGTCGTAGTAGTAGTCGTATAGTCGACGGTACTCTGCTAGATCGACTGTAAAATGAATAAAACATGGCCCTTTTGTCCTGGTTTGTTACACATTGTATATTCTCTCTCTCTCTCTCTCTCTCTCTCTCTCTCTCATTTCCTTTCTCTTTCTCTCTTTCTCTAACGTACAGTGGTATATGCAGCAACAGGTGATCAATTCATATCGTACGTCGATAATGCTCGTCGAACTCAGCCCGCGTTGATCGTTTCTTGTACGAATTACAAGCTCGACTTATAATATTGCGTTGCAATAAATTTCTATTGTGCTTAGTCGAGCCTTTCTCTATTTTCTATGCTCCATTCTCTCTCTCTCTCTCTCTCTCTCTCCTTTGTTTTTCACTCCCGACGATTTTTCTCTCTTTATTCGAACGTGATTCATGAGAGGGATAAAAAAATAATCGAATTACTCTCTTTCTTTCTTTTGTCTTTTTCCTTTTCCTTTTTGATTCTCTCTCTCTCTCTCTCTCTCTCTCTCTCTCTCTCTCTTCGTGTTACTCATTTTTGTTAACTTCAAGATTGAGCCCTTATAAATCTTATTTGAGGAATCAAACGAGATCTTTACCGTCGCATACGATGCCTCTACGAATAAGAAGAGTAAGAAGAATAAGAATAAGAATAAAAAGAAGAAGAAGAAGAAGAAGAAGAGAAAGAGAATAAAAGATTTTGCAAGTGAGAAAGTCAGACTGAAAAAGATAGAGAGAGAGAGAGAGAGAGAGAGAGAGGATAAGAGAAACCGTTTGAAATATCGATGGATTAGGAAACGTCCGAATGAAATCGTGGCGTGTCGATTTTAAAAAAGAATATAAAACAAAATAAAAAAAAAAAAACTAAAATAAAATATATATATATATATATATATAAAAGAAGGGATCTCTCGCGTAATTCATACGAAACACCGTAAATTTTGTTCACCTAGAGAAAGAAAACTCGACGTGTGATAGAGAAACAATAACGATCTTGATGTATATACGTCACGCGGAAAGGATTTTACGAGACTAAAAGAGAGAAAGAGAGAGAGAGAGAGAGAGAGAGAGAATCCTAATCTTTCGCATAAATAACGTCTGGTATTGAGCCAATACGTTTTTTTTTCCCACCCGTAACATTCAACCTCTTCCCCATCCCTTTTCTGTTCTTTTTTTTTTTTTTTTACACGCATACGCACACAAATCACGCACAAAGGGACAAGTGTATGTGCTCGTACATCTGTTTACGTATGTATTTATGTATGTATGTATGTATGCGCACAGGTTGGGGGAGGTTGGGTTGGGTATATACATTGAAATGACACGGAAACGTGACTGGAACGAAACTTTTCGACGGGAAGGATGAAAAAAAGGTCGGAATAAAAAAGGAAGGAGAAACATTGTAAGAAGTCTGATTAACATACTCGCAAGCTCATCCTCAAATATTTGAAACCGCCTCCTCATAATCCTCTATGGGAGCGTGAGGGGCCTCTACTATGGTGTTATGTGTACACCATCACCATTCCCCCTTGCTTCCTCTCGTTGCTTCCTCGCTCCCACGAATTTCGCCGTTTATTATTTCAAAGAGTACGACTTTTAAGCGAAGTGTGCCACCACTTTTTCGATGGTTTTACTAGAGAGAGAGAGAGAGAGAGAGAGAGAGAGAGAGAGAGAAGAAGGAAAAAAAAACGAACGTTGCGTATTTTCTCAAATAAATTTGTATTCCCATCCAAGCGATATTCTCACTGACGCTACGTATATTTTTTACATTAACGATATTTTTTATTTTAACGATTCATTACTCTCGTGAAACACGGGCCGCCTGTAGGCGGCCTATCGAATTTTGAAAAGATGAGAAACGCGTAAGGAAGAGAGAGAGAGAGAGAGAGAGAGAACAAAAAAATGAGTATCGATGGGATCGCGTGTACGCCTGAGACTCGATTGAAAAAGAAAAAAAAAAAAAGAAAAAGAACAAAGAAAAAAGAAGAAGAAGAAGAAGAAAATGAAAAAGGAGAGAAAAAATCCACGATCCATATGAGAAATCTGACGATCCGGATCGAAGGAAAAAATAATATCGATCCTAAATTAATACGATCGAGGATTGTTTTCTCGGCCGACCCACCCACCAACCCCACAAACACCCCGCACAACTTACTTGACGTTTCACGACAAAACTGATAGACGTTAGGGTCGGCGACAAAGGCCAAACTTTTGCGTGTTTCACGGGAACCTTTTCTTTTTCTTTTTTTTTTTTTTTTTCCCATTTCTTTTTCCTTATTTTCCTACACACGTTCGCGCAAATAATTCTTCTTTGTTTTTTTTTTAAAATCTTTTTCTCCACTCTTTTTTCTTTCTAGTTTTTTTTTTTTTTTTTTTCTTCTTGGTTTCTTATCGAAGTATATAAAAACGAAAGAGAGGGGAGGGGGAGGGTGGGTGAGAAGAGACGAAAGAAAGTGCTTCGAGGGCTTGATTAGGTCGTAAATAACGTAGACGTAAAAAGTTCGTTTACACTTTATCTTTCTCAAAAGACTTTAACTCGAGAACGCGTATAATACGTTTCATTCACTTACATACATACATGTGTGTGTATATATATATATATATATGTATATACGTACGTATATACGTATATAAGTACGTACTTACGTAGGGATAGATGGATAGATAGATAGATAGATAGATAGATAGATAGATAGATATGTATATATATTGGTCGTTAAAAAACAGTCTTATAGTCGTCCAGGTAATTTTTCTTTGCCCTGTATCGACTCAAAAATGACGCTTTGAAGTATTCGTCGAAGGAGGTCGGTCAGGCCCTCTTAAAAATATCTTTTCTACTTGGAAGTAAATCTTTTCGACGACGTAAATATCGTCGTCGTCGATTTTCATTGCAAAAAAAAAAAAAAGAAAAGAAAGAAAAAATTTATGACTTCGCCTTTAACATCCTAGACGAAGAGAGCCTTCCCTTCCTTCTCTATCTTCCCTCCTTCCTCTACTTTTAGTCCTTCGATCCTTCGAGTCCTTGGTTCTTCATTTCTTTCTTTCTTTTTTTTTTTTTCTTTTTGTTTGCGAGACGATAAGAGAAACGCGCCGAGAAGAGAATTTTGTAAAAATAGAAGAAAGAAAAC
>OU964972.1:7018303-7020803 GCA_918808275.2 Dolichovespula sylvestris
TCTCTCATGTTCCATTTTATTTTGAAATTTTCTGAAAAAATGTAACGCATATCGTGGTTTGGATTATCGTATAATCAAAAAAAAAAAAAAAACAAAAAATATTTAAAAAAGGAAGAAGAGAGACAGACAGATACAGAGAGAGAGAGAGAGAGAGAGAGAGAGAAAGAGAGAGAGAGAGTTGGTTGGTCGATATTTACGCGATGCTCTACGTCGATTTGCACTTTCCTTGCAAATATGTTACACATACGTGCGCGTATGTATATACATATATGTATATTTATACGATGGCAGAGAAGAACGTAGGTATTCGATATTCATTCGGATATTTTCGATACGAGCTTGTGCATTCGAACGGCAATAATTTCATCGGAAATGCGCGATGAACGAGAGGAAAATGTGAGTCGTAAACAGGTCGTACGCCTAGGTCAGATTTATGCCTTTTCCTTCGTCGAAATAAACTCTCAAACACTTCTTTCTCCTATCTACACACACACACACACATATATATATATATGCCTTCCAATGCATAGTCTTTTAAGAAAACGCGAATATGCTTTTAGTTATATACGCGATCCATACATACCTACATACCCCGTCCATATATACATATATATACACGTGTGTTTGTTTGTTTGTTTGTGTGTGTGTGTGTGTGTGTGCGTGTGTTCAGTTCAGATTATTCGACGGGATAAATCCCCCGTTGAAGGATGGTCGATGGTTTTTCTCGGGGAAAAAAAGGAACTAAGAAAAGGAACTAAAAAAAAAAAAAAGAAAAGAAATGAGAAAAAAAAGGAGGAAACCATTTGCAGTGCAAATTATTTAATTACGCGTTTCGCTAATTAACCATACCACTTCATTATTTAACGTCCGATTAAATTCGTTGATTATTGAAATAACATAGGTCATAAAATCGATGAAATCGATGATAATAATCTGCGTGTGTAAGGGGATTTAAATATCACGTACATACCTATATTGACACGTTTTATTACTTATTACTTGTTGAAATATATCTATTTAGAAATATGTACATACATACATACATATATATATATATATATATATATATATATATTATAAAAAAAATACTATTAACGAGAGTAGGATCGATGATTTCGTGCGAGAATTCGGATGTTGGTGGATCCCGGGATCCGTGAGTTTCCTGTATACTCTCTATACGTTTGGAGACGGCTGTGTAAATATAGACGTGTACTTAACATGGGTAAATATATACAATTATATACATATACATATATATATATGTATACAAGTATATAACTAGGTACGGGAATATGCTAGGTTGTGTTTATAGTATTTACGGAGTATTCAAAAAAAAAGAATAAAAAGAGAAAACAAATTTTGCGTCGTGTGTGTTCGTCAAAGGAAAGGGAAGTGTAAAAGAACGATATATATATATAAATAGATAAACATATAGATAGTTAAATAGAGAGACAGATATATATATATATATATATATATATATATATATATATAAATAGGGATAAATGAGAAGGGTACGTGCTATGAAATCAATAATTTCATCAAAGACAACGACTTGGTATATGTTATATATAATTCCAATTATACAATGCCTCCTGGCTATTTATATATCAAAACATATACGTATTTTGTATTTATTACATTTTCAAACTGGTATTGGACAAGTGTCGTTGAATTTGATAATATTAATCATAATAAAATATCATAAGAGTAATCTATTATATATATATATATTTACGAAGTTCTTCCTTCGAAATGATTCTAACGATACTGTTATCGAATATTATTTACCTGTTCGTAAGAAGTACATAAAGCCAATGGAAAAAAATAATATTAATTACGTGTATCATCGAAAATGTTATTAACAATCACATTGGAGTAGGATAAATTCGATTGTATCGATGTGCGTACATAATTTGAAGGAAAGAGCAATAATGAAAGAAGGAAAATAATAACAATAACAACAACAACAACAACAATAATAATAATAATAATAATAATAATAATAATAATAATAATAATAATAATAATAAAACAAAACGAAACTCACGTGTATAAGATTACTCATACCTATAAGACGATTTAAGAAAAGAAAAAAAATGATGTATCGAGCGATGAACGGTGTATATAATTAAAAAAATAAATAAATAAATTCGATGGTTAATGTAACCTGCAAAATAATTTATCCGCTAAAGAATATTCGTTTATAATAAACAATGAATAAATTAATTGAAAAGATAATTACGTAGAGACGTCTCCAAGGGAGGAAGAGAGAGGGTACACTTCATCACTCGACGAAGGTTAGAAGGATACTGAGAAACCAACGGATTTAGATATTCGAAGCCGAGTCAACAAAACAAATGGATTGTCCAATTCCTCTATGATAACAACGGAGAAACCGGGGTAGTGATATATAATTTTACCTTTCGGAATGTCGTAAACACAAATAATACAAGTACAAATGACATTCCTATGGAATTGAAATCGTATGTCTCTGTCT
>OU964972.1:7030803-7038303 GCA_918808275.2 Dolichovespula sylvestris
AGACGTTAAAGAGAGAGAGAGAGAGAGAGAGAGAGAGAGAGAGAGAGAGAGAGAGATGTATAAAGAGTACCGGCCATTTGGCAAAGTACACGAATAAACTCGATATACGCAAAAAGTTTCTTCCCTTTTGACGAGGTAGAGGAGTAGGAGGAGGAGCAGGAAGAGGAAGAGGAGGATGAGGAGGAGGAGGAGGAGGGGCAGGGCGCGCGCGACGCGGCGGCCTCGTTTTTCCGCTCTTCCGTAACACCGGGAAAAATGTCAGGGAATGTAAAAGTGCAGTTTGGATACGGGATGTTTGTTCTAAAACCCGTAGTGAACTTTAGTTCGTTGCTTCTCTGTCTATCTTTATCTCTCTCTCTCTCTCTCTCTCTCTCTCTCTCTCTCTCTCTCTCTCTATCTATCTATCTCTATCTTTCTCTTTCTCGTTTTCTTCTCTCCATTTTATTTCTTACCGTGGACGTTTAACGAGTTACAAATTAAAAAAAGATCTCTCTCTCTCTCTCTCTCTCTCTCTCTCGCTCTCTATCTATCTCTTTCTCTCTCGCCGAGAGATCGATCCGATTCGATCCGATCCGATCCGAACCGATCCGATCCGATCCGATCCGATCCGATCCGATCCGATCCGATCCGACCCGATCCGATCCGATCCTTCGAGGATGAGACGATGTAAAATTAAATACATACGTTGGCGGCTCATCCCGATGCAGAATCCCATTAACCTTTTCGTATTTTGGAAAATATTTTTCTTCTCTACTATATCGTCCCAATTTCAATCTCATTATATTTAAATACGTACTCCGCTTATCGCTATACGATGTCTATCCTTTTTTCTTTCTTTTTTATTTTTTACATTCAAATCCGATACATAATTATTTAATTCCGAATACTCATCTGTATGCCTGCACATCTATACATGTACACACACACACACACACATTTATATATATATATAATATTTATAAATTCCGAAAAATTTTCAATTCCGTTTATACGTAACGTAAATTACAACGTAACTACGAATCGAAGTATAAATACATTTTTGTAACGTTCATTTTGAATGAACGACCGTAAGTAAGTACCTACAGAGGGTGTATAAAAAATATGTGTATAAAGACATATAAAACATATATTGTATACACCCTGTAGATAGAAAACTATGAGACTAATGTGACACCTACTGCAATGCAAAGTTGATTACATTTCTATCTCTTTATATTCATTACGACTAGAAAAATGTTAAGTCCTACGAGGAATAAAGGTTACGTATTATAAATCTTTCAACCACGTCGTTGCCAAAGGATTTTGTTCGGAAAGATAAGAAAGGAAAGAAAGAGAGAAAAAGAGAGAAAGAGAGAGAGAGAGAGAGAGAGAGAGAGAGAGAGAGAGAAGAGGAAAAAGAGACTGAATATGAAAAGAGGAAGGACAATGCAACGATATATCTGCCTCTATGGATAGAAAATTACTACCACTATTACTACTACTATACGCGGACGAGTGAAGACGTCCACCGAAAAGATTCTACCGATAAGCGTGAAAAAGGAGGCCGAGAGAGAGAGAGAGAGAGAGAGAGAGAGAGAGAGAGAGGGAGAGAGAAAAGAGAAATAATAAATAGATCCTCTAAAGAAGTACTTTGATAAGAGGACGGACGAGTGAACGAAGGGTGTGTGGAAAAAAAAGAGAAAAAAAATGAAAAGAAAAAAAGAGAGAGAGAAAGAGAGAGAGAGAGAGAGAAATATGGTATAGCGTAGGCTCTTGTCAAGTCGTATGTAACAACCGTTGTGTTATCGCCCTCTACGTAGGGCTCTACGAAAAGGGAGAGGGAAGAAAAAAAAAAAAAGAAAGAAAGAAAGAAAGAAAGAAATAATGTCGGTGTGCGTTCTTCGTCTTCCTTTTCTTCTTATTCTTTCTTTCATTTTTTTTTCTTTTTTTTTTTTTTTTTTTAATCGTACAAAGAGAAAAAAGAGAGACGAAGAAGAATGTTTATTTGTACCTTCTCCAGCCGGACGTCTGTCCTTAGAGTTCGAAAAATAAAGAAGCGGATGGTTCTCGTTTTCTCTCTCACTCTATTACTCTCTTACTCTCTTACTCTCTCTCTCTCTCTCTCTCTCTCTCTCTCTCTCTCTCTCTCATACTTTCTTTCTTTCTTTATCCTTTACTTTCAGCTCTCCCTCGACCTTTCTTAGCCCATTTTTATTTCCCCGTTCCGAAGAAATGCTGAGCGATGAGGGGCTGGATACGGGGGTAGGTTCGGAGGGGTAGTAGGTAGGTAGCTGGTAGGTTCATTCTTGTCGCCATAGGTGAATCAGATTAGGGGAGAACTTGCCGCCTCGCTTCACTCTCTCCCTCTCTCTCTCTCTCTTTTTTTTAAGTAGTAATGGTGGTGGTAGTAGTCCTTTCGTTTTGTCCGACCTGACGTATTTTTCGAAAGAGCCTTTTGTGCGATCGTACGATGGTGGTCTTAGGCCAGCAAAGCCGTAGGAAGTACGGGGGTGAAGGAGATAAAAAAAAAAGAAAAGAGAGAGAGAGAGAGAGAGAGAAAGGGACACTGAAAAGGCACGCGCGAGCCACTTTTCGACAATGGACGACGATGGATTGCAGCTTTCGACCCGTTCGACGATTTGTTCATCCTGCTGAGTTTAAGTTGAACGTAGTCTGTGTGTGAGAGAGAGAGAGAGAGAGAGAGAGAGAGAGAGAGAGAGAGAAAATTCAATAGTCCAATCGTACGATCGACGAGAATATAGTATGATCCATTTATAAGAATGAGAAATTTATATTCTTTTCTTTTCTTTTTCTTTTTCTTTTTTTTTTTTGACCGATTACACGTTTAATAGAAATTAAATAATTTCTCTCTTTCGTATAAACGTGGTTACGCATTATCCTACTCCTTTCCACGACAATCGTTTACATTATTTACGTCGTAATATCAATCTCCGATGTGATCGAATGAATCGACTATAGGTACGTTTCTATATATCGTTATCGAATATCGGATTGGACGATAAGTAATATCGAAGTTCGTAATATTTTTCGTATCCTTTCTTTTTCTTTTTCTTTTTTTTTTTTTCTTTTTTTCTTCTTCGTTCGATAAAAAATGGTGGAATGGTTCGGAAACGGACAGGGGTATGCATTCGTAAATATATTTATTAATATGAGTATATATTATAAATACGAAACGTTTAATAAATTCCTCGTATATTTACTTATCGAGCAATTTAATAATACTTGAAAATAAAAACAGAGAAAGAGAGAGAGAGAGAGAGAGTCTGTTAAAAAAATATACAACGAGTACATACCTTTATATATACATAGATATATATATATATATACGTACCATAAAAATTCAAGTCGCTTTAATCAGTCCGTTTGAAACTTTACTTACTTTTCACAAAGAGAGAGAGAGAGAGAGAGAGAGGGGGGGGGGGGAGAGACAGCTTTTTAACTATTCCTTTGTAGAACGTCGATTTCACACTGACGACAATAGTAGTAACAGAGTCTCGTTTTGTTTCCCTCGAGAGGATAATGTTCATTCGTGAAACGGATTCGTTCGAATCGGAGTACTTCGGTACCGTACTAGAAAACAATTAGTCCAAGAACGGGTGAGGGTGGTTGGGGGTCGGGGGTTGAGGGTTTAGGGGTGGGGGACAGACGGTTGGCGAACTCGAAAGAAAAGAAAGTCTCGGGGATTATTCATCAGGCTTGTCTCGTTGTAACCGACTACCCTCGGCTACTTTTACGATATAAAACACCAAATTGATTTTCCTTTCTTTATTTCTTTCGTACTTTCTTTCTTTCTATCTCTATTACGTGAATCTTTACGATCATTATTAACGTCCGTCGTCCATAGTTAAAGACGATTGTATCGTGATCGATTCCGTGCTTCTATTTTTCTTTCTTTCTTTCTTTCTTTCTTTTTCCTTTTTTTCTTCCTTTCTTTTAACGAACAACTTCTCCCATCCCCCTCCAAACCCCTCGTAACGCATTACCACTTTACGACTCGCTACAAATCTTTACCCTTCTTCGTATGTTGTTTGTCTTCTTTTTTTTTCCCTTCGTCGTCGTCGTCGTCGTTTCGTTAGAAATTATTATCAAAAAAAAAAAAGAAAAAAAAAAATTGGAGGAAAAAGAAAAGGACAGATAATAAATTGCAATCGAATCGAATCTCTTTGTCTTTCTCTATATTCGCAAAAGAACATTCTCGATCGTTTTCGAAAATGAACGCGAAAATTGTTTGAAACCAAAAAAAAAAAGAAAAAAAAAGAAAAAACAGGCCAGAAAAGAAAAAAAAAAGATAACGAAGAAGAACGCACGTGCGGGCGATCTTCGATAATATTATTAAATAATAATAATAATAATAATAATAACAACGACAACGACGACAACAAAAATAATAACAATAATAATTAGAATCGTATTGAAAGAAATATATTCTCGATCAACGAGCCCGACGCGCAAACGTGTTTCCTTTCCTTTAAATTCGCAAATTTGCGTTTTCAACGATATTAATAGCACATTACCACTCGGTTCACCTCACCGCCCTTGTTTCACTCTCGCGTTGTGTGTGTTACGTTTATGCATAGATACGTAAGTGTGAACACACATCTCTATATATGCATAAACATATATATATATATATATATATATATATACGTACGTTACGTACCGTACCGTACTCCGTACCATACTGTAACGTAAATACATACTCTATGTAACGCCGTCTGATCGCGTCTGGCGATTACTACGTAATGCTTTCGGTCGGCCGCTAATGCAGTGAAACGGAGCGTGCTTAGATCCGGCGTGACTGTAGAACCGCACGCGTTTAGATTAAATATGAATTGAAAAGCCACACACATATGTTGGTTAAGTAAAATCGATCCCTTCCTTCTTCTCTCTCTCTCTCTCTCTCTTCCTCTTTCTCTCTATCTTTCGTTGACTTTAAAGACGAACGAAAACGTTAAAAAAAAAAAAAAAGAATAAAAAAGAAAACGAAAATAAAAATGAATTAAAAAAAGAAAAAAAAAATAAGTAAAATAGGAAGAAAGCGTATTAATATATAGTGCATACAAATAATGCACAATCGCGATAAAAGCTCGATTAAGTAATTAAATGTAAGATCAGATATAATTAAAATCTTGGTAATGTAATCACGCGAGAGTATAATAAAGCAATATATATATATATATATATATATATATATATATATATATATATATATAAATATATAGAGAGAGAAAGGCGTCGATAAATCGGACTCGTTTAAATTCGTTAAAACCATCATCATCATCATCATTATTATTACTACTATTATTATTATTATACAAATCTACTGCATTAATCGATCGTATAAGATGGAACATTTTATATATTTATAAAAAAAAAAAAAAGGAAGGATCATTTCGTCGTGGATCGAATAAAAATTCTATATATTATTACATTTTCTCGCGTCAATCGTCATTATTTATTAAACGAGTAACGACAATCAACGTTATGGTAAGACGTTAAAGCGGACGGAACGGAGGCCTCCGCTGTCATCCGAGATTTCCTAGCCGGTATAATTTCTAACGGTATATACAGCTATCTCTCTCTATCTCTCTATCTATCTATCTTTATCTTTCTCTCTTCTATATACGCGTTCTTCCGATGTACCACCTCTTTGTACGAAGGAAAGAGAGATAGAGAGAGAGAGACAGAGATAGAGAAGCTCTCATCAGCAAAGGAGCTCTTACTACCTCACCTAACTCTCAGAACAGTCACCAACGTCTTTCTCAACCACTACCATCATCAACAGCACAGTCTCCTTCTCATCCTTCCCATCCTCTTACTCTCTCTCTCTTTCTCTCTCCCTCTATCTCTCTCTATTCGTCTTCACCGTCGTCTTCCGACGTCGACACTTCCACCACGCTACCAACCGCGACGGCACCGCCTCCGTGGCGTCTTGGTAATTAATTTTACGTATCCAGTTTACAAGCGGGCGAAGCAGCGCGTAATCAGATTTCGTACCGAAATTGCTAGAGATTGTTCTCCTTCGAGCCCCTCTCTATCTTACTCTCTCTTACTCTCCGCGTGTATCTTCATCTTCCTTCGTTTTGTACCTACGTAAGTTACCCTTCGACGAGCTTCTCGAAGTATATTTTTTTTTTTATTAAATTTCAATTAATTTCAAGTGAGAAGACGGACGGACGGAGAGACTAATAGACGGATAGACGGACAGAAGGAAGAAGAGAGAGAAAGATAGATATATATATATATATATATATATATATATATATATATATATATAGAAAGAGAGAGAGAGAGATAGGTAGAGACAGATAAAGAAAGAGAGATAAATCAACTAAGTAAGATTTATTAAGGAAAAGGTAGAGAAACTTATTACAAATTTTGTAACCTACCCCCACCACTACCCCCGTTTTCCCACCGTCCCCTATACCACCACCCAAACCCAACTCAACCCAATCCACCTCCCTCGTTAAGCAAAATCACGATAGGCCGTGGTAGTTAAGGATGACCGGTATCAGAGGAACGAGTCTAATTAACGTAACGTCCAAGTTACGAGAGAATCTTGATAACGGGGTGGTTCCCACCCCCCTTACCCCTCCCTACCCCGCCACCCCTACAACTTCTTGTAAACCGACGAAGTTTCGGTCGGCCCAGTTAGAAGTACAAATAACGTCTTGGAGAGGAGACGCGACGTGACGCTGGAAAACACTTTTCAAACAGTCCCCACCCATCCTCTCTCTCTCTCTCTCTCTCATTCTATCTCTTTAAAGTCCCGTATCTTCGCGTTAATTACGAAAATTGTCTAATCTTGATTAATTGTACGTGTACGTTCGATTATTCCCTAACGAAACGTATTCGCTCGACCCGCCTAACTACTTTCGCGTGTAATCTACTACTAGCCCTCTCTTCCCCCTTCTAGCCCTTCTTGCACCCTTACTTCTGTCCCCCTCGCCCCCCTCCCCCTCCCCCTCCCCGAAACCCGACCAACTACGACTTCATATAATATATTATCGCGAAGCAAGAAAAAGTATCTATTCATTTATGCGATAAGGTTGGTGGCTGAGAGTGTATGCATGGCGAGGGGATGGGGAGGGATGGGAGGGGAGAGAGAGAGGGGGGGGGGGAGGGGTGCGGTAGGAAGTGGAGAACGGTTGGTCGTGATAGGTACGGTTGTTTATGGTCGTCGTTTTAAGCAAACATCAAAGTCCTTTTCTACTTCGTTGAACGTGTAAGAACGCAACGTCGACGCCTCGTTCATATTCAATAAGGGATGGTAAGAGGGGATGATGGCGAAGGGGATGGTAAGATTGGTGATGGGGTGAGAACAAGATATATATATATATTCTCGAATGAATATTAATTGGATATTAATTAAAGGCGAGGAACGATTGTCGGCGATAACAAAAAAAAAAAGAAAAAGAAAAAAAATAGGAAACAATGAAATGAAATAAAGTACAAAAAAAAAAAAAAAAGAAGGCAAGAAGAATTGAAAAGGAAAGAACG
>OU964972.1:7043303-7050803 GCA_918808275.2 Dolichovespula sylvestris
TGCAAGAGATCCATCATCGGAGCCAGTCGATTCGAGAATGCTTTTAAAGGTTCGACGCTGTATTTCCTTGGAAAAGTCGAAGCAACCTAGAAATGGGTATGAGAGAGAGAGAGAGAGAGAGAGAGAGAGAGAGAGAGAGAGAGGAGAGAAAGAGAGTGAAATCTTACAAAGCCATAGGAAAAGTTGTAGAGTAGAAACGAAGGGCTCTCTCTCTCTCTCTCTCTCTCTCCTCCCTCATCCATCCACCTACTCACCAGCTCCTCCCTCCCTCCCTCCCTCCATCTCCCCTACCTCTCCACCTCGTCAAAGGTATTCCAGTCTTTATGGTTGCTACGTGGAATATCTGATCCAGCGCACAGATAGAGATAGATAGATAGATAGATAGATAGAGAGAGAGAGAGAGAGAGAAGCTGCTTGCTTCTGCTGAATCTTGTAATTCGCTAGAGAGCAAAGAGAGTTTCCGTGGTACTGCTGTTACAACGCATACAAACACAAACACACGGACAGACAGAGACAGACACACAGACAAATTCTTGGTCGGTTAGACGAATCCGACGTTTCCCTACTCTTTTGGATGAGCATGCCCGTTGCCATGAGCTTGCTTGGAATATCGGTGCCTCGCGGGTTGTTGCTGATAGTAGCGTACAGGAAGTGCATTAGGCAACGTTCCACAAGCTAAGAAGGAATATACTACTGGCGGCAGGTGCCACGCGAGCTCCGAGAGTTCTGATGTATCTTCTGTTAAAAGGGAGACGGGAGGGGGTGGGGGGGGCGGTGGATGGAGGAGTTTGGAGCGAGAGGGTAAGGGTGGCTCGCATGGAAGAAGAAAAATAAGAAGAATAAGAAGAAGAGGGGTGGGCGGGGGAGGGGGAGGGGGAGGGGGAGACACGGTGCGGGAGGTGGAGTGGAGTGGGATGCGATGGGATCTAGTGAGGGGGATAGAGTGATGGGGTTGGAATAGGCTTGGAACGGGGTTGGTTGGGCGTTAAAGGGAAATGGGGTAACATACACGGTATTGTACGCTCTTCTCGAGAACGAAAATCTATGTTTGGTAGGTTGTGCCTTCTTTTAGACCGTCATCGAGCCAGACGGCTCTTACACACCTAACCTATCGTTCCCTTGGAACGTAACGCCTGGAAGATGCGCGAAGCGTACCTACCTCGATGCAAATAGGAATGAGTATAGGAATAAGAGAGAAAGAAACGGGAGAAAGAGAGAGAGAGAGAGAGAGAGAGAGAGAGAGAGAGAGAGAAACCTCTTGGGGTTTCGTGCACGTTTCTCGCCTACGCATCCAATATGCACGCTAAACTCTTCCATTTTTTTTTCTTCTTCTTCTTCTTCTTCTTCTTCTTCTTATTTTCCTCTTTCTCTCTCACTCGATCGCTCGTTCTCATTTCCATCTCTATCTCCATCTCTTATTTCCTTTTCTCTCTCTCTCTCTCTCTCTCTCTCTCTCTCTCTCTCTCTCTTTCTCTTTCACCCCTTTTTTTCCTTATCGCAAAAATTCGGTCCGAGTTAAAAGGGGTCTGGGGGATGACGCTCGGTGGATGGGATAAGGGATAGGGATAGGGAGAGAGTGAGAGAGAGAGAGGGAGAGGGACGAGAGAGAGATCGAGAACGGAACGAAGAAAGTAATAGGATCGTTCGATTATTATTAATCGACGTCGATCAATAATTCCCTTTTCCTCGAAGAATTCTTACGTCGCATTGATGTTTTTTTTTTTTTTATCTCGAAAACTTCTTTTTTCTTCTTCTTCGACGTCGACTCCTTCCCCTTCTCTCTCTCTCTCTCTCTATACCCTCCCTCCCCTCCTTTTTCTATCCCTTTCTGTCGTTGCGAGAAAAGAAAGAGATAAAAGAAAAGAAAAGAAATAAAGAAATACATTTCTCAATCGAAACGATATTCGTCCCGAAACGGGATATAAAACCACGATTTGATAAAGTTAGATACACAGAGAGAGAGAGAGAGAGAGAGATAGAGAGAGAGAGAAGAGAATTAATCGACGAATTGCGCTAATTGTCTCGCACTGGTAAACAATGCGAATTCTATCGTACAAAACCCGTCCGCGCGCTCGTAAAAGGTTCCGATCTAATCGAGTTGCACGTTGTTGCATTGTTATCTATCAACGCGTTACCCGTAATCGAATAATATCACGCGAAATTCGAAATGTATCGCGATTGGCCGATCGTAGGAAATTTGCCGTTGCGCGAAATGTTTTTTGGCCCGTCCATTTTACGCACGAACGATATAATACGTAGTATAATATGATATAATACGATATAATACGATACGATACGATACGATACGATACGATACAATATGATATAATGGAATATTATGGAATGGAATATGGGATAGAGAATGGAATGGGAGATAGTTATGGTGAAAGATATCTAGAATGAGTGTGAAATAGAAAATGCGGAAAGTGTTTACGTTAGTAGTTTAACTTCGATAAACATCGAATATCTACGACGGCATCGCCATTAACGATTTCTCAAAGCGCGCATGATCGTTTCCGGGAAGTGAGCGGCCTCGTTGTACGAAATAGAACGTGGGATGCTTCTATCTTGATTATGTACACACACACACACACACATATATATATAATATATATATATATTTCCGTCCCATTTCCTTCGAATTCCTCGTTACTATCGTTCTATCTTAGCCAGATAGTTCACATTTTGATCGTTTTAGAAACAATTTTCTATCGTCTCTCTTTCTTTCTTTGCGTTGTTTTTTTCTTTTTTTTTTTTCCCCCCTTAATCGAAGCTAATATTACAGCAAACGAAAGATATGCTTTGAGAAAAAACGATGATATTTAATTATTATCAGAGTTTCATTAATATAATACCTTGGAGTAAAGAGAGAAACGATTAAAATTTCTTATAAATAAAAATATATATATGTATATATATATATATATGCAGTTAAAATGGTATATACAAATAGAGAGGTAAATTAAATTCGTTTAATTAATTCCTAAGATCTTATTTCTCAGTTAAATGTTTCGCGATATCGAATATTATGTCAATTTTGTAAGTCATTAACAGAAACGAAAATATAGGATGATGATTAAATCGTACTACCTCTCTCTCTCTCTCTCTCTCTCTCTCTCTCTCTCAATTCGTTTAACCTTATATATCGTTTGACGAGAAAATAAAAGGGGAGGTTAAATCCTTACTACGTTCCTTCTTCCCTCTCCCTCTCTCCTTTTTCTCTCTTTCCCTTTTCCTACCCTTCCGCTCGACCGAAGAAGTATTTGTTCGACGAACGATTTAATTAATCCGTGAAAAGCGCAGTTAGCCTGCGGGCTGAACAGTTACGGCACAGAAAGGAAAATAATTACCGTTACCGCCGTTTCCCTTATACCTCTCAACATTTCTCCAACCCTCTTACTTTGACTCACCCTTTCACCCTCTCACCATTGCTCACTCACTCTCCTTCTCTCCTTCTCTCTCTCTCTCTCTCTCTCTATTCTATTTCTCCCTATTTCTCTCTGCTTCTTCTTCTTCCTCTTCCTCTTCTACTTCTAATTTCGTTCATTTCGTTTCATTTGAAAATTTCAAAACAACGTCAACCGTTTCCTCGTATTACGTCTCGCCGAAATAATAATCCGAATGATCAGAATGATCAGCGAGAATATCGACAGTGAGAGAAGATCCATCGTAAATAACGCACTCTCGTTTCGTTTTTAACGTTAAAAAAAAAAACAAAAAAAATGTCCGATTAGGGACGAGTAAAATAGACTATGGGAAACGACAAATAATCACCTCTCTCGTTCAACGTTTTCCCTTTTTTTCGCTTTCGCGTTTCTACGAAGGGAAAAATCGTCCTTTTCTCTATTTTCTTCTTTTACCCTTCAACAAAATACATACATATGCGCATACGTTTATGTAATTATATGTAAACGAGAGGACGAGTTATTGCACAGTCGTACGATGATATTACAGAATAACAATTATGAATCGTACGTAATCGATCGATACATTTTTCAAAAATAACATCGAGCGATCATACGCAATGGTTGTTATATACGAGCAGAGCTGAAAATAATGGGATCGCGTTAAGTCGCGATGCGAAAAGAAAGGAGAGAGAGAGAGGAAAAGAAAAGCAAAAAAGAAAAAAGCGGGACAAAAAGAAATAAAAAGAGAAAAAATCGTCGGGGTATTATAGAGGCAGAGAAAATATAAAAAGAGAGAGAGAGAGAGAGAGGAAGATCGAGAGAGAAGGAAAACAAAAATGTCGAATCCACTCTCTCATCCTACCACAAGCGAGAGTCTACCGGACGGGAACAAATTTTTTTTACAGCTTGTAGGGCAAATAGAGAGAGAGAGAGAGAGAGAGAGAGAGAGAGAGAGAGAGTGCTGCTCGATCGGTTAGGGCACAGTTCGCTTAATTGCACGCGCGCGTTTACCCGCTCGACGACCACCATGTTTGCCAGCCGTGGAACGCACACCGGAAACACCATTATTAAGCCACGTAATTTCGTCGTCGACCTACATACACGTATGTTCACGTTTTCCACAGATAGAGAGAGACAGACTGACAGACAGACAGACAGACAGAAAGAGAGAGAGAGAGAGAGAGAGAGAGAGACAAAGATACACGTTGAAATAACGTGTGTCTCTGTACGTGTGTGTATACGTGTGTGTATACGTACGTGTGTGTTTATGTGTATCGTGAGCGCGTACCGTTTAGGGGTTGTGCACGTGCGTTTTGGGGGTTGTTTCGTAGGTGGAGTAGGTATTACGGTGGCACTTGGTTCTCCTCAGAGGCAGCCACACACACATACATACACATACATACACATACATACATACATACACACGCACGATATCGCGCGTCGCAATATCTCGCTATATATGTGTTAGCCACCACCAAGCGATACTACGGTAATGGATTACATTTAATTAAGTAAACACCCGGATTACGTATCGTTGTTACAACCCTCATCCCCTTCACCATCCCCTTCCGTCGTTCCATTACCAAGGCTTTTCTAAGGTCTCTCTCTCTCTCTCTCTCTCTCTCTCTCTTTTCTCTTTTCTCTATCTATCTCGCTTTCTCTCTCTCTCTCTCGCGAGGATGTAAAATTTGTACTTAACAGCTCTCTCGATACGTCGCATATAATTACGCTCCTTCTCGCGATTACGATGTGGTAAACAAAAAAAAAAAAAAACAACGAGACAAAGAAAAGAGATTTAAAAAAAGAAAGAGACTTACTTGCTTTTTTGCGAACGTGAACGAGAAACCAAAAAGAAAAATAGATTTCTTTCCCCCCCCCCCCCCCCTCGAACTAATAGTCTCACTCCGTTGTCGCGTGTGATCTCGGTAAAAAAGAAAAAGCGCGTATATCGTAAGAAAAAAAGAAACCCTTTATTTCGGTCTACACGATTAGAAAGAAATTTATGTATATTACGAATTTTACGGGGGAGAAGAAGGAGGAGAAGTAGCAATGGGGTTTTTATGGGAGCCCAGTGAAAAAACGTTATAACAATCGTTCGTTAGCGATCGATCGGTTCGAGTTAGTAGGCCGGCTCGTGTAATTGAAAGGTCATTCCTCTGGTCGTCTCCTCGTCCTCGTCCTCGTCCAAACCAAACTACCCCTTTCCATCCCCATCCCTCTCGACTTACCCCGCCCAACCTACCGCCTACACCACCGTGGATAAGAGTCGACACGTGCGTCGGTGTCCCTCGACAAAAAAGTCTTCGTGGAAAGATAACGAGAGAGAAAGAGATAGAGAGAAAGAGTAGAGAGAGAGAGAGAGAGAGAGAGAGAATGGTTACGGGTCATTTAAATTTTCAAACGTCGATTCCTTCGAAATCTCCTGATAACCTTCTCGTTTACGTCGCGTTCTCCTTCTTTCTTTTTTTTTTTTTTTTGTTTTCGTTCGTTTCTATCACGAATTCCATTCACGTCGAGAAGTCTCTTCCTCCTCCGCGCCGTGCTCGCATTATCTTTCGTTCGCGTTTTTTTTTTTTTTTTTTATCTATTTATTATTATTATCGTTATTTTTTGTTATTTTTTTTCGCTTTTTTTTTCTCTTTCCAATAAAACGACAAAATTGTTATCGTACCCCCTTCCTCGCTTTCCTTTCTCTCTCTCTCTCCTCCTCCTCCTCCTCCATCCATTCTCTCGTATTCTTTATCCATTCGCCCGTTTGTTTATTTATCCGTTTATTTATTTTCTTAATTTTGTCCTCTTCTACCGATCCCAACGAAACGTCGTCGTAATTTCGACGAATAACTCATTCGTAAGATCAAGGAGAAACGGGAAGATATTGTACGGGGGTTAATCGATCGTAGACGCGCAAAATCGATCTAATGGACGAATTGTCTCAGAGGTGAAAGATAAAGATAGAGATAGAGATAGAGATAGAGAGAGAGAGATAGAGAGAGAGAGAGAGAGAGAGAGATGGTCGCGTATAAAGTGAATCGAGTATTCGTGAATACCAAGGATGATTCGAGAGACGCGTGAAAGTCTAAGAACTGAGAAAGCGCCTGCAAAATTCATATCCTATCCCAAACGCCCCCCTCCCCCCTCCGCCAACGTTGCAGATCCGCTACATCTATCTTCGTTACAGATGTCTGTTGAAAAATCGAAGAGCGTCTGACATTTACGGGGCGCCCGATACTTCGCTAGCTTTCTATGTCTTTTGAGGATAGAATGAGAAAGATAGGGAGATCATAGCGAGATAGCGAGAGAGAGAGAGAGAGAGAGAGAGAGAGAGAGAGAGAGAGAGATGAAAGAAAAGCTGTCAGAGCTTTTGCAAGTTTGAACGATGTCTGGCATAGCCGATATGAAAGTAATGATGTAATATATTAGATTTCTCTCGGATTACTAAAATCGATCTTCGTAAGAAATACGTTTATATATATATATATATCCCATATTTCTCGAGTCCTACGTAAGGATAACGAGCGATGTTATGTCTAATTAACAAAAGCGGGAGGATAAGTAAGGCGCGGGGAGGGATTTAGAGCGAAACAACGTTTGGTTGGATAATGAGACGATACGTGATCGGTGGGTGCGTTTAACATTTTTTTTTTTTTAAACGAATTCTCGTTATAAGAGGGATCGAGAGATCGAGAGAGAGATCGAGAGATCGAGAGAGAGATCGAGAGATCGAGAGAGAGAGAGAAAGAGAGAGCTGTGTACGTGTTATTAAAACATAATGATCGTTAGAGAACATAGAATGGTATTAAAGGAAAGATGAAAGACGAAAGGGATTGAAATAGAAAAAAAAAAAGAAACAAACAAGAAAAAAATAATAATGCGAACGAAACCGACTAAGGAAAAACGATTGCAACCGAAGATAAAGAAGAAAAAAAAATGAAGACGAAAATGAAAATGAAAATGAATAACAGAGACAAAAAATGAATATAAAAGGAATTACAACGAGTGAATAAATAAATGGATAGAGAGAGAGACAAAAAAAGTAAGAAGAAGAAAAAAAAGATATCGAGAAATCGAAAGATTAAAAAAAAAAAATAAAATA
>OU964972.1:7053303-7070803 GCA_918808275.2 Dolichovespula sylvestris
GAAGGAGAGAAAGAGAAAGAGACAGATAGATAGAGATAGAGAGAGAGAGAGAGAGAGAGAGAGAGAGAGAGAGAGAAAGCTACGTAATTCGGGAACGAGTTACGTTTTCTTCCGCGCTGTTTGTTTCACAAAAGGTGAACGCGTATTCTATCGTCCCACCTTCTTTTCTTTCGCGTCGATCAAAGCTTGTAATTCGGCCAATTTAAGTCGCATCGTTAAAAATCCAACTTCACTCACTGCCTTCATCTATTTAACTATCAAACCACCTATCCGATCTATCTATCTTTCTTCTTATTCTTTTTCTTTCTTTTTTTTTTTTTCTAACAACGAACAACACGTGATCGCGATTTTTCACGAATTTTCTTTTCCTCTTGATAATCGCTCGATCGGTAGTGATATATACGATGAAATAGAGGGTGGGGAGGGAGCGGGGAGAAGAAAAAGGGGAGATAAAGACGACGACGACGACGACGATGATGATGAAGATGGAAAAGGAATGATGGTGGTGGAAAAAAAAAATAACATATCAAACATCGTCCCCCTCTCTCTCTCTCTCTCTCTCTCACTCTCTCCTTTTTCTCATCGTCCCACGATCCCGCATCTAATTTTATCGCAATATTATTTTCCCATTTCTCTCCTCGTATAAATGCGTAGAATCACGTACAGATTACATCGCATATATATATATATATATATATACACATACATACATGTGTGTGTGTGAGTGCGTGTACCTACGAGCGGGTGCGATTTTTCCGACGCGGCATCACCGATCCCGGCCACAGCACGATCCCGCGTTGGGGGTGGGTGGGGGTGGTCGAGGGTGTGTTACGAGATTATATATACGAGCACCGTGAAAATGCAATTTTTAACCACGTGCCACCGAGTGAAAATAATTCGAACGGATTTGCAACGGGCCATCCATCGGCCAACGTTATCAATGTTTGTTCAAGGAAAATTATCAAAGAAAGAGAAATATGAGATAACTGTTATACACGTTCGTGACAACAACAACAACAACAACAACAAGAACAACAACAACAACGCCATTCATTCGTTCGTTTTTTCTTTCTCTACCTCTTTTCTGTTCCTTTTTCTTTTTTCCTTTTTTGTTTCGCTCATCTTTCTTTTCTCCTACTCCTCATTGTTTTTCTCTATCTTTTCTATCTCGAACGAACGACCCACCCCCGTTCGTCGTTATCTCGAAACGCGAAATGAAACGCAAATGCGTACGATCGACTTATTCGATCGATTTATTTTTCACCAACGTCCCAACGCTTCGGAACAAAAAAAAAAAAAAAGAAAAAGGAAGAAGAGCGACAAATCTCTGATGACGAAAAATAACGGGCGCGTTTATGCGTCGCATTAAAGTACGTAGAACGAGGTGTTACTTTAGAATCTTTCGTCGGAATTGATCCTTCGTTATCAATTCGATCGATCGTATTATACCGCGACCCAATTAAACGTAATGATGTGTAATGAAATGAAATGAAATCAAATCGAATCAAATCAAATGAAATTAAATAAAAGGAGTATTTCGTGTAATTAATAAAATCGTTAGAGAAATCGGGAGAACTACGGAGAAAATGACGTCGCTTTACGTTCTTCCACTCACATATTAAACGACGAGGTTCGCGGTAATATTTCATCGTCTCGCGTCTCCCCCTCCCCCCGTCCACCCTCTCCTCTTCACTCCCGCCACACCCCCGTCGTCTTCGTAGTCATGAAAGCCTGTCATCGTTCGTTTTCTCTGACGACGATGTTCGTCCTCGATGTAACGAAGCAGCGAATCGCATTAATTACATGTAAACGCTAGGAGTACCATAACGAACGTCACGAATGACGCATATCTACGACCTAAAGACCGGCTTAACGACCTAACACGACCGACCATACTCCGACCGACCGATCATCATACGTCTCATTGGATTATTTTTTTTTTTTCTTTTTTTATCCAGCGTAGGTGCAGGACAAAAATCTCTACCTCTCTCTCTCTCTCTCTTTATCCGAAACTCCCTCTTCCTCCAATCCATCAAACGAACGTGTAACGTACTACTCTGTCGTTATTTGTCCCCGTGCGCGCGCTGCCATTTTTAATCATTTATAATTCGGGTTTATTTTGTAACACGGCGTACTGAACTGAATCGAACGAACGAACGTAACTAACGTAACTAACGTAGCTAAACGTGGCTAACGTGTACTTACGTAAATACGTATAACAATCTATACGTCTGACTCAATTATGAACGTACGAAAGTTACATTAAATAGAGAGAAGAAGAAGAAGAAGAAGAAGAAAGTAAAGGATACGACGAATTCGATGATCGACGATGAAGAACCACCACCGACCACACGTGAATAAATCTATGAGATTAAAAAACGAAACAAACAAACAAACAAACAAAGAAGAAGAAGAAGAAGAAGAAGAAAGAATAAAATAGGAGTAAAGCCGATATGGGAGAGACATGGCTCGGCCTCATCCTCCTCGCCATAGATTTTCACCAAAGTAAGAAAAATGTTAGCGTCTCGGTCGGCTTCTATGGTGTTAGTCTCGTGAAAAAAGGACTATCGATCGTCATCGTATATCGACTTAACGTTCGTTATGCGATCTAATAGATTCGAAGTTAAACTTGTATCTTTCCTTCGGCCTCTCTGTCTATCTTTATCTCTATCTCTATATTTATCTCTCTTTCTCTCTCTATTTCTCTACTTCTCTATTTCTCTCTCTCTCTCTCTCTCTCTATCTCTAGTGGAAACTACGATAAATCTCGATATCTCCCTTGGCTCGCTTTTTCTCGATAGGTTTCCTACTCGCTATTTCTTTTCTTACCCCCATTCCCACTCCTCTCTTGAGCATCGTCGAGTAGCGAATTTGGGGGGAAAGCACAATCGGAGATAGTAAAAGAGAGAGAGAGAGAGAGTAAACGGCAAGAAGTTTCCACTTACTTTTTGGCCAGTAACGTGCACTGCTTAAGAGTTTTCGAAGGAGGCCACGAGGAAAAGAAAATTCGACGGAAACGCCTCAAGCAAAGGAGAGAGAGAGAGAGAGAGAGAGAGAGAGAGAGAGAGAGAGAGAGAGAAAATGAAAAAAAAGGGAAGACACGAACAGGAAGTTACTCCCTCTCTATCTATCTATCTATCTATCTATCTATCTATCTATCTATCTATCTCTATCTATCTATTTATCTCTCTTTCTCTTTACCGAAGAAAGCTCGGAAGGTCTCTCTCTCTGAAAGATCTACTCTCTCTCTCTCTCTCTCTCTCTCTCTCTCTTTCTCTCTTTCTCTCTTTCTCTCTCTTTTCTCGCTTCAAGTCGAGCCTCTCTAAATCTTTCCTTTATATGTACCATATACCGAAGCAGCAGTATCTCCTTTATATACTTTCCCTCTCTTTTTATTTATTTCTTTTTTCCTTCTCTCTCTCTCTCACACACACACACACACATACACACATACACACAATATCTTTTATTTGCTCTCCTCGATTTGTATCCACGTTTTGTTTGCTTCGAGGCTACACGTTAACAACCCCTCTCCTTCGAAACTCTTCCTTTTAACTCCTCGAATTTTGATACACGCTTTGTTTTTTGTCTGTTTTTATTTTGTCTTTTCCTTTCTCTTTCCCGAGACAAATCTCGACCGCGAGAACATTGTGTATCAGCCATGTCATTATTGTTATTATTGTTGTTGTTGTTGTTGTTGTTGTTGTTGTCGTTGTTATTTTTATTATAATTATTATTATTATTATTATTATTATTATTATTATTATGTTTGTTTTAACGTTACAATAAGGATATATGAATAACGATGACGTGTAAAAATTATTTTTACGCGCTTATATCATACGATATATTTCGCGCCTTCTCGATTATACGATTTCTGTTTGTTCCATACTATCTTACAATTCGTTCCCTTTCTTTCCTTTCCTTCCTTTTCTATTCGACTAAAAAATAAGTAACGAATAATAATAATAATAATAATAATAAAAAAAAAAAAAAAAAGAGAGAGAAAGATACAGAGACATCAGTCGAGTACCTGCAGTTGAAAACGTGTTACCAAAAAAAAAAAGAAAAAAAAGAAAAAAAGAAAGAAAGAAAAAAAGAAAGGAAAAACAAAGACCAAAAAAAAAAAGGACAAGAAAAACGAAATAAAAATTCGATTATTTTTGCGCACAGGTCGAAAATACGAATCCATTCATTCGTCGAAAAGAGAGACACGGTTGCTTTGGCGTCGATGTTTTTCGAAGAAATTTTTATTCCGTCGAAAGTGACGAAGTAAATGGTTGGTAAAGGGAGGAGAGGAGAGGAGAGGAGAGGAGAGGAGAGGAGAGGAGAGAAGCGAAGAGATCTAGAGCTCTAGAACGTTATACGTTATACCTATATCAAGCCGAGCTAACAAACGTAGCTTGTTTTTCGATGATGATACAATGCGGTCGGACTGTCTGTCGGTCTGGTCTGTCGGTCTGGTCTGTCGGTCTGGTCTGTCTGTCGGTCTGTCGGTCGGTCTGTCGTGTACGATCGGTCGTACGGTTGGCAACCTGCGAAACGTCGCTGTAATTTGATTTTCGTAAAGGCATTACAAGCCCGTATGGAGAACTAATCCTTTTACCGTTCTGTCTGCTTCATCGCGCGACGGACAGAGGCACACTGTGCCTGGGAACGAGGTACAAAAAAAAGAAAAAATATAAAAAAGAATACAAAAAAAAAAAAAAAAAGAAGAAGAAGAAATAAATAAACACGAGAGATAGATGGATGGACGGATGGACGGACGGATGGATGGATGGATGGATGGATACATATATGCATAGATAGATAGATAGATAGATAGATAGAGAGAATGGCGAAACAATGCACGTGCTGTATCAAAAGAATGGGAGGAGGCGGGGGACGAGGGGGGACTGGACAGGGTAGTGACGTTTATATGAAAAAAGGATGAAAGAAATTAATGAAACAAAAAAATAAAAAAGGAAAAAAAAGAAAAGGAAAAAGAAAGAAAATATTCAAACGGGGAGACGTATGGGAACGGGACAAATGAGGAGTGCGAGGGAGAAATGGAGAGAAACGAAAAAAAAAGAAAAAAAAAAGAAAAGAAATTTAAAAAAATTAAAAAACAAGAAAGGAACGCGGCGACTTTGACAAACGTAAGGGGATACGTAATTGTAATTATCTCATCCTTCCTTCCTTTTTCTTTTTTTTTTCCTTTTTTTCTTTTCTTTTTTTTTCTTTCTCTCCTTTTTTCTCGTCGGCCGACAAAAATGAATGAGTTACTCTACGCTTGAAGATAACGACGATAGATTAAACTCGAGGACGTTTATATGAGAGACGGAGATTAAGAGGAGGAAGAGCTAAAGGGAGGAAGAGGAAGAAGAAGAACAACGAAAAAAAAAAAGGAAAAAAAAAAAAAAGAAAGAAAATATACAAGTACGTAGGAGACATACCACCTCCATCTCCTCCTCATCCTCCTCCTCCCTCCCACAAACACACACACACACACACACACACACACACACATGAAAAAAAAATAGAAAAGAGTAGAAAGAGTGTGTCAAATGATAGAACGAGCGGTAGATTAGCGTGTGTTACGCGATATTTAGTGTTACGTGGGTATATAGTACTACGTATATGTAAGTACATATGTCAAGAAAAAGAGAGAAAGAGAGAGAGAGAGAGGGGAGAGGGGGAGAAGAGAAGAGAATCGTGTTCAGGCACTCGAGTCGTGAGTTTTTACTAACTCATTGAAATATTTTAACCGCGTTCTCTAGCCAACCACCGTGACTAAATTTATACGTTTGCCAGCTAATTGCCGTCGGTGCAATAACGTTTGTAACTGGTACACCGTCTCTCTCTCTCTCTCTCTCTCTCTGTATGTATGTATATATATATATATATATCTCTCTCTCTTTCTCTGAAAAATCAAGCGGTAGAAAGAGAGGGACGGAGACCCTCGTTCGTGACGTGAGTACAAATTTAAAAGATATTTAATCTTCTCCAAAGCGAGAAAAAAAAATTTTTTTTTTTTTTTCCCCCAGGACGATACTCCTCTTCCTGTTTCGGGATTTACGATCGACAATTTTCTGTTAATTGCACGTAACTCCGACGATATCATCTCTCCGGCGTTGCCCTACTACCGAAAGTATCTCGACAGGTCGAACGAGAAAGTAGGAAGGAGAGAATAAATAAGAATAAATAAATTAATTAATTAAAAAAGGAACGTAGCCGCGAAACTATAGGGAATCTCGAGCTTGCCACGATCACTTTCGAATCGACGTTATATTTCTTTCTTTTCTATTTTTCTTTTTTTTTTTTTTTCTTTTTTGGTTGCCGCCGTTCTTTCAATCCTCTCTTCCTTCTTTCTTCTTTTATCTTTTTTTTTTTTTCTCTTCTTTTTTTTCCTTTCATTTTTTATTTTCGCCTCGCATCGAACAAAACGTACTATTCTTGAGCGTGCAACAATATCACATGCGTATGTACGTAAGTATATATATATATATATATATATATATATATATATATATATATATATACGTATTTACGTAGATACGTATCGCGTGCTACGTACTTATACATACGTTCATTGAGGTTTGGTACGGAAGCAGGTAAAATCGTGCCGTGATCGAGCGTACTGAAAGGGATGATTATAGACAAGAGAGAAAGAGAGAGAGAGAGTCCGAGTGGCACGAAGCCAATTTAAAACCGTGCGACTGCTCTGTCGTTATCTCTGTCTACTTTTTCTCCTTATTTCGCGATACCGAAGTTGTTTGCTCGAATGACGATCTTAAATTAAGTGGCAATCATAATCGAGGGATACGAAACGAGAGTATAGAAAAAGAGAGAGAGAGAGAGAGAGAGAGAGAGAGAGAGAGAGGAGCAATGTACGAAGAAAATGAAATTGATCGTATCGTCGATTAATCGTTTTATTCGAATAAATTCTTCGAGATTTTATAAGGGTCGCGTCGATTTAAACTTATCGATCTCGCGGAAAGGTAATTAGTGGACGACGATGACGATGACGAAGAAGAAGAAGAAGAAGTTAAAGTAGTAGAAGTAGAAGTAAAAGTAGAAGAAGTTAGCAGCTTCTTATTCGACGACAGTCTTCAAAATTGTAAAGCTTCTTTTACGTATATAAAGGTGTATATATATATATATATATATATATATATATATATATATATAACCACACACAAGTGTACACATATATATATATATCGAAACAAAATGGTTCGCTTCTCGATGCGGTCGGTCGGGATTAGAAGGAAAAAAAGAAAGAAAGAAAGAAAGAAAAAAGAAAAAAGAGAGAAGAGTGAAAAAAAAAGTTGGAACGAACTTACCGACGACCGGCTTGTCGAAAGCTCGTTCGTTCGTTCGTTCGTTCGTTCGTTCGTTCGTATGATAGGAGCTCGCCGAGCGTGCACAACGTGCTTACCTGAAACAGAAAAAGAAAATCCATCTTTATTTGTGTCCTTTCCTTTTCCTTCCTTTTCTATTCTTTTCTTTCCTATTTGTAAAGCCAAGTCGTTCGTTCCTGTTCGATCGGATTTCGTACATCTTTGCGAATAAAATACACATGTTGAAAAGAGGAGAGAAAAGGGGTTGGGGTGTGGAGGAAAAAAGACGGACGGATAGATAGACAGAGAAAGACAGAGATAGAGATAGATAGAGAGATAGATAGATGGATAGATACATAGAGATAAAGAGAGAGAGAGAGAGAGAGAGAGAGAGAGAGAAATATAGATAAAAGTCTATCGCGTAAAAGTTTCACATAGACGTTGTTCCCGTATTATTAGTAGTTTGCCCGCAGTATTGAGAGAGAGAGAGAGAGAGAGAGAGAGAGAGAGAGAGAGAGAGAGAGAGCATGGTATTCGAAGCGATGATCGTGCGTAGCCAAGAAAAACATTCGTTCGAAAGAGTTTTTCAACCGAAGAGACGAAGTTACTTTCGACGAGAATGGTGGGGGCGGCGGGGGCGGCAAAGGGGGGTGGGAGTGAATAGCGAGACCGTTGAAATGGAGAGAGAGAGAGAGAGAGAGAGAGAGAGGAGATAGGTGGAAGGAAGAGGAGAAGGAATGGGGTTGGGGAGGGGAAGAAGAGAAACGCTGACTATAGCAAAAGGGGAAAGTTTACAGGAAGATGGAACTATTCTTCTTCGAGGTAGAATACGTTGGAAGTGAAGAGAGATAGATAGATAGATAGATAGATAGATAGAGAGAGAGAGAGAGAGAGAGAGAATGAGGCGAGAGGAAAAGGACGAGTTGGCATAGTTCGGCGACGAAATGCCATACATAAAATTCAGAAGTTCCGGCACGTAGTTTCTCTCGTACGACGAGAGAGAGAGAGAGAGAGAGAGAGAGAGAGGGAGGGGGGAGGAGGAGAGTGGAGGGATAGACGAGTGGCATGAATGTACTCATGGATTCGTAGTTTGCAAGCTCTTTTCCTTCGGCACCACCGCCACATTTCCATTTTAGTTTTACTATCTGTGACGTACACTTCCCAGTAATCGAGGATTTCGAACGAGAACTCGAAAGAGAGATAGATACTGAGAAAGAGAGAGAGAGAGAGAGAGAGAGAGAGAGAGAGAGAGAGAAGTGATATATCTTTCTCCATACCTAAAGAATAGTTCTGGAAAGTGGAAGTCATTTTTTCGAGTCAGACGCAAACGAAAAAAAGAGGAAAGAAGCATAAGCGTATAGATATAATTTCTCTTGGGTAAACAAGGTATGCAGTGTGCGAAGGAAGGAAGAAAGAAAGAGTGGTGGTGTTGGTAGTAATAGTAGGAGGAGGGGGAGGAGGGGGAGGAGGAGGAGGAGGAGGATTAAACGAAATATGTTTGGTATATGTCGCTAGGAGAGATGGTCGCCAGCTTATCGGCGGTTTCACGCTTCGTTGATCAACGACTACTGTATCCTTGAATCGGCTTCTCTCTCACACACACACACACACACACACACACATAGAGCGAGAGAGAGAGAGAGAGAGAGTGATACACGTTTCATAGGGGAAGTTTGGTATTCAATGGTTTCGCAAAATAACAAAAAAAAAAAAAAGGAGAAAAGAGAAGAAAAAGTTCAGTGTATTGAATTCAAAAAGGGGGATGGTAAGAAAGGAACTGATACGACTCTCGAGTCAATGCACAGGGAAAATAGAGAGAGAGAGAGAGAAAGAGAGAAGAGAAGGAAGTGGATTGCGTATTCTCGAAGAATGTAGATAAAAGTAAACACAGCCGAGAGAGAGAGAGAGAGAGAGAGAGAGAGAGAGAGAGAGAGAGAGAGAGAAAGAAACAGGACAAATGACGAGTATAGAGCATGAAGAAGAGAGAAATCTTACTTTTTCCTTTTCGTCTTTATTATTTTTTTTTTCTTTTCTTCTTCTTCTTCTTTCTCTTTCGGAACGAGGAGTGCGAAAAATGTAGGCGAGACGGCATAGCAAATTCGAAAAGTAACGTCTAAAACTGCATCACGCTATCTTTACAATAGCTTACTCGGATTCTCTCTCTCTCTCTCTCTCTCTCTCTCTCTCTCTCTCTCTATCTATCTATCTATCTCTATCTCTATCTCTATCTCTCAGATGGACACGCCGTCTATCTCTCTCGTTTTATCTAAATCTCGCGTGCACGCGTTAACAAGACCATCTATGATGTCTATCGGCATCTCCGCGCGTCATCCATCCCACCCCAATCCCACCCCTCTCTCATCACCACCCCTCCCCTCTCCTCTCCATTTTTTATTTCGAAAACTATCACCGAAGTCGATCTACGTGAAATTTGTCGTTTTGAACGAATGGTAATGGGAATGAAAAAAGGAAGAGAGAGAGAGAGAGAGAGAGAGAGGGAGAGGGGAGAGAAGGAAAATGATAGAAAAATTAAAAAAAAAAAATAAAAATAAAAAGAAGAAGAAGAAGGGGAAGAAAGAAGAAGAAGAAGAAGAAGAAGAAAAAGAGTCCAACTTCTCTTCGGTATATCACGTTAGTGTTATAGTTCGACGGGGACCGAGTAAAAAGGATAAAGTAATAAACGCACAGGAAAGACAGCGATTCGACAGCTCGAACCGGCGGATATCGACTAGTGTGTTACCTACGATTCAAGTCCACGAGGAATAGATAGATAGATAGATAGAGAGAGAGAGAGAGAGAGAGAGAGAGAGAGAGAGAGAGACAGATAGAGAGATAGAGATAGATAGAGAGAAGGTTTCATGAAATTTCGAGAACGTCGCGACACCCTCCGGGGACAGCTACCGAGAAAGAGAGAGAGAGAGAGAGAGGGGGGGGGGGGAGAAAGGAGGGCTTTATCAAAATTGAAACGCGACACTTTTGTTCGAAAGTTCCCTCTTGCACGAAGTATCGAACCTTCTCGAGTGAACACTCTCGTCCTCCTTCCCTCTTATCCCTTCCTCTAACTCTCTCCTTCCTTCCTTCCTTCCTTCCTTGACTACCTCCCGACGTTCCTTCGACCCCTCCCGAAAATTAGGACAAACTCGAGAATTCTTACCGTCCTCGTATTCGAATAACGACGATACGAGAGACCTATGTTCCCGCGAGGGATTCATTTCAACCCCCCCCCCCCACTCCCCCGTTAGCAATATCCTACAAATTGCTAAATTTCGAGAAGGGCACACTTGAATTCGAAATTTTTGGTCGAACGATTTTTTAATCATACGCTGTCTCGGATGCGTTGTACGCGTTTATGGATTTTTTATATTTCTTTTTTATTTTTTTTTTTTTGTCTTTCTTTCGTGATTGTAAACTTTTGTTTTGCAATTGACAAATCGAATGGTATGAATGAATGATTGAGAGAGTGAGTGAGTGAGTGAATGTATGAACGAACGAACGAACGAATGGATAGATAGATGAATGAACGAGGGAGAGAGAGAGAGAGATAGAGAGAGACAAGTATATAAAATCAACAAGTCGTACATATTATAAAATAAAAAAGCAAAAAAAATATATTAATCAAGCTTTTCAAAGAGCACTTACATTCAGTACGAGACACATATCGAATATTTATATCGATTTCCGACAGATTCATTTCTATAGCGACGTCGAATAAATCAAATTTATTTACATTTGACGACGTTTATTCATTCTTAGCTAGATAAATAAGTAGAGATAGATAGATAGATAGATAGAGAAAGAGAGAGAAATATATATATATATATATATAATGTTTAATCGTTCGAAAAAAAAAAAATTGTTTCTCCCCGTTCCACGTTCGTTCCCAAAAAACAAATGATCGTAGATCATTGATCTTTCGAAGATATTTCGAGAACACCCGGTAGCCCCCAATCGTCGTTAATTTTTTCTACAAACATTTACTTAAAATAATAAATGGATCCAACAGTACGGACATCTCCGACCGAATACTCGATCGTTATATTTCGGTGGAAAGATCTTCGGGGCGGTGAGTGGGAAAGATTTTGAGGGACGAGAGAAAGAGGGAGAGGGCGAGGGCGAGGGAGGTCAAGAAACTCGCTGTAGAATGAGATATCGCGTCGTAACGAGAAATTTAATCAAAAATTTCTCCAGACGGGAAGTAGTAACGTTCGGATAATTAGATAAACTGATGCGAAACTCACGGAGTTATCTGTAATTTTCATTCGACCGAGGATGGCAAGACGGATGGACGGACGGACGGACGGAGGGTCGGAGGGAGGATGGGAGGGAGATAGAAGAACAAAGGAGGGAGAGAAGGAAGGAGGAAGATATAAGAAAGAGAATCGGATTAGTAAATTATTCGGCTCGAAATTGATTAACTTTCCTAGACTCTATCTATATTTATATATATATATATATATATATATATATATATATATGTGTGTATGTATATATACATTCAATATTATATATATACATACACATTCGAACGAAAACGTAGCTCTCTTCATAGGGATCATCATATTATACCTTCTTTTTCAATTTTATTTTTCCTTACGTTTTATTATTCTTAACGAATCGTTTCGTCGTGTCGTTGATAGAAATTCTAATACGAATGGGTTGATATTTTTTGCGAACGGGAATGGAATAAAAAAAAAAAAAAGAAGATAGATAAGAAAAAAGGTCGTAGTAGGGTGTACGGGGGGTTTACGAAGAGAAGAAAAGCAAAAAAAAAAAAAAAAGAAAAAGAGTAAATGGAAAAATAAATAAATGAATAAATGAAAAGAGCGTCAAGCTTCGAATAATCACGAGCGTCGATTTCTCTCGTAGTCGAAGGAAAAAAAATTCACGGTGGATAAGGAGAAAATAGATTTCTTCTCTCTCTCTCTCTTTTTCGTTCAGCCAAAAGAAACAAAAAAAAAAACTGATTCAGTTCTAACGCGTTCTCGAAAGGATACACACACGGAGATTGGTTATAAAGGGAAAACACGAAATTAAAGGTTTCGTTCGCCTTCGCTCATTTTCGTCGCGATCGATCAAAAATACCTTTTTTTTTCCCCGCTCTGCTCGTGTCCACGTTTATGTTACACGTACGTGTGTGTGTGTGTGTGTGTGTGTGTGTGTGTGTGTGTGTGTGTGTGTGTGTGTGTGTGTGCGTGCGTGTGTGTGTGTACATTAAAATGTTTCGAAAGCTGGTCGGATTAACACGCTCGACGTGTTCGACGCGATAAGACGAATGATTTACGTGTCCACCATCTTCGTCCTCGTTTTCGTTTTCGTTTTCGTTTTCGTTTTCGTTTTCGTCGTTGCCCCATCGTAGATATTCCATTATATGTAATCCGATTTGTGCTTGCCGTTCGCACCAATACGTTCGATCGTTCGTTCGTTCGTTCGTATGTTCCCATTTTCGTATGTTCGTTTCGTTTCGTATCGAAGTACGAATACGTTACTACATATCGAATCAGACCTTCGATTTTCCTCTTCTTACGTACTGCAGATCGAAGCCGTAATTCGATTTCTTTCTCGAAGATTTTTTTTCCCCGAAAGATTCTCCCGATCGTTCCAAATGCAAACTCGTCCCAACGCGTACGAATATATCGCGCGTTCGAACGATATGAAAAATGTTTTTACACGAGTTTTAATATCATCGCATATCACACACACACACACACACGCGCGCGCGCGCGCGCGCGAATATATATATATATATATATATATATATATATTCACGATTGAATTTCTTACTCTTGTTTTTTTTTTTTAAGTTCAATAATTATCTATGAATAAATATATAAATCAATAAATGTATGTGAATATGTATGGATGTATGGATGTATACATAGTAATTTTAAAATTCGAACGAATTGCCGATTACTAAAGATTTGTAATAATGATTTAATTCTCTCATAAAACGTATGCATTCCTAACTCTCTTAGGTTTCTATGCGTTAAGAGCTATAAATTCTAATCCGATATAAATATTAGAAATATTTGCAATCGAATTTCTTATACGCCTCTTTATTACTTCCGACGTTTCGATAATTCTATATATAAATAAAAACATATATATATATATATATATATATATATATAATTGTAAAAAAAAAGTAATAATAAATCGATCACGTTACGTATGAACGTATATTTATTCGATGGAGATTATATTTAGGTCAAATGATAAATATTTACGATCGAATTTCTTGTATCGATACGCAACTTCAATATCATCACACCGATAATTCTATCGCACAAATACAGAACGTTTATATAGCGACGAAGGTATGAAAAGATGGCGATTGAAAAAAAAAATATATAAAATAAATAAATAAATAAAAAGAGAGATAAAAAAATGAATGGATTACGGAACGTGGATCGTAATAAAGATTAATTTGATCCATCGAATGCATGCATATATATATATATATATATATATATATATATATATACACACACATTCAATATATAGCTTCTTCCAGTTTCTATGTGTTCATTAAGTGCTCACGCACGTTGTTGTCCACTTATGTATGCGTATTTGCGTGGTCACGAAGGGATGACAGAACCGCGAGTGCACGGTTAGTAGTGATATTAACGAACCACGCCGGTAATGATTATTAAACAAGGGTATCCACGATAGAGCGTCAGTGTGGGAGAAAGCTTCACTCCGATGTAAATGCTTTCCCAAGCGCTCGTTTAAGCATTTCGATAGATAACAGCGCGACCGCCATTACACCAGCCTGTATAATTCCTACGTACATGTGTATATATATATATATATATATATATATATATATATATATATATATAGAGAGAGAGAGAGAGAGAGATTATATATATATATCTTTCTCTCTCTCTCTCTCTCTCTCTCTCTCTCTCTCTCTCTCTCTCTCTCTCTCTCTCTCTCGATGTGATGCGCTCCGATAATAGAGCATTGTACCACCAATCGAATTAATTTTTGGCCCATTGCTCGTTTCCTTTCTTATCGAGAAATTAATAATTAATCGATCGATCATCAATCGACGTTAAAGATATAAAATTAATTATCATTGATCTTGTAGCTACAAATTTAGAAATAGACGACGTCTACTATCGATGAATTTTTCACAAATTTCGAATTTCCAAAAGACAGAGAGAGAGAGAGAGAGATAGATAGATAGATAGAAGGAACAAGAAAAAAAAATGCACTTGCACGCGGTTATATATCGATTTGTACGACAGTTCAACGACACTCGGATACTTCCCCACGTACATATACACAATTCCTATATCACGATAGAAGAAATTATTTTACGCATTGAGACGTTGGCATTTCAATACATACATACGTACGTACTTATGTACGTACGTACAATTGCAATTGGAAATGCAATTTGGCGCAAGTTAGAGGTCGAATAAAGAGGCAGAGGTTAAAGGAGAGAGAGAGAGAGAGAGAGAGAAGAAAAAGAGGAAGAAGGATGAGGGAGAGAATCTATAGAGGTCGTTGCCGTAGAGTTAAAGGGACGTCTCGTAAGCTCGAGAAGCAAACTATACCAAAAGGAGGAGGGTGAGGTGGAGGGTAAAGGGGGAGGAGGAGGGGGAGGATGGAGAAGAGACCGCGTTTACTTTAGAGGCTCGTGAAATGGCTCGGGTGGTGTGTGGAAGGTGGAGATGAAGGTGATGTGGCATTGGTGGTGGTGGTGGTGGTGGCGGTGGCTGTGGCGGTGGTAGTGGTTGTGGTTGTGGTGGTGTTGGTGGCGGTGAGATCGTGGAAGAAGAGAAAGAGGAAGAGAAGGAGTAGGAGGATGAGGAGGATGAGGAGGAGGTCGCCAGGAGGCCATTAGGTAAAGTAGGTTTTGACTTATGCCGTCGCCCTGGACGGCCGATATATCTCTATAAACTGCTGCATAAAATACACGATCTCTCTCTCTCTCTCTCTCTCTCTCTCTCTCTCTCTCTCTCTCTCACTCTATCTCTTCTTTCACATCTTTCACATTCGCATATACGTACACACACACACACACACACATATAGATATATGTATTTATATATTATAATCTTTCTCTTTCTCTCTTTCTCTGTTTTATCTTTTTTTTTTCTATCCCTCCTTTACACTGCACATCATTTCTCTCTATATCTCTATCCCCCGTCGTACTTTTATATAACACACGTATCCGTTAGCAAACGGCAATAGCTTCTAACCAGAAAGTTATTGACCTAACTCCACTTTAGAAGGTGTGTCCCTTTCGAGGGTCTCTCCGTTCCGGTTAAAACCCTTAACGTGCATCGATTACCCCGTTCAAGTACGTTCTCGTTCTCGATCGTTTGCTTTCGTTCGTGTACCCACCCACTCATCCACCCACCCTACCTATCTTCCTAAACACACTTCCACCCCCTTAATGTTTTAAAACGATCGAACCCTTTCTTATTAATCGACGTTTTATTTATATTTGTTCGTCCGTTTACTCTCTCTCTCTCTCTCTCTCTCTCTCTCTCTTTTCATTCCTTCGAACCTCTAACTATCGATAATAAAAAATAAACAAAAGAAAAATACAGATCGTCGAAACGATTCGAGATTGACGATAGAATAAATAAATAAATAAATAAATAAATAAATAAATAAAATGATAATGACAATAATAAAAATCTAATCTCTTCGACTTTTGAGCGGGGTGAGAACGCACGATCGAACGTGACTATGATGCCGAATAAAGGACTATTATTTAAAGGATAAACGAGCCGAGAAACTCTGGCAAGCTCTCTTTTAAAAAGGGATACGTAGAAAAGGTCGAGGGAATGGAAGCTACGGGAAGGGCATCTCGCCTATTTCTTTCTTTTCTTCTTTTTCCTTCCTCCTTTTTACCCTCCTCCCGATTTTATATACCAGGCCAATTAGAGTCGTCGTCGTCGTCGCGTCTTATCCTTTCCGAAGAGATCTTTTACGAGGGCGTAACAGCGGTGATCTATCGTGTATTTTATCGTCCCTTTGGATATCTTCCCTTTACTATTTTTTTTTCCCTTTTTCTTTTTCATCTTTATCTCTTAAGAAAGAGCAAACGGTCTTCCTACGATCATTTCTAAATATCCCAATTCGATTCGTTAAAAACGAAATATTCCCGATTAATAATCCCACACAAACGGAATATGTGTGTAACGAAACTAAAACCGGATTTTAGCCGTCGTCGCGTCAGTAAAATAATTTGACAAGAGTGAGCGAGTGAGTCCTCTCCCACCCTCTTACTTCCCCTTCTCACCCTGTCCCTCCATCCCTTATTCCTTTGAGCTAGCTCGCTCCCGATAAAAGCATTATACCAAATGGTTGTTTCTCCGCGCTCATGGTACACAGGGTATTACGTCTAGTATGTTTAACAGGTAAGGGCGAATATCGGTACGCGTTGCCATTGGTCGTTGCCAGAGGCACAGTGGTAATGATAATGCCGTCGGTCGGGTCCATGCAACTGCAACGAATTACTTTCAGGTATGGTGTACTCGGGAGGGGATGGGGATGGGGGATGGGGGGGGGAGGAAGAGGCGAGGGCATTGTTTCCTATACGTTACGGCTATTCCTGTACGTAACGTAACGTACGTACGTAACGTACAGAGTAGAGAATTATTAATGGACCGTGCTTTTGGATAATACGAGGAGGAGAGTTCGAGCGACCCGGTAGTTTAATCCTTCTCCCAGGTAGAGGAGAAGATTTACATCGAATTCGATTATCAGGGCAACTTATTGCAAGATGCGGTCGTGACCCACCCCCCACCCAATCCCCCGTCCCACCGCCCTTAGATGGTTAATATCGTCCATATTTGATTAGAAACTACGACGAACAAAGCGCGTCCCTGGGCTTTCGGAGTATTACGTACGTCGTGATCGAAGATAAGAGAACTAATCGTTTTATCTCGGGCACGTAGAGAGAACGGGGTAAAATTATCTTCGAACAAATGAACGAACGAGAAGGACGGGTAAAGAGAGATAGCAAGGGGAGAGAGAGAGAGAGAGAGATAGAGATAGAGAGAGAGAGAGAGAGAGAGGGAGGGAGTTTTTATTTTTAGAACAAAAAAGGGAAAAAAAAAGAAGAAATCGAACGTCTCCTCTCATAGTCGACATTTAGAATTCGAAATTTATCGACGTTACGTAGATTGACTGTTCGAGCTCAAATCGTAATCAAC
>OU964972.1:7075803-7085803 GCA_918808275.2 Dolichovespula sylvestris
GGATAGGTTAGGGTGGAAAAGTTTTGCCTATGGGGAAAAAAGTCCCGTGGCCCTCGAGCGTTAGTCGGGATAAGGTAGATAAGGTAGACCGAATTTAAGGAGGCGTGGGGTCAGGAGAGAGAGAGAGAGAGAGAGAGAGAGAGAGATAAGAGTGGAGAAAAGTTGATGGGTTAGCTAGCTATGGCAATGTTTAACGATGGCGATTGTAATTGATAAGCGAGATGGCGACTATAACGAACGACGATTGTAAACCAAATGGTGATAATCTCCATTACAAGGGCGTTATCATTCATCCCTTCTCTTTCCATTTTATTCGCTCATATATTTACTATATATATATATATATTTTTTTTTTCTCTCTCTCTCTCTTTTTCACGGAACAGTTAGTACTCTTTACGCGCGATAAAAAGTTGCATTGAGTTTATCGCGCCGTAGACACGTAGGGAACACACTCGAGCTTGATCTTCCATTGTCCGACATCTACATCTACATCTACAACTACAAAAACGACTACGAGGACGTAGTATTCACCGAAATCGGCAACAAACGGTTTCTAGCTTTTTCGAACTCGCCATCCACTTGCCGAACACCCACCCCTCGCACCCTCTCACCCTCGAGCCTTTCTCCTCGGGCTTTGAACTTCCGTCGTCGTACACTTTCCTTTTATCGTAGGAAGAGAGAAGAGAGATGGACAGAGAGAGAGAGAGAGAGAGAGAGAGAGAGAGATTCTCTAGTTGTTTACCTTTGACCGTACCCCCTCCCTCCCACCCGATACCTTTCATGTCTTTTATCGATTCAAAAAACGTTAGTTACTTTTTTATCTTTCTCTCTCTATCTCTTGTTTTTTTTTTTTTATTTTCTTTTCGTTTCTTTTTTCTTTTTTTTTTCTTTTTTTTTTCCATTCTTCCTTCCTTCCTACCTTCGTAGACTGACCTTTAACATCGTCGATCTTTCCAAGGCAACGACGTAGAGACGATCCTTTGAGGATCGGAGATCCATAAAAAGATCCGCATCGGTAAGCTTTTCCTACCCCCCGCTCCTATATCTTTTAGAAAAGAAAACCGTACGGATATATTCTGTTCCAAAAGGATAAATCCCTTTTACCTATCGACGGTCACCGCTGTTTGGATCGATAAAAAAAAAAAGAAAGAAAAAAAAATATAGTCGATTGAGTCGCCTTCGATTTGCTCGAAAGTTAGCAAACAAGAGTTTCTCTCTCGTCTTTCTCTCTCTCTCTCTCTCTCTCTCTCTCTGTCTCTCTGTCTCTCTGTCTCTTTTCTTTCGTTCTATTCTTCGAAGAGATTTCATTCTATCCTTCCTTCCTTCCTTCCTTCTTTCTTTTTCCTTGCGAACTTCACTAAACTCTTATACGAGACCTTACATACGCAACTATAACCGCCGATTTGTTTCTACTTTATTAAGTTAGAATTTTATCCTCTTATCAAATAATCTCGATCATCCTTCTCGATAAGCTTGCCGACATACGAAAATTACTTTCTTCTTCTTCTTCTTCTAATTCTTTTTCTTCTTCTATTTTTTTCTTTTTTTTTTTTTTTTTTCTTTGAAGATTAAAGAACGAAACCATGCCAATTAGAGATCATAAGCTCTTCCAATTAGAGACTCGTCCTCTCAAATCTACACGCGCGCGCATACTCTCTCCCTCTCTCTCTCTCTCTCTCTCTCTCTCTCTCTCTCTCTTTCATCTTTGTCCCCCTTTCGTTCCCTTTTGGATTATAATTAGCCAATTTATGGCGGTGCGGAGATAGAGAGTAAGGATGAAGAAGCGTTGATCTTCGTGATTTAGATTAAAAAGGGTTCAATGCGTGCGTGCGTAAGAAGTGCAGTAAAAGGGAAGGCAAAATGTAGGAGTGAGTGCTTGAGAATCGAGGAGGACGCCTCGAACAACGAGTCCTCCTCAATTTCTTTCATCCATCCATCCATCCATCCTCCTCCTCCTCCTCCTCCTCCTCCTCCTCCTCCTCCTCCGACGCATACAATTCCCTCCTTTTTATACTTCCAATCATTTTTTTTCCCAACCCTGTTTTCTTTTTTTCTATTTTATCTTCTTCTTTCTTTCTCCTCCTCCTCCTCTTCCTCCCTCACTCACACCTCTCTACCTCCGAAAAACATCATCAGTATGATTCCAATCGAGTATGATTATCTACGATCTTCATTAAACTGATTTATATACATTCTTTCTATCATAGAAGGTTTATCCTAAACTCTAGCTCCAGTTCTAGTTCTCTCTCTCTCTCTCTTTCCTTCTTGGATGCATTGATGCATTGTGCATTCAAAGCGAGATATTTGCCATCTTTCTTCTTCCTGATAACGAGATATCTTTTTCTTTCTTTCTTTTTTTTTTTTCCTTATACAATCCAAATCCCCAACTTTTTGTCTTCCTATCGTACGCGATTCAATCGCATCTATAAATTATTTCGCAAATAATCAAATGATAGTAATAATAATAATAATAATAATAATATCTGAGGATGTATACGAGTTGAATGATTAACGATCGATTAAAATTTTACGTAAAATTATCACGATAAGTTGAAGGGGTTTCGTAAGAATTGGTTTACGAGTAAAAAAAAAAAAAAGAAAAAAATACTCACGAATCACTTATCCTAGTTACATCTCCAGCGAGATAACGCGACGTCCCATTATATTAGAATTAGATCGAACCAAAATGGATAATGAGAATGATATTATAGAATGAGAGAGAAATTTTGTAAGAAATTGAATTTCGTTGTGGTTCGCAAACGTAACGAAAAAATTTATCCGCCCGATATACGATTGTGTTTCCGTCCCCCCGCCCCTCGCCCCGCCCCCGACGGCCCGACTGACCGACCGACCGACCGAATAGAATTTATGAACGATGATCTATTTGTAATGGTCGATCGCAAAGAAAGGGGTTCATGTATAAATAAATAAAAATTGAAGTAACATTATCCAAGGATATGGAACAAATACGACGCGAGTTTCGTATTCAACAGCTGTTTGAATGTGGATATTTTCCACCACACTTTCTGTACCCATTTTGAACAAAAGGTAGTGGTGATCCTCGTCTATTCGTATATACTACTGCAACAACTATTTATTATCTCTCTCTCTCTCTCTCTCTCTCTCTCTCGCGCTACGGTCATCTTTAGGCAACCTCCCGAATGCTCGTACGGCATGCATATAAACATGAAGTACGTGCGAGTACGACTGTTACGACGGTCGGGTGTATGCATTTGAGAACCTTAGCTCAGGCGATTTTTATTTATCCCTTTTTCTTCTCCTTCCTTATTTTTTTTTTTTTTTTTTTTGTTAAATATTTCATCGATACTCTCGGTTCGATCGAAAAGAAATCAAGTTTCATAGTGATCTCGATCATAACCATATATATACGGACTTAGGTCGCTCGATAAATGTAATATAAAAAGAAAGGACGCCAATTCATCGTACGAGTGCTATTCGACGTTAGAAAAAAAAAAAAAGAGACTAGAAAAGAAAAAATAAAAGGAACAAATAAAATCCCCTCCTCCCCCGTATCCGATGATAATATAAAAATTCTCTGGAGCGACGAAAAGAAAAGAAAAAAAGAAAAAAGAGAAAAAAAAATAAATAATTATTTTTACGTTCGAATATCTCCGTTCGTTCGAAACCTAATAACAATTAAATAGAGCTATGGCTGATCTAAGGGAACGGACACATCGATGAAATTGAAGTAAAGGGGTATGGTTGGTTGATTCTCTTGTATGTAGTAACTGCTAACGCTCGTCGGACGATGGATAATATGGCTGACCGAGCAACTCTGTTACTCAAGAGGGTAGTTCTACGAGGCGATATATATATGTGTGTGTGTGTGTGTGTGTGTGTGTGTGTGTGTGTGTGTGCGTGTGTGTATACAGGTATATACATCGATCGGTTACCGAGACTTCCATCGGTCATATTAAGTATCCTGACCACCGTGGAACTAGCCACAGGAGCTGCCGCTGGGAAAGCCCTTTCCCTTATACCATGTACTACTAGATTACTACCACCTATCTCAGAGAAGGTTCCCTCGTCCTTAGGTGTACTCCCTCGTACCCTTTTCCTACCTCACACAGAGATAAGCTCATCCTTCAAGGTGCAACTTATTTTCCAACGTAGAACGTACTACTACTACCACCATTACCACCACTTCTACTACTACTACTACTATCACTACTATCAACCAACCAACCTCTTTAGATATATCGAAGCTGCTGTTTAAATCTTCACTCTCGTGAACCGGTGTCTACCATCTGACGGGATAGAGAAACCCGAGAGCTTCTATCCACTCTCTCACTCTCTTTCTCTATGTATCTATCTATCTATCTATCTATCTATCTATCTATCTCTAGTTCTCCCCGGTTTTCCACTTTGCCATGGACGCACACGGATCCTGTTTAGATTGAAATAGAAGCCATCCTGTCCGCTGGCTATGGACAGTAAGGTTCTCTTAGCTTCCACAACGTAATCGTGTCTTCTTCGTGGATATCTCAGACTTATCAATATCGGGTTATATTGGATGTAAGATAAACTCTACGTTAGACGATACGTTGTTTCGTATATGCAGAACATAACATGAATCTCTCTCTCTCTCTCTCTCTCTCTCTCTCTCTCTCTCTCTCTCTCTCTCTCTCTCTCTCTCTCTCTCTATCTCTATCCATCCATCCATCCATCTAATCGTATAACGTCTTAACGCGTTAATTCACGATATAACAATAACCCGTCGTAAGAACAATTTAATCGATCGATCGATCGATCGATCGATCGATCGTAATCCGACGATCACCTTCATAAAATTTCTTTTTACGTTGCATTAAACGTTTCATACATCCTCCCCCCGATCCTCGCACCTCCCGATCGTCCAGTAATATCCAGCAATAATATTACAACGTCCTCGGATCGTTTAATCCTTCGTTACAACTTACACATTCTTATTCGATAACGTTATTATACCGATGAAGATATTATTAGTGTCGTTTTTCAACGGACAGCGATAAACCCGCTCCCCCCTTCCCCACCTCCCCGTTATCTATCTACCTCACATATGTACGTACACGTTAACCAAAGCCACCCAACCACCCACCCTCCAACCATCTCTCGCCAACGCCACAATGCACACAATGCTCGCGGCGACGTTTCAACGTGCCGCTGCTTTACCTTTGATTTTAATTGCGAACGTTTTCTCCGCGGTCCGGTCATTCTCTTCTGTTACGTGAAAATCCCCCTCCCCCCCTCTCTCTCTCTCTCTCTCTCTCTATATATATATATATATATATATATATATATATATATATATATCTTTCCATCTCTGTCTCTATTTCTATCTCTTTCTCTCTTTCGTCGGCCAAGCTTCTTTCCACTTTGGCCGATTTTCACCAACTCTACGTACATATGTACATACATATATATATATATATATATGTATACACATAACTTTACATAGAGGTATCTAAGTACGTAATCGCGCTGCGAGTTTGCCTTTGGAAATATAATATAATTTTCACATTTTCCTCCTAACCACCCTACCTCAACCCTTCCATCCATCCTACCCAACCCGCTCGTGCGTTTATATCCGTGAAATAATCGACAAATCATTCTTCTTTTTCTTCTTTTCTTTCCTTTCTTTTCATCTTACCCTTCATCCTCTTCCTCTTTCCCTTTTCCACAGTTTAATCCGACAACGTGATAATAAAGTCGTACCCGAATAATCGATCGGACCCCGATCGATCCATAGAGATAGCGAAGGGTAAGCAACGTAATTGTTGTTCCCTCTCCCTCCCTCCTCCCTCCGTCCTCCTCGACCCATTGGTAATTAACTTTTACATCGAGTCATAAATTAGCATGGGCCACGTTCGAACGAGTAATTAAAGGGCCTCTCTCTCTCTCTCTCTCTCTCTCTCTCAGCGCAAACTGTAAAACATTTTCTGTAATTTGTAATCGATCAGAGCCGAGCGTTTGGAGGGGGTGGGAGGAGGGGAGAACGCGACCTCGTGAAAACAATAATTGCCGAACCTATTCGTCTATAATATCCGGCTTTTGTTAGTACATACCACATGCACATAGATATATATTTATATATAAATATATATGTATATATGTGTATATATATGTATATACGTATATATACCAGTAAACCTCGTGCATTTGTAATTCGAACATCGAGCGTAGGATTACGAGCTGCTTCGGTCAAAGTATCGCGCGAAATTTGCATTTGAATCGTATGCGTCTACGTATATATATATATATATATACATATATATTTATGTACATACATACATACATACATACATATATATATGTCCTGTTCGTAAGTAAGTATATGAGTCCTATTCTGTTATTGTTGTTCATACGCTTCCCTAAATGTTACCATACTCGATCGAATATAATCTATGCGTCGAACATTGCATTACGATATTCCCCTCCTCCTGCTTCTCTCCTCTCTCTCTCTCTCTCTTTCTTCCTATCTCTTTTATCACGATTAAAATAATAATACATTAAAGTGAAATCGAATGAAATAAGAAAACATTAGAAAGGTGGAAAGGTAAGAGGGGAATTGGTTTTGTTTGAATGTACAAACGCGAATCAACGCGCGAGCTTTTTTCTCTCGTTCGTTCTACTTTGAGCTTTTTTCTCTCTCTCTCTCTCTCTCTCTCTCTCTCTCTCTCCCTATCAGAGAGATTTCTTGAATTAACGTTAACGAGGCGAAGGTCTCGGGTGCCGTGGGAAAAGGCAAAGGAAAACTCGAGGTAAAATAGAAAGTTCGGCACTTTCGAGGAGACGTTCCCTTCGAGTTTTCTTCCTTCCTTCCTTCCTTCGGGCTTCGCGAGTTCATACTTTCTTTCGTTCTACCACCTCCTCCTCCTTCTTCTTCTTCTTCGTTTTCTTTTTCTTCCTCTTCCTATTCCCTCTTATTTCTTTCTCTATGAATCGCTTCGTAGTCGTAATAGTCGTAGTCGTAATAGTCGTAGTCGTAATAGTCGTAGTCGTAATAGTCGTAGTCCATCGTAGCGACCCTGAATAAGGTCCACGCAGACAATTCTATATATCCTTCGACGAGTCTCAAGGGTGGACGACGAAAAGGTTCCTCGTCAGGTTTCTCCTTGTAAGAGAATAAGACCGAGATGGAGGAGACCAAAAGGGAAGGAAGTGATATCCCTACAGTTACCTTTTTCTTTACTGCTTCTTCCCTTTTTTTCTTTTTTCTTATTTTTTTTAAGACGTCTCTGATATTCCTCTCTCTCTCTTTCTCTCTCTCTCTATCTCTTTCTCTCTTTCTCTCCATATTTCTCGCTCTCACTCGTAAAACGGACACGAAGGAGGGACATACAATTTTTTTTTTTTTTCTACAAAACGTCATTTCGTTCCTGGCACGTTCCCATTGTTTGACTTCCATTATAGAGAGGATCTTGTAATCGTACGAGAAACACGAATACCAATTTACATCTTGAATCGTTGAATCCTCTTAATTGCACGAGATAAACGAGAAGTTTCTCTCGACGATCGTACTCTACCACCCACTCGTTGTTCTTTCCTACTCTTTTCCTCCTCTTTCGAACACACCTACCCATCGTCTGAAGTAAGGGTAGAAAGAATCTCGAGTATCTCTCTCTCTCTCTCTCTCTCTCTCTTTCTCTTTCTCTTTCTCTTTCTCTTTCCGTGTCTCCTTTCCGCGTAATTGTACGAGGAAAGAAACAATTTCGGACGTTTGGCTTCTTCAATCTAAAAAGGACGAGAGAAAACAAGAGAGATAGAGAGGGGGAGGGGGATGGGGGGGGGGGGGTAGAGGAAGGGCTGAGGGAGAGAGAACCAGACAGAAATTTCCTGCCCTTTCGTTTGCTTCCGTAGGGTGATGGTAGGTACCTTCTTTGAGATATCTACGTCTCAATTCGAGAAAGAGAGGTAAGAAGAGAGAGAAAGAGAGAGAAGTCAAAGTATGGTAAAGACGTTTCGAGTCAATGAAAATGAGGTAACTAAAAAGAGAGAGAGAGAGAGAGAGAGAGAGAGAGAAACTTTATGTTCTCGACGGATCTTTTTTTACTGTCAAATATATATATATATATATATATATATATATATATATATATATTTCTTTTTATTCGTTCGTATAATATAAATTGTCATGTTTAACTAATGAACGAATCAAAATTGATTCCAATTTAAATTCAATTTTCTCTCTCTGTCTGTCTGTCTGTTTATCTATCTCTCTCTCTCTCTCTCTCTCTCTCTCTCTCTCTCTCTCTCTCTCTCTCTCTCTCTTCGACGAATTATTCTCGACCCTTAGGATGATATCGTTGAAAATTTTTGAAAGCCGATATTATATGTAAACGTACGTCTATCGCGTCACCATCACTATATCGTATTTTATATGAAAATGGAATAACACACACACACACACACACACACACACACTCGCGTATATATATATCGTGTGGGCTAACAATAATCTATTCTCCAAGTGAATGAATATTTATAACTTAGCGACACTTTCGATCCAATTAAACGACCGCGCGCTCGATATAAGACGAGTCGGTCCGTGATTAAAAGCGATGTTTGTGCGGCGAAAAGTACGACGGGAATGGATATGGAGGAGTAAAAAACAAAAAAGATAAAATAAAAAACAAAAAAATATAATAATAATAATAGTAATAATAAAGGAAAAGAAAATGTGGCGAGGGGTGAAAGAGAAATCGCGATTAAGTGAATTTAAAAAGGGAGACGAAAGATGGAGAATTATTTCAATGTTCTCGAAACAAATACTTTTCGAAATCGTTGTTATCTCTCTCTCTGTCTCTCTTTCTCTCATTCTGAGCAATTGAACAATGCATTAGCGCGTTTTTTAAGATATTAAATATTAACTAGTTATAAATAAAAAGTATACATTAAATTGATCGCGAATTTGTGTAATCTCACGTTTAAAAAAAAAAAAAAAAAAAGAAAAAAAATGGACACGCCACTTTTAAAATAAATGGTATACATATATAATATATATATATATATATATATAGATAAATAAATATACGGATTACATAGACGACGTGAAAGGTATTATTACACGTAAGCGTATAACGTTGAAATTAGAGAGGGGTAGTATAGGCGGTATCGAGGGAGTGCCGAATGTTCGTCCGGAAAGGGGTTGATACGGGGTGGAGCACGAAAATTCGAACGATTTCGCCGAACCAATGACAACGAATCGCGAGCTCTCTTCCGATTAATTTACATTGCCAGTTCGCGCAAATAATATCCGAATGAGTAAACAATTCGCGTGAAATATTAATTATCGATTGCGTTCGAGCGCGAACGTATGGCTCGCCTACGGTGAGAATCTCGCTCGAAGGTTAAAAAGAGAAAGAGATTGAAACGATAGCAAGAGAGAGAGAGAGAGAGACAGAGAGACAGAGAGAGGATCGGTCTATATGAAATTTTAATATGACTTTTATGATCGTCCAAAATATATCATACGCGTATAGACACACACACACACACACATATATATATATACAGTATACAGCACGTATATATACACACGTATCTAACAAACACGTGTAAACCGCGTTCATACTCTGACGTTGTTGAATTTGTTATTTGTAATTCAACGCATTTTGTATATCTCCTCGTATCCTCGCTTTGCGGTTTAAAATCACGGTCAAATATAACATAACGAGTGTACCGGTAGTGTATGCGTCTGTTAGAAAGAGCAATCCTGTATGGGATTTAACGCGCGTTCCCACATTTTAATGCCGTTAATAAGCGTAGTATTAGTAATAGTAGTAGTAGTAGTAGTAGTAGTGGCAACGGCAGCAGTAGCGGTAATAGTAATGGTGGCAATAGTAGTTGTAACAGTTGTAATAGTAATAATAGTAGCAATAATAGTAATCGTACCGAACGAAGGAGAGGCGAGGTCCGTGCTCTTTCACGTCGCCCTTTTCTTTTTTCTTACTTTTTCGAAACAATTTTCAAACGAGCAATTCGCTCGTGGCTCTCCACG
>OU964972.1:7090803-7095803 GCA_918808275.2 Dolichovespula sylvestris
AAAGTAAAGTAAGGTATAAAGCAAAGTAAAGCAAAGTAAAGCAAAGTAAAGTAAAGTAAAGTAAAAAGGAAAGGTATATATACACGGTGACGAAAATCGAAAGGATCGACGGAACTGCCTGAAATGGGGCATGAAATCATAAAAACCACTTCGCGATAAGTCCACGAAAAGGAAAATGATCGTCCGTCGTCTCTACAATGAAAAAGTAATAGCGGCAGGAGTAATGGTGGTAGTAATGGGGTATAGTAATGGTGGTGGTAATAGTAAGAGTGGCGTAGACAGACCAGACATGGAGAAGTATTGTTGGAGGGGTAGTAGTAGGATTCGACAAAGAATCCCATGAGAATAAGGGAGAAATAAGGGAGTGGGGAAATAAAGGGGGACAGGTTCCTAGAGATGGTTGGTAACCTTCGATAAAGGAAAATCGCACGGCTCTCTCTTTCTCTCTTTTCTCTCTTTCAAAATGAGGGACGACGTAACCCACGTGCCCTTTCAAAAGGTACTACAGATAGCTCTCTCTCTCTCTCTCTCTTTCTCTCTCTATCCTCGGAACTCTTTGAAAGATATCTAGCGAAACGATTACGTTCTTCTATTTCTATCTATCTGTCTATCTATTTATCTCTATCCCTTTCCTTCTCTCTCTCTCTCTCTCTCTCTCTCTCTCGTCAAACATCTCACTTCTATGTAGATATTTTACGTACTCAAGTCCTCAACGCTGTTCACCGATGATCATACATTATCGAAGAGAAACTCCAAACAATCCGTCAACGTGTATTAGTGTACTTTTTGCGTATGTGCGTGTGTGTAAAAAGCGTTCGATTACTTTGGACACTTTTTTATATCCCTTATAAATAATCGCACCGTTTATAACTGTTCGATAAAAGTTAAAAGTTAAGTGGGCGGAAAGAGAGGGAGAAAAAAAACCAAAAGAAAAAGGAAAGAGAAAAACCATTCCGAAGGATCTCGTATCGAGAAAGAGTGCGTGCGTGTGTGTGGTGTGTGTGTGTGTGTGTGAGAGAGAGAGAGAGAGAGAAAGAGAGAAGCTACAGGTTGTTTCAGCAATAACGGTCGAATGACGACGAGCGTATTCGATTGGAAGGTTTATTTCGACGGTTTGCACGCGGTTTCCTTATCATCCCTCTCGATCGAGAGAATACTACCACCGAGTTTCATTCTCGTTGTTGGCACGAAATAAAAGCCGGCTAGATTTCGTGGGCGAGACGGGCGGGGATGGGGAGAGACGGGGGATGGGGGAGGGGAAGGGTGGTAAAACTTAAGATCGCGATCGTTTCGAGAAAAGGAGGTGGACGAGGAGGAGGAGGAGGAGGAGACGAAAGAGGAGGGGAGAAAGAAGGGATAGGTGCGAGAAGGAAGAAAGAAAGAGACGAAGATAGATAGATAGATAGATAGATAGAGAGAGTGAGAGAGATAGAGAGAAAGGAGGGGGGAGGGGGTGTAAGGAAAGAAGGATGAGCGGCGTAACGGTGGATGCCTTGGGGTTAGAAATTCTCTCCAAGTCCGCGAGAAAGTTAGATTGCTGAAATAGTTGCTGGCGTTCTTATCTCTCCCTCTCTCTCTCTCTTTCTCTCTTTCTCTCTTTCTCTCTTTCTCTCTCACTCTTTCTTTGTCATGATGGTCCCGGAGAGATGGAATAAAAACAGAAAGAAAAAAGAAGTAGAAAAAGCGAAAGAAAAGAAAAGAGAAGGACAAAGTTTGAAAAGAGATAGATAGATAGATAGATAGAGAGAGAGAGAGAGAGAGAATAGGGTGAAAATTCACAGCTAATTTATGTGCCAATTAATTGCTAATTAAGGCACCGCTTTTTCGGCCGAATTAAATTCCACGCCAGGATTATCCCCTTCTCTCTCTCTCTCTCTCTCCCCTTTTTTCGTTCCTTCTCTCTCTCTCTCTCTCTCCCTTCTTTCCTTCCTTCCTTCCTTCCTTCCTTCCTTATCGTCGTCTACTTGCCGTCGTACTGATTCACCCTCCTCACGTTTCAACTCAGTTGACTCTTCTCTTCTTAACTCAAACTGCTTCCCTATCTTCTATCTCTTCTCTCTCTCTCTCTCTCTCTCTCTCTCTCTCTCTCTCTCTGTCTCTCTGTCTCTCTGTCTCTGTCTCTCCTTCGATCAACTCGTAACAGACGAGAAGAACTTGTTCGTGTACGACGTTTCGCTCTTTTACACACATACACACACACTCCCTCTCTCTCTCTCTATCTCTCTCTCTCTCTTTCTCTCTCTATTTCTTTAGCAGTTGGAAACTTTTGCTTTCGCTTTTTCATCCCGGATTAGCCTTTAATCGGCGAAGGGTTTCTCTTCCCGCTCTCGCGTGCAAGGATATATATATATATATATATATATATATAAAGCTTCACGGTCGTACTTGGACGTTTCTTTTTGAGTTTCTCCGTTGCTCAGCGCGAGGCTTCTTGTTAATCCTGGGCCCACGATTCTCGCCACCACTATAACTTCCCTCCCATCCCTCCCATATCTATATATAGATATATATACGAGGTTCTTTGACCATAGTTTTATATATAGCGAGAATCTCAAACGGGTAACACGAGTTTTCTTTCTCCGTAACTTTCTTTTCCTCAAGCTTTCCGAACGATTTCATTTCACGTTCTTACTAAGAATCTTCCTTGTAGACATAACCTATCGGTAATCGTTCGCGAAGCTTAAAAGAGAATCCTCATTTTCCACTTCATTTTCTTCATCTTCTTCCTCTTCTTCCACTTCATCCTCTTCTACTTCTTGAGTTTTCTTTTAATCCGAAGAAAATAGCAACATCGTTTTCACGAAATCTGAGACGAGAGAAGCGTATCAAAGCGTTTTTCACTCTAACCCTCCTTTGTCCCTCCTCCCCTCCCCTCCCCGCCCCTCCCCGCCCCTCCCTCCCTGCCCACCGCCAACGTCCTATCGACCGGACGTCGGAATTCTTTTTTCTTTTTCTCTATACCTTTCCAACCCCCCCCCCCCCCACCCCCACTACCTTTTTTTTCCTTTTAATGGAATCCTCGGATTCCCATAAGAGTATTTTTCCTTTCCTCTACGAGAGGGATACGATAAAGTATACGAACGGGATTATAAAGAATCGAGAGAGAGACAGAGAGAGAGAGAGAGAGAGAGAGAGAGAGAGAGAGAGAGGACGAGTATCGCTTTTCCAGAAAGGGGATTCCAATGGCAAAGACACAGGCATTATCTTTAGAGCAAAGTTAATTGTATACCGAAAATGTATAAAGAGAGAGAGAGAGAGAGAGAGAGAGAGAGAGAGAGAGAGAGAGAGAGAGAGACAGAGAGAGAGAGAATATATATTCTACGTTTGACCGTTCTAAAACGTTACATTGTTACTTTCTCCAATTTCAAGGTCCGATACTGTTCCAACTACTCTCTCTCTCGCTCTCTCTCTCTTACTCTCTCTCTCTCTCTCTCTTATTCTCTCTCTGTATCTGTCTGTATGTCTCTCTAGGGTTTCACGTGAAGCCTTTAATTTTCGTCCTCGAAGTTTTCTCGAGTTTCGAAACTTAGATGAAATAGTCCTTTCTCGAACATAGGTAACTCAGTAGTACCTTAGTACCTTTAGTACCTTAGTACCTACCTACCAACCTACCTAACTATCAACGTATCCACGTTTTAACTGTTAGCTTTACGTTCGACCAAACAGAGAAACGATGTGAAAACTGTTGGTAGTAAGAGATACATAGGAAAGGTTTCCCCGGATGCCCGGAGGAAAAATCGAAGAACAAACAGAGGACGCTGAAAGAAAGGGACGAGAAAACAGCTGATGCGTGAAACAATGCAGAGAGAGAGAGAGAGAGAGAGAGACAGAGAGAGAGACAGAGAGAGAGGGGGAGAAATTGGTGTCCCTGAATCTCTGAAGGGTGGAAAGAGAAAAAGAAAGAAATAAAAGAGACAGACAGTCAGAAAAAGAGAAAAAGAGAAAGAGAGAGAGAGAGAGAGAGAGATCCTTTCGTTCTCCTTTTTTTCTTTTCTTTTTTTTTTTTTTTTTTTTTAACTCGAGTGTTGTAAATATTGTCCTCTCTATGTCCCTCGTAGCCCATCCCTCGGTCCTCAGATCTCAGTCCTGAGTCCTCCAGTCCCGTCCCCACACGAACGCAACACATACATACATACATACATACATACATACATATATACACACACATCCACGGAGTTTACCCTTTTGGTAACGGTGTTAAGCCGCGCCACTATACAACACACCCCTTTTATATACGTCTCTTTCATTTTTCACTCTCCGAGTACCTTTATTCGTGATTAAGCATGCTCAGTGTATAATTCGTTAAGCGAGATCATACCACTCTCCTTTTCTATCCATTACATCGATCTCTTTCTTTCTTTTTTCCTTTCTTTCCGTTGTCTCTCTCTCTCTCTCTCTCTCTCTCTCTCTCTCTCTCTCTCCCCTTCTGTCTCTCACTTTCTGCATTTTTTGTACTTTCTTTTCTTTTTTTGCTCGACCGTTCTTCTTTCCTTTTCTCTCCTTCATTCCTACCAGTTCTCGATCGCGTACGAACTAACTTAATTTCGTTACTTATGCCAATATACTTTATATATATATATATATATATATATCTTTTGTATTTATGTAAGAAAACTATTATTTTTATATTAACGAGCATACACTTAACTTCATTAAAATTTAATTAACGTCGATCCAATCAAAATTGACAAGAGATAGATAGAAAGAGAGAGAGAGAGAGAGAGAGAGAGAGAGAGGGTGAGAAAAGGGTTATAAAAAAAATTATATATTATATAATAGGTACTATATAAATAATAGATGAATTATTATCACTGTAATACCACGTTGAAAATAGTTAACTAGCGTTAATTTATTGATAAAGAGAAGGGAGATAGGTTCACTTAGCCCTCGTGAAAATTTCATTTGGCCCTTCGACGAAAGTTGAAATTAAGGTTGTCCGTAGTAGGAGAAATATGGCGGAGGAGGAGGAGGAGGAGGAGGAGGAGGAGATGGTGGTGATG
>OU964972.1:7098303-7115803 GCA_918808275.2 Dolichovespula sylvestris
GCCTCAATTCTCTCCCGATGACGACTGCGTTCTTCGCTGCTATTTTTTTTTTTCCTTCTTCTTCTTCTTTTTTTTTTTTTTGATAATTTAAGAACAAAAGGGAAAAATGAACGAGGAAATTACTGAAATCGGTAGAGAATTAAAAACAAGGGGAAAAAAATAGAGGAGGGACCAAATATCACGTCTACGAAAGGGTAATCGATTGATATAACAATTTCAGCGAGGAGCGAGTGGGATTATTTTTATACGGATATTACGAGGAAGAAAAAAGATTATATATATATATACATATAGATATTTTTTCCTGCATCGTTACGATTATTCGTCGAGGATTATTTTATTTACCCGACGATAAGGGTCGGTTGGGGTCGTTTTCGCGTATTCGACGTGATCCATTCGAACGGACGTAAAATTCGACAGGGAACGGCGAACGACGTTCCTCGCTACGCGGTATAGGATTTCACGTAGAGAGAGAGAGAGAGAGAGAGAGAGAGAGAGAGAGAGAGAGAGAATACGTCGGTTATCTCGAAACTCCGAGACGATAAAATCGTGGACGTTATATCGCGATAAAAATACGCGACCGCGATATATTTTCCGTCGGTCGATCTCTCCCAGCCCGTTGACATCGAATTCGTGTGGCGATTCGAGCGAAAGTCGAACGTTGATCGCATTGCGGCAATGCGTGCTCGTTCGATCGGCAAAAATTACTCTCTTTCTCTTTCTCCTTCTCTTCGCGAGGCCGTAAAAGAGAGGATTAAACGATATTTGACGGTAGCAATCTGAGTGCAGCGAAAACAAGAGAAAGAGAGAGAGAGAGAGAGAGAGAGAAAAGATCAAACAAAACGAGAAGAAAAAAAAAAGAAGAAAAAAAAAATATATATATATATATATATATGCATATATGTAACAATAAATGATATAAAATCGTTAACGTTATTTTCTCTTGATAAAAAAAAAAAAAAAAAAAAAAAAAAAAGAATTAAACGAACAAGCAAACAAATAATACGAAATGGACCATTTCGATGATTACGATCAACAACGAGCATGATCAAAACAACGGGATAGATTGTTAACCATAGTTAAACTCGCTCTATGTTCTCTCACTTCTCTCTCCTCTCTATCTCTATCTCTCTATCTCTCTCTCTCTCTCTCTCTCTCTCTCTCAATTTGTGTCGGTATCTCTCGTTACACTCGTATATTACACATTCGTTGGATCATTACATGCTTCGGTTAACGATAAATCCGATTATACCGTATATAACGAGGTGGCTTTGATATGTATGCTATACGATCATGGTATATGATGATATCGATACATTCAATAATGAGGTTACAGGGTCGATGTGGTTATTGTACTAACCCATGGGATAGAGGGAGGATTTATCGTATAAACTGCCTTACTCGCTCATATCGATATCGAGAAAGAAAGAAAGAAAGAGAAGAGGGAAGAAGAAAAAAAGAAAATATGATGATAATAATAATAATAATAATAATAATAATAATAATAAAAATATTGATCACGAGCAAGTCGAAAAATCTAATCTCTATGGGGGGAGGGGAGGTAGGGGGTAGGGGGGAGGTCTAAATCTATCGAATAAAATTTCAGGGAAACCAGTCGAATCCAATTATCCTACGGGATAATTATCCTACGGGATAATTGGATTGCCGTGTAGAGGAGAACGTGCGAGTAGAGAAAGGAAACGAATATATATGATGATGATGATGATGATGATGATGATGATGATGATGATGACGACGACGACGAGAAAAAGAGAGAGAGGAGATCAAGATTTCCTCTAATTTTTTTCTTTCCCTTCTATTTTTCGAAAATTAATTCGTAAGACACTTACCTATCGAATATTTCGGATCAAGATACGCTGCTTTAACTCGGCGAAAGGATTTCGTCTTTATTTTTCGCTTTTCTATCCTCTCCTTCCTTTTCCATTTATTTTTTTTTTTGTTATTTTATTTTATTTTATTTTATTTTTTTTTTTTTTTTATAACGGCAGGTACACCTCGCGATGCATTTTAATCTCTCTCGAGGCTACTACGTCGAAAACCGTAGGCGGTTGGGAATCGATTCGAACAACAGCGACGACGGATAGACAGGCGTCGATCGAAAATTAAAAGCGAGAGGAAAAAACGTAGTAGTAGTAGTAGTAGTAGTAGTAGTAGTAGTAGTAGTAGTAGTAGTAGTAGTAGTGGTGGTGGTGGTGGTGGAAACGAATAATAAAAATGAAAAGAGAGAGAGAGAGAGATAGATAGAGAAAGAATTCCCAGATAACGATTTCACACCTAAAACATCGGAGAGGTAGAAGGAAGGTAGGTGGGTGGGTGGGTGGGTGGGTGGATGGATGTATGGGTAGGGTGATAGTCGGGGGAGGAGAGAGGAGAGTAGAGGAGAGGAGGGGTAGGATGATTCCACGGCATATTACCGCACCTGTGGGAATGCGTTCACCTGGCCGGTGTGTATCAGCTTTATAACAAATAAATTGAAATCGCGAAAGAGAGAAGAATCGAATGTGAAGAGTGCTACTGCTGCTACTACTCCTGCTGTCCGTGATTTACGAGGTGAAACCGTACTACTACTATTACTACTACTACTACTACTATTATTCTCGCCCAGTACGATGGAAAAACGGCATTGACACCGAGGATATTCACCGATGATATCTCGTCGGTCGGAGCGCGAAAGAGTAAGGTAGAAAAAGGATAAATAGAGAGATATGTAGGAGTAACGAATTGACAGAGAGAAATAGAGAAATAGAGAGAAGGAGAGAGAGAGAGAGAGAGAGAGAGAGAGAAGAATAAAAGTAATACCGACGAGAACAAGCTTGGCTTTGATAGCGAAAAGAGAAAAGGTATGAACGAAGAGAGACACGGGAGGATATGGCAGGGTTTAGAAGGCGTATAAAGGGCTTAGGGATGAAGACAGAGGCTACAAAAAAAAAAATTAGAGAATCGACTGGACGTGTAAAAGGGGGCCGGGGAGGGAGGTGGGTGGTACACGATCGACGATTGCCGCCATTTTTACGCGTTTCTTTCTTTCTTCTTTTTATTTTCTCTATCCTTTCGTTTTTTCTTATTTTGCATTTCTTTATATATATATATATATATATATATATATATATATATATATATCTTTCTCTCTTCCTCTATTTGCTCGTATCTAAAATAGAACAACGAGAAACAACGAACGTCGACAAAAAAAAAAAAAAAAAAAAAAAAGAAATAATCCCTCGAAGCGAAGTTGGAATCGAATTAAAAAAGCTGCCCGAGCCAATTAAGGCATTTCGTAAAAGTTTAAGAGATTCTTTACGCGGGAGAGGCCAAGCTTTTTCTCGATGCGCGTTCAGAGAGAGAGAGAGAGGGGGGGGAGGGCTTTACCTTCTTCCTCCTTCTCCATTAAGGGCCATTAAGCTGCTCGTTCTACCATATAAACAGAAAACGAGGAAAAGGAAAGGAAAGCCAGAAAGGAAGAAACACAGAGAGAGAGAGAGAGAGAGAGAGAGAGAGAGAGAGAGAGAGAGAGAGAGAGAATAAAGAAGAGGAAATGAAAGAGAGGAAACAAGTTAAAAGGTAGATAGTATAATCCTCCTTTAATTACATAAATAAGATGAACAATGCAAAAATCTTGCGACGTTTTTTCTTTTCTCTCTCTCTCTCTCTCTCTCTCTCTCTCTCTCTCTCTCTCTCTCTCTCTTCTCTTCCGAAATAACTACGAACAAATCCTAATAGATATTATTCTTTTTTTTATCCTTGCTCCCCACCCCTCGTAGCTCGTTAAAAAGTCATTACGATAATATTTCTTTGTTTTTCCTCTCTCTCTCTCTCTCTCTCCTTTTTATCAAAAAGTATTGAAAATAAATCCATTCTCTTGTTTCCTCGGAAACTCACGAATATATCGATCCATGTGTAACCCGCTTCATTGCAAATCTTTGCGCTCGAGAGGATCGAGGATCGACAGATAATGAAAGAGAGATAGAGATAGAGAGATAGACAGATAGAGACAGAGATAGAGAGAAAGAGAGAGAGAGAGAGGGAGCGTTTAAGGAGGAGACTTAAATCAGTAAATAGTTTTAAAGCTGTTATCCCCATTGAATCCAGTGGGAACTCGGAAATTTCGGTTCAAGTCTTCGCGTTTCCCTTTTGCCTTTCACCGAGCCCTTCTAAACTGGTGGCAGCTGTTCCGAAAGCCCTTTTCAAATATTAAACACCGACTTCGTTCATCCTACCCCTCTCTCCCTCCTCTGCCATCCTCTCTCTCGCTCTCTCTCTCTCTCTCTCTCTCTCTCTCTCTCTCTCTCTCTCTCTCTTTCTTTCTTTCTTTCTTTCTCTCTTTCTCTTTCTCTGCGCGCTCTCGTCTCTTGATAACGTTAATAGCCGTCAGATAGTGTCATCCGGAGAAAATTGTGTTAAACGAAGACGAATGCGAACGGAGATAGAGACATACACACGTGTATATATAAAGAGAGAGATAGAAAGAGATAGAGATAGAAAAAAAAGGAGAGAGAGATGCTCTCCTCGTCAAAATTTGTATAAATAAGACGCAATTCGAACCATGGCCATTTACGCGATTAAACGAACGCACACAGAGAGAGAGAGAGAGAGAGAGAGAGAGAGAGAGAGAACGCTTTGTTACAAATCAAAAGAAGAAAATTTAAACCCCCCCCCCCCACCTCACTTCGAGCGCCACGCATTACGACATATTACTTTCTTTCGTTTATTTATTTTTGCTATTTTATTTTTGTATTTTTGTTTTTTTTTTGTTTCTCGGTGTAAACGCAATACCAAATACAAAAATAATAATGACTTACCTTCGTAAACGGTGAGTTGGGCCTCGGCGGATACCGCATCGCCGACTCCGTTTTCCGCAACGCATTCGTACGTTGTACTATCTCGTGCAGTTTTGACAGGTTCGATCCGTAGTAAAGCTCCATGCTCGTACGTATGTACCAGGTATCGTGACTGGGATTCTGTGCGACAGTAGTAAAGCGATCGTGAGTCGAGAAAATAAAGTATAACAACGATAAGTACATAAGACATACATACATACATACATACATACATACATACATACATATATATATATATATATATATATATATATATATATACGTGTATATATACGTACGTATATACATGTACGCGTACATGTGTACGTGTTTTATGTGTTTCTCTCGCTCACTTTCTGTCTCTGCCTGTGTGTGTGTGTGTGTGATAAACGAGAAACGTCGTGTCGTTAAAACATCTCCTTAAGGCCTTCGCATTGGGGAGAATAAAAAAATAAACAAAATAAAATGAATAAAAAGAAAAAAATAACAAGGAGAACTTTATTGGGGGAACGAATGATGCGGTTAAAAAAAGTGTATAACGAATAAATAAATAAATAAATAAATAGGTAAAGGAATGAATGAATGAATGAATGAATGAATGAATGAATAGAAAGGTTGAGTAAAAGAGAGAAATGGACAAAGGTGTACAATGAAGAAGAACAAAGAAAGAGAGAGAGAGAGAGAGAGTGTGTGTCGGATGTTGAAAAATAGAAGCAATGGAACGAATAGATCGAGTTAACTGGATCGACGGCAAACGATCTACAAGATTGCAAGACTAGTAGAAGGTTTCGAAGCAGTTACAAGCTATCATCTTCCTCCCACGAGATTAACGAGCTACCTGCCGCCGACTGCGCTTCGCTTGCCTGCATACGATAAGTGGATTGACAAATGCGATTTCACGTGATTATCCAACCTTCGATGATTCTCTCATAGGATTAGTTCGAAGGCAGTTACTCCGCAAGCAAAGCGGATAAAGATAGAGATAGAGATAGAGAGACGGAGAGAGTGTGATTGAAAAGGGAGAAGAGAGAGAGAGAGAGGGAGAGGGAGAGAGAGAGAAACATGCTGAAATATTCTCTTCGATCGATCTCCTTAAATTCGTTCTTATTTTATTCTTTTTCCATTTAATTTTCTATTTCTCTTTTCTCCTTCCCCGTGACAAACTCTTATCGATCGATCGATAATCCCAATCGTAAATCGTTCGTTTAAATGAAACACGCGGATGAATTACGTCGTGAGAAATTTCGTGGGAATGAAATAAAACGTAAACGTACGTATGTAAATAGTCGACCGACCAATGTGAATGCGTATAATAATTTGGCGAGTTTGATATCATGGTTAACCGAGTGATTGTTGTTTTTCACCATTGAAATGCGATAAGTTTGTTGATAAAAAAAAAGAAAAAAAAAAAAAAAAGAAAAGGGCACGCGTCATGAATTCGTCGTTATATTCCGCTACGAAGTAACAATGTTTGATTGATCGCATTAAAACGGAACGAAACGAAACGAAACGAAACGAAAACGAAAACGAAAATAGATACTTCGTTCGTAATACAGGGAGTACGAAATATGTAAATGTAAATATGTAAATAATGATAATAATAATAATAAATGCAAAATTGTCGTACGATATGCTACCTTCTTTATCTTCTCTCTCTCTCTCTCTCTTTCTCTCTCTTTCTTTATTTTTTTTCTCCTTGAGGAGAAAAAAACATAACGAACGTCGTGCCGTAACGCTATCAATAGTTTATTAAAATTAACCGGCGAACGACACATACATACATACATACATACATATATATATATATATATGTACATAGATAGCGGAGAGAACGAAACTACGAAAGGTAAGCGATAATGTGTCCGTTCTGGAAACTCTTGTACGTGCTTGACATCACTCCTACGTGGTGGGTATGGAGGCGTTTAGTGTGTTTCAATGTGTAAACGGGTGGTACACGCGCGACGAGCCAAAGTACCACGGTAACTCGAAACGATATACAGATAAATCAATAGTCGACTCTACCGTACCCACGTAAATAGTACACGAATACGTGCATACGTATACAGAGGATACGTAATACACAGAGAGAGAGAGAGAGAGAGAGAGAGAGAGAGAGAGAGAGAGATACGTACGTGTACGTGGGATATACCCACGAGACTTCTGAAAATAATGAACCAAAACTGGAACTCGGAAAGGGGAACTTCGTACTTTCAGAGAAGAGAAAGAGAAAGAGAGAGATAGATACTCTCACTATGCTCGCGATTCGTATTATTCGGAGTCCCACGAACAACTGACTATCTATTGTTTACGTCGACACGAAATATAGTAGGATGGCTCTTAAGCTAATGTTTACATTAGAGATTCGTAACGGTGCGTATTACTTACGCACGCGTTATTATACCTATATCTATATCCATATCTATATCTATATATATATATATATATATACCTATACTCGTTACACGGCGCGCGTACATATTATAAAATATTATTACGCGATGTTTACGTTGACCATCGAAACGATTATATTATTACTATTATTATTATTATTATTATTATTATTATTATTATTATTGTCAACCCGACGACTCCTCGAGAAATATTGCATAGTGTTTGCATACGAGAATGGAGAAGATAACGGAAAGTAAGACCCGTAGTAACGCGATTAGGACACACGTATCCGTTTAACGTACATAGATAAAAAAAATTATCGACGAATGGAAGAGTATGGTGTTTCATCTTTCGATGGTTTGTAATTTATTAGAATGACGAACGAAAGAAAATAACGTTGAATGAAAAGAAAGAGATAGAGATAGAGAGATAGAGAGAGAGAGAATAACCATAGTTTGGCTGTCTCGAAAATTACGGAAACAACACCTGCCACGTCTCACCTGCACACCCTCGACGCTCGACACTCGACACTCGGTGTGCAAGAAGAGCAAGCAACTGCGAAATCTAATTCGGAAGAGACAGATTGCACTTGTAAAATAAAGAGAGAGAGAGAGAGAGAGAGAGAGAATGTGAGAGGAGTGATTGCTGGGTTGCTAGCGAAATGCCCTCCTATCTGTCGTGAGTTTATCGTAGAGGAAAAAGAAATAACAGAGAGAGAGAGAGAGAGAGAGAGAGAGAGAGAGAGAAAGAAAGAGAGAGAGAGAGAGAGAGAGAGAGAAAGAGATCAACGCTCGATCGATTTCCAGAAGGGATAGGATTGAAGAAAGAGGATGGAAATAAATAAATAAATAAAAAAAAAAGAAGAAAGGAATAGAAAAGAAAAGTAAAAAAAAATGAAAGAGAGAGAGAGAGAGAGAGAGAGAGAGAACGAAGACACACTTAGAGTTCTTAATCCCTCAATGGAATTTCCATCGAACACGTTCGCTTCTATTCGGATTGTACGTTTCGTTCAAGCTTTTTCTATCCCGAGTCTCGAAAAAGTTTCATTTCCAACGGCAAATTCGCAACGCAGCTTCATTCGATCGAACTAATGTAAGAGAAGTAGAAAGAGGAAGAGGTGAGAGAGAGAGAGAGAGAGAGAGAGAGAGGGGGTTAACCGAGTAGAAGAGAGTGTGGTCCAATGGTTGCTCTCCTCGAAGAAGTAGTAGAGGAATGGTGGTTGAAGGAAAAGCAAAAAAAAAAAAAGGAGCAAGAAAAAGAAAAAGAAGAGAAAGTGAAACAGAAGCGAAAGAGGAAGAAGAAAGAAGCGAGGGAGGGGAAAAGAATAGTGATCGACGAAAGGAGAGGAGGTGGTGGAGGTGGAGGAGGAGGAGGAGGAGGAGGAGGAGGAGGAGGAGTAGGAGAATAACACTTACGCGAAATTCTCTTGCCGTTTTTCCTCCAGTGTATTTGGGGTGGCGGTGCTCCTTGGGCGGTGCAAAAGAAACTCGCTATTCCGCCTGCCTTAACCTGCTGCGACTGAGGCCTCACCAGGATCGTCGGTGGATCTGTGAACATGGAGGAACAAAAAAAAAAAAAAAGAACACACGTCGATCAGTATACCAATGAACTCATGGTTGGCGATTATATTTCAAGTTTTCTTTCTACTTTTTCTTTTTTGTATTTTTCATTTTCGAGGACGACGGTGAAAAATGAGGTGAAGGGCGAAGGAAGAAAAGGGTGGGACACCGTAAAAAAAAAAAAGAAAAGGATAAAAAAAAAAAAAACAAACAAAAAGGAAACGAATAATTTTCATCCCCTCGCCTTCCTCCCTTTAGGCGCGCGCGACGGGTTGTAAAAAAAGGAAAGATTGCGATCTATTATCATCGAACGATACCTAAATCGATATATCTTCCAATTATTTTCTCCACTCCCTTGATTTCTTCCTTTATCTTTCTCCCTTACCCCGTAACACATCCTACCCTTCGTCGTGTTTCCTTTGGCGTTCCAAATATTAGGTATTAACGTGCGATCGAACGTCGACAATGGGAAGGAATCGATACCATGGTGTATCCTTTGCGATCGAAATAGAAAAAGAAAGAAATGAATAAATGGACGAATGAACGAGTGAATGAATACATTTACAAGGAAGGAAAAAACGATAAAAAAAAGAGAGAGAGAGAGAGCGAGAATGAAATAAAAAGATAAAAAAATAAAAAAATAATAATAATAATAATAAAAATGGAAGACAAAAGAAAGAAAAATTCTTTCAACCAAAGCGACGATAGAGCATAGAGAAATAGAGTGAGATAAAAATATATATATATATATATAGAGAGAGAGAGAGAGAGAGAGAGAAAGGAAAAAAAAAAGAGAGTTAGAAAATTGGCTTTCGGTAATACGAAAGGTATCGCGGTTGACACGCTAATCGATGAAACGAGACGGCTTCAAAAATCGATCCTTGGAATCGTTTGGAAAGGACGAAAGCGCGCCGGACGATTTTATCGATGCCGGACACAGCCTGCCGGACGCACGGCTACTCACGGGGTTTGCCCATTCTCTCTCTCTCTCTCTCTCTCTCTCTCACTCTCTCACGGTGAGCGAAATTAGTGGGATTTAGTGCGGCGGAAAGTCCAAACTACCTCGCCACGCTTTTACCCACGAATAAAGAGACGGCCGCGGCAAGATGGATGAACGCGACGCCATCCTTTGTCAGGACTGCGTGGTTTCCATCCCCCCACTCCACCTCCCTTCACCCTCTTCCATTCCCTTCCCCACCCCTCCATCCCCTTTCCAGTCACGAAACGACAAGATAGAGAGAGAGAGAGAGAGAGAGAGAGAGATACGGTTTCAGTTTATATATGCATACATACATACATATATATGTCTCTATCTATACATATATACATATGTAAGAGAAAGAGATAGAGATAAAAATAGAGAAACGTAGGTGAAAAAAAAGAAAAAGGAGAACGACGTGTAGAGTGAAAGAGCATCGAGATAACTGGATGGGTATGGGATAAGGAGAGTAAAGAGACGATGATATCTGGAAAGAGGATGGGTTGGTATGCAGAGGGAGGTTGGTTAGGGTAGGGTAAGAGAGAAAGAGAAAGAGAGAGAGAGAGAGAGAGAGAGAGAGAGAGAGAGAGTGCACGCGAAGTAAAGTAGTAAATTGGTCTCGAAACTTGCTTGCTACTGAACATGAAAGAGAGAGAGAGAAGAGAGAGAAGAGAGAGCTGTACCTGAAATCGATGGTAAACGTTTATGAACACTTTTCCCACAATAGTGGCCGCTTAAATGAATATGCGTGAAGCAGCCAGCAGCAGCCAGTCAGTCAGCCAGCTAGCATCATCATCCACATCCCTCCCCTCCCCCGCACACCGTCGGCCGAATGAAGAGAAAAGCGCGCTCTTGTTGCCAGAGGTTTGTTGGATGTGTATGCATGCGCTTTTTATCTCATCACTTTATTGTCGAATACTCGACTCTCTCTCTCTCTCTCTCTCTCTCTTGCTCTCTTGCTCTCTTGCTATCTTTCTCTTTCTCTCTCTTTATCTCCATTTCGTTTCACAATGGAACGCCACGAAAGGATTTTATTGTTTGGCTCCCGCTCAGGATAATGGATGATAATAAAACGTGATTCCCAGTACGAAGTGCCGAAAGAACAGTTTTATATCAACGATTCGCGCGCTTCGAACTCATTCGAACGTCAAATTCTATGTACGAATGTATGTATATACGTACGTAAGTAACGTACGTGTGTATGTGTGTGTTGTGTGTATGTATGTATGTATGTATGTATTTCTCTCTCTCTCTCTCTCTTTCTCTCTCAAACGCGTAGACGAAAAATATCGACTCGACGTCATTAAAATACACCTTCCAGACACCATAAAACGTCTTTGGAATAGGCGTCCTATCGCCAGTAGTCGTCTCTCTTCCTGTTTTTCGAGTATCGATAAAAGTCGATTTTATTGCACGTTTCTTTTTTTTCTACTTCTCTCTCTCTCTTTCTCTTTCTTTGGATTAAATCGAGAAGGATAATTTTCGAACGTCACCGTAGCTTACTAGGAATACGTAATCGGTTAGAACGATAACTGAACCGTCGTCGATTGAAAAAAAATTCATCGTAGCACGAACGTAAGTTAATTACGTTCGGTTCGAATTGATATTTTTTCTTTTTTTTTTTTTTTTGTTACCCCGGGTAAGTCGATGAAGAGAACGAAATGAAGATATTCACGTATCGCGCCTAAATAAAATACGTTCGAAAGACGAGACACCCGTTCGAACGAATATTTCGTTGATTTCGTACGGGAAAAATATTCCATCGAATTTTTAACGATGATCGAACAAAAATTTGATAAACGACATACATATATAATAACAATGATAATGATAATGATAATGATAATGATAATCTCGCGTCCTCGAGCTATGGATCTATGGTTAGGTTGTGTCATTTTCTAACGAGATACGAGATACGTTTCGTGTTTTATGATCACGATTTTGAAACGAACTAAATGTTATTTCTATTCGTAATGACGGCACAGTTTATAATTTTTGATCGAATCGTATTCACGGATAATTTGTATTTATATTTATACGGGCATTTATATGTGCATACGCACACGCAAACACGTGATATATATATATATATATATATATATATATATATATATATATATATACACAGGTAACGACCTCGCTATAGAGAGAAAATGTGCATTGTGAATTCGAACAAATTGCTACCGTTCGTTCGCAACAAGTCCATTAGTCGATTACGTTTATTCTCTACTTTGTTCGTTTCCCTCGGAAGCACGAAGATAAAGAAAATACGGTCAATAATCGAGAAATTCATTCGACCGGATGCGTCGGGTGAAAATTTCTCTATTTTTTTTTTTTTTCTATTATAGTATATGTAGAAAGAAAGAGGAAGGAAAAAAACGATTTATCGTGTGTTACGAAAAAAAGCTCTTGCTACGTCTCTCTCTCTCTCTCTCTCTCTCTCTCTCCAACGAATATCTCGATGCATCGTAATACCGTTCCTTTCTTCGCGAATTTAATACAATACAACACTTATACAATATTTATAAAAATAATCATTGTAAATGTCTAGGACTTTCGAAGCGACGATCGCGCAAAAGGAAAAAAAAAAAAGAAGAAGAAGAAGAAGAAGAGGAGGAACAAAAAAAAAATAAAAAAGAAATAAAAAAAACGATTCCGAGCCGACGACGAAATTAATTATTTTCACGTTCGATACGAAAAGCGGCGAGAGTGAGCGGGACGCGCCGCCTATCTGGGTCGAAGTACCGCGGTTACAAAAGTACCGAGTTGCTCTTCCCCGTCATAGGAACGGGCCAGGGGAAGGGGCAGGGGGGTAGGTCGGGTCATGGGTCGTGTAGGTAGGGGGTAGAGAGGTAGATGAGGAGGGACGTGAAAGAGAGGTAATGCCTGAGAAAAGGTGAGGGCGACGATAAAACTCATTTTCGAAAATTTCAACGTGGTGTAATGGCGTGAGCTCGCTCGTTCATTCGAGCTACCTACCTACTAGGTAGGTAGGTAGGTAGGTAGGTAGGTAGGTAGCTAGCTAGCTAGCTAGCTTGGCCTCGATCGAGCCATTTCGTTCTAAATAGCTTCGAAGACTCTTTCGACATTACGGAGAATCCTTTATGGAGTAAGACCACGCTAGCATGGAGCTACAGAAGAGAGAATGAGAGAGAAAACGAGAGAGAGAGAGAGAGAGAGATCGAGGTCAAGCTACGCTCGTTAAAATGTTTCTATATCGTCGAAAGAACAGGGTCACTGTATGTACCCGAAAGCTTAACAATTTTCCGATCGTCTGCTCTCCCCTTCTCTCCTTCGATCCTTACCAGAATCGTCTTCTAATAATAGAGGGGAGAAAAAAGAGTGCAGAAAAAGAAAAAAAAAAGTAAAAAAAATAAAAATAAAAAGAAACGAAGGATCGCGCGCAAGCTATACACGTATCACGATCGTTAGATCGAATGAGAAAAATATGATATACGTCACGGCTTTTAAAATCCTTAACGTTTGTTCGGAAAGCCAATGGAAAAATTATACGATGTTCGTCCTTTGAAAAATAATCATACGACGAATATAGAATGTAAATAGGTATGTATAAAGAAGACACGATGAAAGCGGTAATAGGATCTCTCTCTCTCTCTCTCTCTCTCTCTCTCTCTCTCTCTCTCTCTTTCTCTTTATCTTCCTCTCTTCCTACCCTTTCCCTCATCCCTTGTTGATCTACGAGACTCGAATAATAAAACGCGAACGAACGGAATACAAATCGAATCGAATGGTTAGGGAAACGTGAAACGCCGAATTAAATCAGCGAATTACATTGCGAATGATAATTCCGCTCATTAATAGTCGCCTTTATAATCTATATATACGTTATGCGTACATACGTACGTAACTAGGATACTTACGTAGGTACGCACGTATAAATACATTCATGGATAGGTATTAATTTGTTTTTCGATTTATACGACCATTGTTTAGTTATTATTTACGAAAACAGTGTTTACGGTGATCAAGTATTACTTCGAAAATAATCAATCCTTCCAAGATACGAATCGTTTTGAGTGGCGCGTTCGATTTGTTTTAATATTAAGAAGGGGAGCTTAGTAAAGTGTGAAATAGAGAGAAAGAGAGAGAGAGAGAATAGAAGAATAAAAAAAGTCTTTGAAAAAGGTAGCGCGCGTGCCGGTGTTGCCTTAGGCAGAGACATAAAAAGAGAGAGAAAGAAAGAATGAAAGAGAGAAAGAGAGAAACAGAGAGAATGAACGAGAGCGAATAGTAAAAGTGCTGGTAAAAGGGACAACTCTGAGTGTACACAAAGATTAAACGCCAACGAAAATTAGATTGCGAAACGCAAGGCATGCCAGTGTCGCTTGCATTCCGTAAAATGAATGTCCGACCCATTTTCAAACGTATTCTCCAGACGAAGGTTGAAATATATATATATATATATATATATATATATATATATATATATATATATATATACGAGGAAATTATGGGTAGGAGGAGGAGGAGGAAGAGGAGGATGTGGAGGTGGAGGTGGAGGAGAAACCGGGCGTATTACGATAACTTGAGAAATGCATAAAACGTTAATAGAACTTATTACATTTATGAAATATATATATAATATAATAAAATATGTTAATACGATCGTAACCGTGGAATATATGAAATTATATTTTCAACTATCCAACGAGTAAAGGATTAAAACGACGAGTATAATAATTGATAAGAAAATTATATTTCAGAGATAAAGAGAGAGAGAGAGAGACGTTTATATATGTATACGGGCACATGGATATTTACTATATAATAAAAAGATCGCTTTTAATTAACGATAGTAAGAGCTTAAGGATATATATACATATATATATATATATGGATTTTAAATGAGAGAGAAAGAGTTTTATATTTCATACTTAAGTTTTCCCCGCCATAAGTTTTGGATTTCATGTAAACTCGTTCATGAAAATTCTCTAGCTCGCGAAGAAAAAGTTTAACGAAGTCAAAAAAAGACGATTACGACGAGGACGACGAGGACGACGGAGGACGGTACCGTTTTAACAGGTTAGTTGCATATTACCAAGTAGGTAGGTATGCTTTATGTACAGCCGTGGCGCTTCGTAATTGAAAAAGTAGCCGATAACGTGGCAATCTGCATGCGATTTAAATAAAATTATGCGACTTTGATCACGACGACGACGACGACGACGTCGACGTCGGCATTTGGCCGACGCGTTATTCCGCGTTATCGGATTCATTATTAGAGATAACCACGATGCTAACGGATATAATAAAAGAGTTTTATCGAGGAGGAGGAAACAAAAGGAACGGAAAACGCGTAAGAATGACAAACAGACAGACAGATAGACGGACAGACAGCAGATAAGTGGATAAGCAGATATAGTGGAAAGAGAGTAAGAGAGAGATAGATATACGATAGATAAGATAGGTCAAAGAGATGGACGGAAATAAAAAACGAAGATGGAGAGAGAGATATACAAAAAAATAAAAAATAAAAAAAAACGATAACGAAAGGAAGAGAAAGGATGGATGGATGGATGGATGGATAAATGGATGGACAGAGAGACATACGGACAGACATATATATATACATATACATATATATATATAAATATCTAATTGGTCAAGGAAATATCGAATCGATATAGAACGAGCGATTAATTAGCGCGAAAGTGCGTAAACGCGGAAAGTACGGGAGAGGGGAACGGGGGGGGGGATAGGGGTAACATTTTGCCGCGAAGGTAGCAAACGAGAACTAGATCCCCGCAAGCTGTTACACGGCACGTTATTATACCCAAAAACGCAAAACAATTATACAATAACGCGTTATCGACCCCCGTATCTCTACCTCCACCCATCCCCTTCGCCTCTCCGCCTTCCTCTACGTCCTCGAATATTTCATCGCGACGAGCCACGCGCGTGCTTGCTTGCCTGCTTGCTCGCTTGCTTGCTTGCTTGCGTTCGTTCGTTTCCATACGTAGAAAATGAGAGAGAGAAGGGTGGGTGTGGAAAGCAGGTTGCGGAAGAGAGGTTGGAGTAGGCGGATAGGGGTGAGGATGAGGGTGAGGGTGAGGGTGAAAACGATCGGTCCCCGAGTAACGGGGCACGTGTCACGAACGGTGAACGAGGGTGCGTAAATGCGGACGACGACTGGCCAGCCAACTAGCCAGCCGGTCTGTCGGTCTGTCTGTCGGTCTGTCTGTCGGTCTGTCGGTCGGTCTGTCGGTCGATCGGTCGTACGGTCGGTCTCGTTTATGGAAACGAAACGGATGGTAATTACGAATCGACGGGGGGGTAGTCGTTTTGAATAGCCAGCTCCTCTTTCTCTCTCTCTCTCTCTCTCTCTCTCTCTCTCTCTCTCTCTCTCTTTCTCTCTCTCTAGTATACTATACTATACTATACTGTAGTGTACTACCATCGTTGAATTCGAAAGAGGAACCGGCTCGCGCGAATTTCTCTCGTACGAATTTTCGACGTTTCGAGGATCCGGTCGATATGCTGCGCGGCGTGGCGCTGCAATTTCCGATGCAGCTGTAGCTTGCACACCGTCTGTGTGTACTTCTCTCTCTCTCTCTCTCTCTCTCTTTCTCTCTCTCTCGGTCGTTCATCGATTGTAAACGTGTGATGGTCTAACGATGATGTTCGCCCAACGTAAAAGTAGGATACACCGTGCGCGTACGCCAAAGAGAGACAGAGAGAGAGGAGAGAGAGAGAGAGAGAGAGAGAGAGAGAACGAGAGGTGGGAGAAACGAGTGTAAATTCCGAGAACAGGTTCTGCTTTATCATAAATAATTACACGAACCTTATCAAACATTTTCGTGTATCGAAATACACGAAGCGTCAACCCACCCACTCCACCCACTCACTCACTCACCAAACGAACCGATTTCGTCGTTCCGCCATTACTTTTCTCGTTCCCGTCGTCCGTCACGGCAAATATTAATTTAATTTAAATGGGATTCCCCCTCCGCCTCGTGCCTACCGTACGTATTCCTCCGTCCGATCGCGGGTTAAGAGGCGAGGAAAAATGGCAAAGTGGGAGCGAAAGGGAATCGCTCGCACGCCTACGAAATTTCAATTGGATTCTGGAAAGAGAGAGAGAGAGAGGGAGAGAGGGAGAGAGTAAAAGCATGGCGAAAAAGGAAACAAAAAAGAAAGAAAAAAAGAATTGACTCTTAAGACTCTTTCTCCCTTTATCAAATTCGATTCATCATCATTTCTACAAATTACCGCATCGTATCCTCCTAACGTTTTACGCTCTCTCTTTTTCGTCTCTCTCTCACTCTCTCTCTCTCTCTCTATTATTCTTTTCTCTCTATATTTTTTTTTTTTTTTTTTTTCATAATAACACCTACTTATTAGTGTCACGTGGTAATAAGGTCGATTTTATAATTTAGAAATATACGAGTACGTTTATAATACCCGATATCGAATATTATCGTTTCGCGGCAAGTTGTCGTACGAACGGGGTGAGGGGGGGGGGAGGGGGTCTGGTGGATTGGTTGTGGGGTGAGGTGGTGGGCTAGGCAGGGAACATCATTATTAGCGATTATTATTTAAACGGATTTCCTGGTTCATTAGATACTCCCGCGTATAAACGCGCATCGATTTACTTACTCGCCGTTTCGACTTCGGTCTCTCCTCGTCCGAATCGAAAAGCTATTAAAACAACGAGTCGTACGGATTAATTACGATTTCCCGAACGAGAGAGCTTCGGGCATCAATGATCGATGCAT
>OU964972.1:7120803-7125803 GCA_918808275.2 Dolichovespula sylvestris
ATGGAACTACCGAAGTTCAAAGTAATTATGTGTTTCGCGGGGATATAATACGAGAGAAAAAAAAGAAACAAACAAACAAACAAAAAAAGGGAAAGAACCCTCCCGGTCCTCTCGGTCCTCCCGGCCCTCCCGAAGGCCCCCCCCTCCCTCCTTCCATCCGAAACGTCGAATTTAGGGAGGTCGCGCGTCGCCCACCCTGAATGCACGAGGTCGTTTTGTGACACGGAGCTTCGCGAACGTTTTCGTTCCTCTTCTTTTCATCGAAGTTGCTTCCTCCTCCTCCTCCTCCTCCTCCTCCTCCTCCTCCTCCTCCTCCCCCTCCTCCTCCTCCTTCTTCTCCTACTCTTCCTTTTTGCCCATCCAGGAGAAGCTTTCAACCGGCAACACGAGAAAGTTTCTTTACGAGCAACGCGAGCAACGCTGATGGTGGCGCAGAGTGTGTTGAAAAGGGAAAGACCGAGCGATAGATAGAGAGAGAGAGAGAGAGAGAGAGAGAAGGAGAAGAAGAGAGAAGAAGAGAGGATGAAGTTGCAGGGTCTGTGTCAACTATCCCGTCTCCACCCTCTCTTTAAGAGGGTCTCCACGGGGGTATATAATGCCAGGCGGGATGCGACCAAGAATGCCGGCGGGCCTGCGCTAAATTTATGCAAATGTATGCCAGCAATATTCTAAATAAGTAGGTACCTTCTGCTGGGTACCACCTTTCCCTCCTTCTCTCTCCTACCATCCTCTCTCTCTCTCTCTCTCACTGTTTCTCAAACCTCTCTCCTTTAACAGCAGTTCGAGATTCTTCCCTCAAGACCCGCCCTTCTTCGAAGACGTTCGACGAAAACCATCCGAGCCAACTGGCATCATCATGAAAGCCAGAATATTTCGTGGTTTGTTTCTGTCTGTCTGTCTGTCTGTCTGTCTGTCTGTCTGGCTGCCTGGCTGGCTGGCTGGCTTTCTGTCTTCCCGACTGTCTGACTGTTAGACTGACGAAATATGGAAAGATATACAATAGAAACGAAAGTGAAGTATGAACTGGCAAGAGAAACTATGTACGTACGTATATATGTATGCATATATATATATATATATATATATATATATATATATATATATATATATTCGATGTGTAATTTCGAAGGTCTCTTAAGCTTTCTACCAACCCGAACGTACAAATGAACATTTCTTCTTCTAACTCTCGTCTCTTACGTGACATATAATATCCAACGTATATTGCATCGAGTCTAAACTGCGCTCCCTTCTCTCTCTCTCTCTCTCTCTCTCTCTAGCTATATCTCGTTTTCTTCTAGCATCTAGAGACGTTTCCGTTTTCACCGATTAGACCGATCCGTCCCCCTCCTCCCCCCCCTCTCTCTCTCTCTACCACCCAACTCCCCTTCCTAGTTTATCAACGACATTGCTTAATAATACCACCGCGTATAGGAACGCCGATAAGAAACAAGGTGAACCGACCGTAGTAGTAACCCTACTACGCTTTCATGTTATTGGTTAACGCAAAAGTAAACGACGAGAGAGAGAGAGAGAGAGAGAGGGGGAGAGAGAGGGAGAGGTCTGACTATGTTTTTAGTGTTTGCTTCCTATTGTTTGTTCGCTCGGAAACTTGTTATATTGTATAACGGGATATAGAATGGAAATGCAATACCGTGCAACCAACCACCTACCCGCTTCTTTACCGTAAGATATTCTGTATTATTATCATTATCATTATTATTATTATTATTATTATTATTATTATTATTATTATTGTTATTATTGTTATTGAAGCATGGGGAAAGCGCGGATAATGAAACATTAGGTATAAAGAAAAACACGGAATTGCATTAACCCTTTTTCCGAAGTTCCATGAGACAATTAAAGGACCTTTAACCCGCGTACTATGAAAATATTATCTCGATTATTGAACCCACCGCCATCGCAGACCACCCTCCGTCCCCATCCCCCCTCTCCTCTACATGACGGTGGTTTCTTTTCTTTTTTTTTTTTTTTTTTTCGTTGGCCACACAAAAACATGTGAAGTACAAACGAGCCAGCGTCACGTTTTTTTTTTTTTTCTCTTTTACACCCGACTTACTTTACTTTTTTTTGTTTTCTTAATTTATTTTATTTCATTGTCTTTTTTTTTTTCTTCTTCTTCTTCTTCTTCTTCTTCTTCTTTACCGACGGGAACTCCGCTCCTACGATAACACGAATATTTGGAGAATTGAGGAGTAGCAGGACGAAGGATGGAATGGCAAAAGAGAGGAAGGGAAAGAGAAGAGAAATAAAAAAAAAAAAAAGAAAAAAAAGAAGCGAAGAGGGAGGCAAAGTAGGAATTGGAAGAGAAAAAGGCTAGCGCGATTTTCTCTCTCTCTCTCTCTCTCTCTCTTTTTTTCTTTTATATCGTTATAATTCATTGTCGAACGTAAGACTTCATTATCGCCCTTATTAAAGGAGTACGCGTTCGTTCCTACGTAATAATAAAGTAGGGGCAGGGAGAGTGGGGGGAGGGAGGGAAAAAAAAGAGAGAAGAAGAAGAAGACGAAGAAGAAGACGAAGAAGAAGACGAAGAAGACGAAGAGCCGATTTAATAATACCAAACGGCGAATCGGATCGTTCTTAATTAAGAACTTCTGTTTCCACGGGACTACGCAGAATAAGAAGAAGACGAAGAAGAAGAAAAGAGAAATAAAAAAAGCAAAAAAAAAGACGAAAAAGAAAAAGAAAATGAAAGAGGAAGAGAGAGAAAGTAGAAGATGGGAAGAAAAGAAAGGGGCTGAAGGAAGGTTTATTAGATAGGAAGTTACGATCGCTTATAGTAATTTTGAAATGGTTAGGAATGAGCTTAGAGACGGACGGATTAGAAGAAAGGTCCGACCGTAGTACGCGTTTAACAGGCCTAATCAATCAGCAACACACATACACGCACACACACACGCGCACATACACATGGTTAGGCGCGTTTTAACGCGGTTAATTGCGCTTCAATTAACCGGTCGTCGTTCGTTCACGCGCACCTTTGCTTGCACCTTCGCACACACCCTTGCAAATTTTCCCTCGTTGTTGGCAACGTTAAGCGAACGAAAACTTTTGCAATCGTCGTCATCGTCCTCGACGTTGTGCGTCGAGCGCAATTAAGGGCTTGAACGTTCCGTCACATTGAAGAGAGAGAGAGAATTCTGACGAAGTTATATCGAAGATAATTGGCCAATTATAAATTTCGAAGCGGCGATATTATTAAAAGTCCAATAGGAAAATTTTCGTTTCGAATCAGGGATATGGCGTGCCGCGCGACGAACGTTAAACGTTATATACAAAAAAAAAAAAAAAAGCAGAAGAAAAGAAAAGGAAAAAGACCAAAAAAAAAAAAAAGAAAAAAATAGTTACAAACAAAGCATTTGCGTAAATTGGGTTTTAAGGGGAACGCTCGGGACACTAATCGAACTTTCAAATAGATCGTGTGTATTTATTTCGACGAGGAATCGAGAGTATCGTTGAGAACATTTTTTTCGACCTTTCTTTCTTTTATTTCTTTTTTCATTCCCTTTTTCTACATCTATCTATCTCTCTCTATCTATATATATCCCCCCCCTCTCTCTCTCTCTCTCTCACTCTCTCTCTTTCTCTATCTGTCGATATCGAAACGATTGCGCTATTGGTATCATAGATTTCGTAGAGAATTTCTCTCTCTCTCTCTTTCTCTCTAGCTGAAAATAAATCATGAAATCAATCGAGATACATAACGGTTGCGGTGTCGTAAATAAAATGTGCCAGATATCGTCGAGCGAATATGCCGATGGTGGTATTGGTGTTGGTGTTGGTGATGGTGTTGGTGTTGGTAGTGGTCCGGCATAAAGCCGCGACGCGACTGTTCGACGACGATGGTCGGGAGAGAGAGAGAGAGAGAGAGAGAGAGAGAGACGGAGTAGGTGGGGGGAGGGGAAGGGGATGAGAGGACTGGAAAACAAATGACAGTGCATAAGCGAGGTAGAAACATTCGAAAGTCGCTCGACGCATGGACTACGACACGATGGCTCCCGCGGCAAATTTGAAATTCAAAGCGTCCTGAAAGAAAGACAGAGAGAAAGATAGAGATAGATAGATAGAGAGAGAGATAGAGAGAATGAGAGAGATGGTGATAAGAGTGCCGTGCACGCTCGACCTTCTCTCTCTCTCTCTCTCTCTCTCTCTCTCTATCTATCTATCTCTATCACGCTCTTTCTCTCTCATTCTATCTCTCTCTCTTTCGGTCGGACCCTCTCTAGCGGTGTAAAAATACACATTAACGAATTTGAAATTTAGATCGGAACGCTCGCCGTGAGTGAAATTGAGTGGAGAAGCTCGAAAACGGGCCGATTCACGAAGCCACTTTTCATACGCTTAAATGTGAAACCACGTGAAAAGGATAGAGGGTGGTAAGGGGGTGGTGGTGATAGAAGGAAGGAACGAACGTGGTCGCGTAATAATTATTCCGATAAAGTCTATACGATATTGATAAGAGCAACGGTGGCTCACTCCTACTCTCTCTCTCTCTCTCTCTCTCTCTCTCTCTCTCTCTCTCTCTCTCTCTCTCTCTCTCTATCTCTCCTTTCTCCTTTGGAAAATTTAGACTACCACCGACGTTCTCTCGTCGGTCGTCGATAATTGCATAAGCGAGTTCTAGACACGGGACTGACGTAATTTTACCCATCATTTGTTTTTCCCCCTCCATCGGTAAACAAAAAACAAAAATGAAAGAAGAAGACAAAAGCGGTTCAAAAAAAAAAAAAAAAAAGAAAAAAATACATGAACGATAAACTGGCTCGAACTTTTTAATTATGTTCGCTGGTCGAAAGAGGTTGGTTGTTTGTTTGTTGCTGCATCGATCGTACAAAAGGGCCGATTGATTAATCGTACGTTTCGATAACGTCGAAACGCAACAAGTGCGCATAGAAAAAGATGAATAAAAGGATGAAGAAGAAAGGAAAAAGACAAAAAAATAATAATAATAATAATAATAATAATAATAATAATAA
>OU964972.1:7135803-7145803 GCA_918808275.2 Dolichovespula sylvestris
ACAAATTTATAAAATATACGTACATATAAATATAAATATATGTATATGAAAAATAGAAGGCAAAAAGAAAAAAAAAAAAACGTATCAAACGATAAGTTTAAATAAGTCCGTGAAAAATTGCGAGATAATCCTTTGACGAAATAATCTCGAAGATCGTGAACGTTCGTTCGTGAACTCCCAATAAGGAAGATGGGAGAAAAAAATAAATAAGTGACAAAAAAAAAAAAAAAAGAGAGAAAGAAAGAAAAAAATGATAAAAATAAACGAGAAAAAAAGGGAGCGGAAATAAGTGGACCCTTATCGAACACGGATGAATATAAATTAACGGTAGTGGGTTCCATTGTCGTTATTTGTTCGAACAATTTCGTTTTTCGGTCCATTTGATTAATTAAATCGATATTTAAAATATAATAGTCATATATATATATATATATATATATATATGACTATTATATATAACAATACGAAAGAATGTCAAGATACTCTTTTCTCTCTCTCTCTCTTCTTTTTTCTTTCTTTTTATTTGTATCGTTGTATCATACGCATACAGAGAGAGAGAGAGAGAGAGAGAGAGAGCTCTTGTCTCCTTCGACTCCGTTCGATACAGATCGAGCATCATCGATCGGTTCCAGGTGTATATTCATCCCGTCACGTTATCGTTATCAAAGGAAACGCGTGCTTAATTAAATTAATCGCGCCCATTGTTTTTCTAACCGTCCTGTTCGTCATCGCACAAGAAACGAGGAAGAAAGAGAGAGAGAAATTAAATTACCGATTCATCCGTCACTATGACTTGCTGCTAATCAAAAATCACGTATTCTTTCACTATTTTGTGATCATTGTCGAAAATAGATAACAGGACATATATATAGATAGATAGATAGATAGATAGATAGATAGATACATATGTTAGATATGTATGTATAGTACAGTATATGTATGTATATATGTATGGACAGTAGTTATTATCCCGAATATTTGGTATGAAATATTGAAGGAAAAAAAAGAACAAAAAAAATACGATAGGCTCTCGACGAATGTTACGAGTAGTGGCATACAAAATGGATAAAAAAAATCTAAAAAACTAAAAAAAAAAAAAAAAAAAAAAAAAATTGTTCGGCATAACTCGCGAGCGTGGAATTAATCTATCGTTACTTTTATTTAAATATTCCTATCCTCCTCTTTATAGGACGACGAAACAATTTTCTCTCTCTCTCTCTCTCTCTCTCTCCCTCTCTTTCTCTCTCGGTTTCAATAAAAATATTTTATACGTTCTGACCGCGAAGTCGATAACGAAAATCTACAAACAAATTTCAATCGAAACTTCGATACGTACGTACATACATAAATACATAAATACATACATACATACATACATACATACATACATACATACGTACGTACGTACATACGTACGTACGTTAGTTCTATCGTTCGTTAATTCTTTCCTTTCGTTCTTGATCACGTTTGAGAGCGAGGGGCATGCTGTTCACCATAATTTTCGTAGAGATTGCTTCCTCATGGGGTTTAGTGATATACGGGGGGCCACGGATACGGATCCCTGGTTGGTACCAATGTGGTATAAACCACGAAGATTCGGTGTTCTTTGTCATTGCGGTGTAACGATTCTCTATCTCTTCTCTCTAATCCACCACCGCCACCCACTATCTCTCTCTCTCTCTCTCTCTCTCTCTCTCTCTCTCTCTCTCTCTCTCTCTCTCTCTCTTTCTCTAACTCTTCGTCTATCTCGGTTTTATATCTAATTATTTGCGGCGAAATCACTCGTTTCTTGATTGTTCGTTAGTTACCAACCAGGACACGCTAGAGCGATAGAGATTTCTCCCTAGGGAGCCACAGACTGACTTACTTTCCTCTCTATCTATCTCTCTCTCTCTCTCTCTCTCTCTCTTACTTACTCTCTTACTCCTTCACGGCTTCTTTTAGTCGTACTCGAAAGCCACGTCGTGAAATCCACTTCGTGATCGTCGAAGCGTCGAGGATCTCGTTTCGATTATAATGGAAATTGAAGCTGGCCTCGAGGAGACACCGAGGAAACGTTTTATTCGAAAGGATCGTCGTCGTCGTCGTCGTCGTCGTCGTCGATACCTCGAGATGATTCCCGATCTCTTTCCTCTGAAATTCTTGAATAAATGAACGAACGAACGAACGAACGAACGAACGTACGTACGAAAAAACGAACTAACTTGAAAGGGAAATCTTTTTTTCTCTTGAAAAATATTCAACGTGTGAATTATCGAAAGATTCGAGTTTTTGATCGATAATTCTTCTTCTACATATAATATAAAAAAAAAATATATATATATATATATGAATATATTCAAGGACGTTGGTTTGTAATAATGTTACAACGACGATCCCGTTACAGAGAATGTACGATTATTAACGGCAGAGAGAAACGAGCCGAGGAGTTGCGGACTTGTTACCGGAGGTCTATGTTAACATCGATGTTCCCAAGCTTCTCTCAATTTCCCTTCCAATATTCCGATCTTCAAGAGAGAGGAAGAGAGAGAGAGAGAGAGAGATAGAGAGAGAGAGAGAGAGAGAGAGAGAGAGAAGCTTCGCATCTTCTCGTTTACGCTTTCGTATACCGAGTTTCGAATTAATCCTTCCTCATGCTACCCGTTAAACGTTGGAGACTCTGTCGCGATTATGGAACAGTCACGAAATGAAATTCGATGTGTGTGTGCGTGTGTATATATATATATATATATATTTACGAGTATATGCGTGTGTGTGCGTGTGCGTGAATATACGTATACGTACGATACGTAACTCCTCGAAAATACGCGATCTTCTCGACAGTACGTTATATACATATACGTACGCCTAATATTTACCATATTTATATATATATATATATACATATATAATGATTTATTAACATATATAAAACGCTTTTATATATATATATATATATATATATATATATATATATATATAAATCGACGAATATCTCCCGCCCTCTCCCACCATACCCCAGGCCAATCCAAGTCTTTCATAAATTTTCATTCCCCCCTCCCCCCCCCCCCACGCGATTAATAATAACATTACGTATCGTTATCGCATACCAAGATGTAATTGATTTTTAATTACGATCGTCGATTAATTATTCGATTGATATTGCCGGACCAATAAATTAATTAGTTACGATGCATTTCGTTCGTCTTTCATTAACACACGTTCTCGTACGTGTTATACATTAAAACGTATGAGTTTAGCGATCGGAGTATACTTATACGTTATCGAAAGAAATACGAGTGAACCTTTTTATTTTCTCGGGATGAAACGTCATCTTAAACGGGATAAACGGGGAGATCGTACGGGACGCAAGGAAAGGAATCGTCCGTCGTCGATGGAGAGACGTTCGAAAACCACGTAATGGAGTATGAGGACAGAGGGGTGGTGGGGTGGGCGGTTGAAAGGTTGGCGGCAAGGGGCGTAGACAAGGGGGTGGGAAGGGTGGAGCTAGCTGGCGAGGACGAAGGTTCGAGGTTGAGGCCGAGGCCGAGACTGAGGCCGAGACTGAGACTGAGACCGAGTCTGGGAGCCTGGGATTTGTGGATTGAGGTTGCGCGGGGTCTGGGTTATGGGCAAAAGGGAAAAGGGCGATTTCAATTGTCGCCCTTGGCTCCCGTTTCCGCAGACTCCCGAATAGCCTATCTTCTCTCTATCTCGTGCCCGCTAAGAGGGTGGAATTGATTAAATAATTGGCCCCTTAGATTGGGGGCTAGTTTCCGGAATGAATACGCTGGCACTCGGCCAAGGCTCGGTTCTCGAGTACTCGAAAGCTGTATGAAGACTCGAAGGGAACAAGGGAAGGAGAGAGAGAGAGAGAGAGAGAGAGAGAGCCTAAGGGGGAAACAACGGTTGGAAAGGGGTAAACCGCTGAGGGATAAAGTGCAACCGAGAGACACCAGACGGCTTAATAATTCCTTTGATTGGACTTAGGAAAAGAAAGAAAAAAAAGAAAAAGAAAGAATCTGCTTGTCTGGCTGGGTACTTTATTGTGTATTGTGTTTCCGAAAGAGTTGACGATTTTTTTAGACCTACACCCTAGTTACTTCTCTCTCTCTCTCTTTTTTTTTATCTTTCTCTCTCTCTCTCTCCTTCTCTTTCTTTCTTTCGGATAAATCCATCCGAGGACAAAGAAATAGGATTTTAACGAGAGACACCTTTTTCGTCTACGTACGTATACGTATTTTTTTTTTTGTTTTCTCATCTTTTCTTTCCCTCTATCCACACGTTCTTGTCTCTAATTTTCTGTGTTACCAACGAGAAGAAGAAGAAGAAGAAGAAGAAGAAGAATAAAAGGAAAAGGTCAATCGTATCAACGTTCAAAATTGCAGAACGTTCGATAACATCTCTACGACCGACGAATTACTTTACTTCCGAGAGAACACGATAGGAGGAAGGAAAAATAAAAAAAAAGAGAAAAAAAATAATAAAAATAAAAATAAAAAAGGAAAAAACAAATAAAAAAGATCGTGCCACGCCTGATAAAAAAAAAAAAAAAAGAAAAAAAAAAAAAAAGAAAAAAAGATGGCAGGTATTTCGAACGTTACGGTGGCACCATATATAACGTGTATCGTTGTTCGGCGTTCGATCAAAATTCAATGTAAAACTTAATTGGATATTAAATAGACGCTTTTCGATACGCGTATGCATTCTCCCGTAACCATTTTCCCTGCCTTTTCCTCCCGTTCACTCCTCACCTCCTCCCTCCCACACCCAGCCCCATTCCTCTGACCATTCATGGTCAACGCTCGACGATTGTAATTTTTCAACGTTTCGACGTAACAATAGCGCGGTAACACGGCGTTCGTTTCTATTTTGTATTGTAACAACGCGCAAAGTCCATATACCACCAATTTATATCCGTTTCTATTTTGCAAATAATAAAAGTTTAATTTTTTTAATACTGTACGTGTATGTGTGGGTACGAATCGTACGTTTTCGAAGGCAAAACGCACAATAGCGATGGTTGGGTCGACGGGCATAGGCCGGGAGGACGAGAGGTGGTGGGGACGAGGAGGAGAAGGAGGAGGAGGAGGAGGAGGAGGAGGAGAGAGAGGGGTGTGTGTATTACCGCGGAGAAACGAGGCATTGATTGCAAATAATGCTGGACCATATAATCCCAGCTCGTATATCGTTAACCGGGCGATTTACAATGTAACAGATTAATATGTACTCACGGCCGCGTGCCGTTCAGCGTGGTCATTATCCACGATAGAATTACGATTAGTCGGATAGATTAGTAGATTGCGTACCTTAAGCTCAGTCTACCTCCCATTACCGAGATAACCCCCCCCCACTCTTTATAAATATTTAGTAACATTATAGTTATTTAGTTATTTAGTAATATTTTATGTTTTATTTTATATTTTCCGAGTGATGTTATTCTTGCTATTTCTTTTTTTTTTTTTTTTAATAATTCTTCGTCTCTTTCGATCCACTTTATTATATTCGTCTATCTCTCTCTCTCTCTCTCTCTATGTCTCCCTGTCTCTCTCCGTCTCGTATATTTATTCGAGTAAATGATACGTCTTTCTTTCTTTTCCTCAATAACTCATCGTTTCTCTTTATCCAATTAATTCCGTTCGACTCTCTTTCTTTTTATTTCTCCCGTTTCTTTTTTTTTTTGTTTTTTTTTTTACTCGAAAAAAGAAATCTACATGGGCGAACATTAAAGGGCGTTATATAATATTCTAATAACGAGAGCCGCGTAACGCTTTATAGAAATTCGTGTAGACGAATTCATGTGGACCCGTTCGTGTGTTATTTACCGGGGTAAAGAGTCTGTGGTATGGTGTTAGAGCATTTGGACCTCGCGCGATGATATCGATTATATGAGCGAAGGTACATCGTCGACGAATGATAACGCAGCCCTCTTCGAGTGTTCGAGAGGTGATTGGTGCGATAGTTAGGTAGGTAGGTAGGTAGGTAGGTAGAGGTTCGTAAGATTAAAACCGTTCTTCTCTATTCAAAGCATTCCTCGTTTTCCATTCTCTTTTCAAACAACAAACCACACCATCTAGTCTACTCGACGTTAAAACGGGGCCCTGTATTGCCGCAATACTAAATTACCCTTCCATTTTCATGACACGTTGAACTTGCGATGCTGACTAGCTCGATCCGCTTCTAAAGAGCCTGATATATATCATACACACACACACACACACACACACACACACACATATGTATATAGCGACTTTGATCAAATTCGCCGACGAAACAATTATCGCTTTCGCTCTCTCTTTCTCTCTCTCTCTTTCTCTCTGTCGCGAGCTAGGGAGCTTATTCGCGAGTTTGCTCGCTAGCTAGCTCACTCGTTCGTTCGTTCGTTCGTTCGTTCGTTCGCTCTATAAACTCCTGACGGAAATGATGAAATTAGCAAATCGCGAGCCGATACCGAAACGGAATTTCATTCGGAGTTTAGAAACGTCGAACGAAACTTCGTTCGTCTATCGAAGAAACGCGTCCTCAATGATCGATTATGGAAAAGCTCCCGTTAATCTTGTCGTAAACCGAGGATGTTTGATATACGTTCGTAATATAATATAACGATACTAGGGAGAACGTATGACGTTGGTAGATTAATATATTCGTTTAATGAGACGAGAGTAATATTTCAGTTAATCGAAGTAATATCTCTTTTTGCTTTAACGTTAAAACATTTTTTACGATAGATATGAATATATATATATATATATGTATATTAATGATTACGTATATATTAATACACGTATACATTATATCGTATATATTTCGTATACATATAACCGATATAGAAAAATATTTATATCCCGTTAATAATATAGGAAAAATTATTTATTATCCTTTACTCTAATGTTCTATTCCTAACGCTAATGAGGGAGGGAAACGTTGAAAATCGCATCTGCATCTATATTGCCATTAACGTTGAAATCTCGTTTTGGCGATCGGCCGAACGATCTCTCTCTCTCTCTCTCTCTCTCTCTCTCTCTCTCTCTCTCTGTCTGTATTTTATATATGCGAGGTGGACCTACACGGGGGGTGGGGTGTGAGGAGAAGGCTAATCGATTCCATAAATGGTCCGTCGCCAACAAACGTCCACGGAATATTTTAGAGATTCTCCATTTGAGTTCTTCGGTCATTTCTGTTACGTATCAGCTGCGAAGATATATATATATACATATATATAAAGAGAAAGAGAGAGAGAGAGAGAGAGAGAACCTGGCGGTAAAACTCGGACGAACGCCACCACCGTTCGCCTCAGATAATAGACATAAATATTCTCCTACCATTTTTTTTTACCATCCTTCCTTTCCTTTTCCTTTTTTCCTTATTTCCTTTTTTCCCTCCTCGCTCTTCTTTCTATTCCTTTTTGGATTTATATTTCGCGCGGTTATCAGTGATCTCATTTGCATCGAGAATTTACCGTGGCCCGATGTGTACACTCGCGTTTTCTGCCGCCTCTCAGTTCCCACGTTTTGGCTCTGCCGTTCTCTCGCGGGTAAAGCAAGGGAGGAAAAGAAGAAGAAGAAAAAAAAAAAAAAAAAAAAAAAAAAGAATAAAAAAACAAAAAAGATTGAGAAGAGAGACGAGAGAAAGAGAAGTTAAAAGGTAAAAAGGGTGGTAGGGGAGAAGAATTAAAAACGTAGCGGGATTCTGGTCGTTCTGTATGAAGAAAGAAAAAATATCAAGAAAAGAAAAAAAAAAGAAAAGAAAAATTCAAAAGACGAAAAAAATATGACTCAAAAATGAAAAACGGAGACGGAGGTAGAGGGAGAAAGAGAAAGAGAGAGAGAGAGAGAGAGAGAGAGAGAGAGAGATGGATATAGAGACAGATAGTAAGGGTCGACGTTCGAATAAGCTAGTCGATATAACTGCCAGGAAAAGCTGAAATCGTATTGAAAAATGACACGACGGTTCTGCGAATGAAATAGTGTCACTTGGTACTCTCTCTCTCTCTCTCTCTCTCTCTCTCTCTCTCTCTCTCTCTCTCTCTCTCTCTCTCTCTCTCTCTCTCTCTCTCCGGCAACGCTCGAGAACCGAGCGAGGATAATCTGCTTTAACTCTTCGTATATTAGATCTCTGCCGCGGTGGTGGTTATTCTCTGTCTCTCTCTCTCTCTCTCTTTCTCTCTCTCTCTCTTTCTCGCTACTGTGTCTGCCTATTTCTACCAGTTCTATCTGGGCGGCTACCATCGTGGTCCGACTATTCGCAGACCGTAACCACTGACTCGAAGCTTACGCGACCAACTCTGGCCGCGACCTCCTCTCCTCTCCTCTCCTCTACTCTCTTCTCTCTTTCCCTCCTCACTCCACTCCTGTCCTCTCATCTCTCATCTCTCTCTCTCTCTATCTCTCTCTCTCTTTCTCTCTCTTCTCTCCTGCCACTTCGTGGACTTGGAGATTCGTTAAACGTTTCGTTAGAGAAGTTCGCAGAACAGCCAACTTTGCAAATGCATTTTACCCGACACGCTGGATTCTCTTGAATATTTGATAGGATTTAAATCACGTCACTCGCCGACGACGACGACGACGACGACGACGACGACGGCAGCGGCGGTGGGGGAGGGGCTGGTGGTCGGGTGAGGTGGTGGAAGGGAGGGAGGGTGGGAGGTCGCAAGATCAAGAAGAAAAATATAAAGAAAAAAAAAAAAAAAAAAAGAAAGAAAAAAATAGGAGGAGGGTGGGGCGAGGGGGGGGGGGGAACAAGAAAAGCAAAATTGTTCCATTGTTACTTAAAATTCAAATTGAAATTTCATACTTAAAATACCATCCCTTCCCTTCCAACGTTATTCCTAACGTTAACACGATATATCCGTTCGATTATCGTCGATCGTCAATCGTCACTTTTAACGTGACGATCGAATGGAATGCATTATTTTCGTCGGAATGTTGGACTCGTTCGATCGTTCACGTCCTTGCGATTATGAAGGTAAAAAGGGAGCAAAGAAAAAAGACGAAGAAGAAGAAGAAGAAAAAAAAAACAATGGAGAAAGAAGAAATATGCGCAAAAGGATCAAAGTCGGAGTTTCAGGTATACCTTACACCTATCTGCAAAGTGGATACCCGAAGGATTTTTATTCGAGTTTTATGATTTATATCCAACTCCTCGCAATATTCTCTTTCTTTCTTTCTTTCTTTCTTTCATTCTTTCTTGCAACTCCGATCCCCGTGAGAGAAAAGATAGAGATAGAGATAGATAGATAGATGAGAGAGAGAGAGAGAGAGAGAACGCAATCGAGTCAGCAGTTGATTTTTATGCTTTATTTTTATGGCCCTACCTACGACATGCAATGTGTCCTATGATCTTTCACGATCCTGCTGAGTTACTCTCACTTCCTACAAAAGTCGGTTACTTCGGTGTACGACCATAACTTTCTTACAACGTTAACGTAACATATATATTTATATCTATTACGACACACATTATTAGTCCGTATCAATAAATAAAAATATATCGTCGTTGATCGATCGATCTGATTACTATACCCGTTGCCCCGTAGAATAAATAATCGATTTTTAAATCGATCCCAAAAGAATGGCGAAGAGCAAAATGATAAAGATATATAAAAAAAAAAAAAAAAAAAATAAAAGAAGGAAAGAAAAGGCAGAAAATTTCACAGATAAGAAGAAGAACAACAAGATATAGACACGCGATATTTAATAAGAGAGACGCGAGATAGGAGGATGCGCTAAGGCTCAAGTTATGTAATAAATAAATATAGTTTGAGAAAAGCATTTCGTGTATTACTCTCTCTCTCTCTCCTCCTACTACTACATCGAGTAAAATGATTGCAGATTATCGGGAGGGGTTAGGGGAGGAGGAGGAGGAGGAGGAGGAGGAGGAGAAGCCGGCGAGCCGAAAACGTACGGACGAACGATCCCGTAATGTATACGACGTTGTCGTATCTTCTCATAGATTCTGCAATGCACTCGACGACTCGGCAATGCGGGTTGGTTGGTTGGTTGGTTGGTTGGTTGGTTGGTTG
>OU964972.1:7148303-7178303 GCA_918808275.2 Dolichovespula sylvestris
TTTCTCAGTACGTCACTACTTCATTCTATTTTCGTTTCATCGATGCAACGATATCTTTCGTTGCATCGAATGAGAATCGTACTCGAAAAAAAAATAACTATCCAAAAATTGCACCGTCGTATCGTTTCGTTAACTCGAAAGGGGGACACTCGAGAGACGGACAATTTTTGTCTATCTCTCTTCTCCATTTTTGTTTTCCTTCCCTTGGCGTGGAGTTACGTTCCTGATTCAAACGACTAAAAAAGAAGAAAAGAAAAGATAGAAGGAAAGAAAAATCTTTGTGGCGCCCTCGTCGATGGTTTTTCGATCATTTACCCGATCGGGAAAAGATGAAAGGGTAGACGTGGGACTACGTAAAACGATACCGAGGGAAGAATAAACCCCGCGGCTGTTTTTTTTATTTTTTCTTTCTTTTTTTTTTCTTCCTCTTCTTCTGCTTCTTCTTCTTCTTCTTCCTCTTCTTTTTTCCTTCTTCTCGTTTACTATACAATCCAAAATCGAACGGTTGATAAATGTTAAGAGAGAAGTCGATCGGCGATCGAGTACGCGAGCGTGTAATTCTTTCTTTCTTTTTTCTTTTTCTTCTCTCTCTCTCTCTCTCTCTCTTTCTATCTATCTATATATCTATCTATCTATCTATCTCTATTTTATAATATTGCAAGAATACGGAAGGGGTTCTCTCCATAGTCGCAAAGATTCTCCACAACGTGAGCGTTATAAATGTAAAGTTTGTTTTACAGCTGCAGCTGGTGCAGCTGCCGAAGGGTGAACGAAGGTAACGACGATGGCCTCTCTCTCTCTCTCTCTCTCTATATGTGTGTGTGTGTGTGTTGGCTTGGAAAGGCTAAGCGAGAGGAGATAGAGAGGATGGGGTGGGAGATGGGTGAAGGATTGTGGATAGTGGAAGGGTGGGTAAAAGGTGGTGGGGTTTAAGGGGGGTTGGGAGGAGGAGGGTCTGCTGGCCTTCTATCAAAACACCGTCATTTTATGCATACACAGCCCTCGTAGAACACGAAGGAGAAAGATGCTGAGTGCCCCCAACGACGATCGAAAAATTATTGTCCAACGTTGCCGGTCTATTCCTACGTTATTTCGTCTATCCATCGTAGACAATAATTCTGCGTGCTTTAAACCGAGCTACTATTACCGGTGGTCTAGTGTCCGGAGGGAGGGAGGGAGGCAGGAGGAGGAAGAGGAGGAAGAGGAGGAGGAAGAGGAGGAGGAGGAGGGGGTTGGTTGGTTGCTGCTGGACGATGAAGAGGTCAACTACCTAATTCGAAAAATTCTCGATTAGCCTCGATGGCGTTGTTCTAGTCGAAACTGGCGACGATTGAGAATAAGAAGAAAAAAGGAAAAAAAAAAAAAGAATGAAAAAGAAAAAAACGATCGAAAGAAAAAGAAAATTATTATTCGTCTACCTCCTCGCGATACACTCTTCTTCTTCTTCTTCTTTTTTTCCCCCCTCTCTCTCTCTCTTTCAATTTGTTTTTATCCTTCTCTCTTACGTTTTCCTTTTTCATTTTTATCCCTTTATCAACTTTCAACGCTACTTCGCGCTCATCCAATTTCAAGATAAGAGATCGTTCTCTTATCCCAATCTAAGCTGGATAGCCGTGTATACGGCATAATTGCTTCATTCGTAGCTATTAAGAAAGATAAAAAGTTGCGAAGCGTTAGCACGTTATAGCGTAGTAACGTAGCTCGAGTGATAGCCGAGGACGATAGACTAGGATATATCGAGATTCTAATCGGATCGAAATTATTTTCTCTTCTCGATCCTCGCGATTGTAAGATATACGAATAGATCGTCGTCGTCGTCGTCGTCGTTGATCGTTCGAGATAACTACCTTTGGTCTTGGATTTTTTCCTTTCTCCACCTCCTTCTCTTCTTCATCCTCCTCCTCCTCAATCTCCTCCTACTCGTCATCCTTTTCCTCCTCTTGGCTCCTTTTCCGAGCGAACGAGCACCCGTTCTAATGGCATCGTAGCTTCTAATTAAGCTCTACTCGGCCGTGCAAAGTTTGTACGATGCGGCACATAGTCTCTCTATCTATCTATCTATCTATCTATCTATCTATCTATCTCTCTCTCCTCCGGGAGGAAGAGGAAAGGTCAGATAATTCAGTCTGAGCGAATGGACGGGCCACGACAGCACACGACGAGAGAGAGAGAGAGAGAGAGAGAGAGGACGTAGAAGTTTATATTGGTGGACGGCTGAGAGACACGTCGGCTCTATTATTATGTCCTGGACTTCTCTATCGTGGACAGCAGGCGCCGGTTGTTACGCAGCGTTACAACGTTCACCAAGTATAGTTTCGTACCTATGTATGTGTATCCGTCCGTCAGTCTACCCTCTCTCTCTCTCTCTTTCTCCCTTACTCTCTCTCTCTCTCTCTCTCTCTCTCTCTCTCTCTCCTTCTATCTCTCTCTATCTATCTCTTGGAATATTAAAGTGCTACGTGATTCATCTTCCTAACACGTAACCTAACTAGAATGCTTTCAGTAATAATATTTTCTTTTCTGATCGTTGTTGATGAATTTTTATATAATCTCACTATATATTATATATATATATGTATATGTATATAGAAGTATGCGTATAATAATTTAATAATAATTTTATTATCACCAATGGAGAAACATGTCAGTCCTTTTCTTAAACATAACCATAATCAATGACAAAGTGTCCACTTTATCAAACTCGAGACCAAATATTTTGTGAATTATACTAATGGATTCACATCGATCGACATCGGTGTTCAATCAAATAGCAACGAGAGAGAGAGAGAGAGAGAGAGAGAGAGAGAGAGAGAGAGAGAGAGAGAGAGAATTCCCAGATCGGTGTTGGGGGTAGCCCATGGCTTTAAATGGAGTAAACGATCGTTGTTAGCTAATTAAACCGAACCCGTACAATAGATTTCGATTAGCTGATTACCCTAACGTCTGACCAATTGACGCGATTCACGTGCCAAACGGAATAACGTATAACGGCGCGGGGCCCTGACAAACGGATTTATCTAGGAATATATACCATCCATTGGTTTGCCGTACTAACTATCTCTCGTTTTAATCCCGCGGCTTATATTGCGAGAAGATGATTGAAATAACGCTGTGCTGTGTGTTCGTTCTGAATATATTACAAATATTATCGATCTGTGATATACTCTTTTTGAAGGGTTATTAGACAAAAAAAACTTTTACGAGGACATTTCTGTTAGAAAAGAATTTTTTCAAAAAATCTCACTCTCCTTCTCTCTCTTTCTACGTATATACATGTAAATATAAATGAATATAGAAGCTCGTGAAGGTGTTACCAGCGGTGAGGGCAAAATAATATTCAAGGTCGTAGATCTCGAAGCGACATCGTTCCCCGGTGGAAGAGAGAGAGAGAGAGAGAGAGAGAGAGAGGTCGTTGGAGAGGTGCTGCTCGAACAAGGCTGCCTCGACGTCTGGCAAGTTTTTGCCATAAATACTGATTATTAAATAGCCGGTGACTGTTGGTGAGCAAGCGACCGAGAGAACGAGAGAGAACGAGAACGAGAGAGAGATAGAGATAGAGATAGAGATAGAGAGAGAGAGAGAGAGAGAAAAGAGACGAGGTCAGAGAGGAGAGGTGGAGGATATACCAGTAGTCCGTTGTGGTCTCCAGGAACGGTCGAGGGTCGTTGGCTACGTACGCGGAATATATAGGAGGATATTCGCGGCCATGCCGGTTGCAGCAGCTAGTAGAGTAGAGTAGAGTAGAGTAGAGTAGAGTAGAGTAGAGTAGAGTAGAGTAGAGGAGGAGAAGGTGGAGGTAGAGGCGGAGGTGGAGGTGGAGGTTGGAGGTTGGAGGAGGTGATGGTGGTAGAGGAGATAGAGATGGGGATGCGAGGGGGAGGAGGGAATCGGAGGGTCGTGTTCGAGGCTGGGTTTAATACGGGTACAATGCCAGTGGCGTAGGCTTTATGATGACGAAGAGCACCTGAGGGACCCGAACGGGGAACGTTGCAATTTCCTCCTGCACCGAGTGCCGCACCTGTACACCACCCCTCTTCACTCCCCCCCCCTCTCTCTCTCTCTCTCACACACACACACATGCTCTCTAGACACACGCATCTCCAACACGTAGCCGTTATGCCACAGCACGTGCACGCGACTCTCTCTCTCTCTCTCTCTCTCTCTATCTCTATCTATCTATCTATCTTTCTCTCTCTATCTCTATCTTGCTCTCTATCTCTCAACGATACGTGCATTTCGCTTCGACTCGTCTTTCTCCGCATTATACGAACGAGGCGAGCCTCTCCTGCTAGGGGGACCAATTTGCATCCGGACGCGAAATCGTGGTGATGCGTCTTCGATAATCTCTTCGGGAATTACCCCACGTTATACTCACACCCCTCTCCTCCTCCCTCCTCCTCCCTCCTCCCAACCACCCGCCCAACGCCCCAACGTTCTCCCCCAGAATAGTCTAATGAACGAACGAACGTGATTACCGGGACGTTTCTAACTTGATTTAAACGATTCGCAGTATAATTTCCTTTCGTTCCCACTACGAATTGTTCCCTCCCTCCCTCCCCCGCTCCCACCCATCCCCTTATCTTCCTCTCCGCCATTCGTTTACGCCTTCTCTTCGGTTTTCTCTTTCTTTTTCTTTTTCTTTTTCTTTAGATATACTTCTTTAGATATATTTCTTTTCTTTATATATATATATATATATATATATATATATATATATATATATTATATGTATATGTGTGATGAGAGACGGTATATACGTATGTATGTATGTATGTATGTACGAATACGTATGTATTCGTATGCATACGTATGCACAATTTTTGTTTCCCATCTTTTTTTCTTTTCTCTGTTTGTAAAATAATATCACGGCGTTACACTTTATACTCTTCCTCTCCATCTTTATATATACATATACATATACATATATATATATATATATATATATATATATATATAAGCTTCGCTATGCATATTTATTCACTCTGATAACATTTTTCTACGAGTCGCAAATCTGAATATCCTTGAGAGATAGTAGTCCGGATTCTTCAAAGAGTAGAGAGAGTGAGAGAGAGAGAGAGAGAGAGAGAGAGAGAGAGAGAGAGAGAGTGAGTTCTTGTTAGAGGAGGAAGAAAAACGAAAGAAAGAAAAGAAAGAGAGAAAGAGATAGAGAGAAAAAGAAAAAACAGAAAAAGGAAAGAAAATAAAAAAGATGATAAAAAGAACTCGCGGACTCTGCACGCGTTTACGCTCGCCGTTACCCATCTACTTCGCGTTATCCATTACCCATCGTCTCGGTAAATAAAGCTTTCGCGATGAAAAGCTAGAAAACCGGGAAGCAAAAGGTTGGATGGAGATACCATACCGAAGGTAATGTCGAAGAAAAAAAAGAGACAGATACAGAGTGAGAGAGAGAGAGAGAGAGAAAAGGAATAAGTACGACGTGGTAAAACACGGGAAAAAAATGAAAGAAGGAAAAAGAGAAGGAAAAAGAAAGAAAATAAAAAACGACGGAGAGAGAGAGAGAGAGAGAGAGAAGAAAGGAAAGAAACGGAAGAAGGGAATAAAAGGAAAATTGAGAAGAAGAAGAAGAAGAAAAGGAAGAAGAAGAAGAAGAAGTGGAAAGAGGATTGAAGTTCCGCCTTCAAACGAGCAAATCGTTAAACCGTAGAAGAAAACTTAACCGTCTCTAGTCTCTCTCTCTCTCTCTCTCTCTCTCTCTCTCTCTTTCTCTCTCTTTCCTCCCAGTCCCTCTTTACCTTATATTTACGTTCGAACGTAGGTAACGTTGAGGTTCCATCGGGACATTTTGAAGAAATCCCAAGCGACGTAGACGAACTCTGCTAATGGAATTATCTCACGTACTAGCTATGAAAACTTGTTGGAGATCGAGAGAGATAGAGAGATAGAGAGAGAGAGAGAGAGAGAGAGAATGAGAGAATGAGAGAATGAGAGTAACAAAAGCAGGACATTCTTTTGAAAGGTTTTACGTAAATCCATGGAATGGATATTCTCAAATATTTGTATTCTCAAATTTCGCGAGAGATTAGTCAAAAATCAGTATCGGTAGGACGTCGTTCGATAGTGTTATTCGATTTGTCCTGTCCTATTAGAAACTCCAACGAAACGTTTTATCGTTTCGTCGACGATAGTTAGAAGTCGAAAAATCGCTCGCGAGTCGGAGAGGTACACGCTTATAAAGAAACTTGTTTGTTACGAACTTAACTCCTCCGAGAGGAACTCTTTCTAATCTCTCTCTCTCTCTCTCTCTATCTCTCTTTATCTCTCTCTTTTTTTTTTTCAAGTCAAACTCGGTGCGTCGTTTGGAGAAGTTCGCGCTCATTTATTTTTTTCTTCTTCTTCTTCTTCTTCTTCTTCTCTTTCATTCCTTCCTTCTTTCTTTCTTTCTTTCTTTCTTTCTTTTTTCTTTTTTTCAAAGAGAAAGAGAGAGAGAGAGAGAGATAGCGAAGGGAATATATTTTAAGGTAAATGTAAAGAGAGTAACGTAGACTCGAACGTAGACTCACATTGCCCGTCTTCCCCCTTTTCAAATATTTTCCCCGAATTGTTCGAGATATGTGTACTTCAGTAAAATCGTATGGGTTGTGATATTAGTAGAAAAACATGAGAGTACAGGGAATATCGTACGGTGTTTGGGGAGAAGGGGAAAGAGAAAGAGAGACGAGAGAGATAGAAAGAAGGAGAATACAAAGAAGAGAGAAGGAGAAGAAGGAAGATACGAAAAAAAAAAACGCGCACGCACGAAAATGAAGGGAAAAAAAAAAAAGAAATAGGTAGGGGTACGAAGAAGGAAAAAGGTAGAAAAAAAGGGTAAAAGAGTAAAAAAAAAAGAAAAAAGAAAAAAGAGTAGAAAGGAAAGAAGGTAAAAATTAAACAAACAGAAGTATGAGACTTAACGAACGAGCTCGTTGGTATATACGCGTACCGGGGTGGTGGGTGAGCGGGGGGAGGAGTTGTTGGTGGTGGTGGTGGTGGTGGTGGTGGTGGTGGTGGTGTGTGTGTGTGTGTGTGTGTGTATGGTATTACCAAGTGGAAAGTGGAAAAGGAAGAATGCGTTAGCGGAAAAACGTTTCACGGGCGCGAAAAAGGTAAATGGGAGATGTGCGAATTTCTGGAAAACAGAGAAAAGTTGGTAATTAAAGCGGGAGCCTGTTAGCCACGTACAAAGAGAGAAAGAGAGAGAGAGAGAGAGAGAGAGAGAGAGAGAGAGAGAAAGCAGGATAGGGGAGGGAAGGAAAATCGGGAGAGATGATGGAGAAGGGATGAAGAGGAAGAGAAGTAGTAGTGGTGGTCCATAGGAAGAGGAAGAGGAAGAGGAAGAGGAGGACGAGGAGGAGGAGGAGGAGGAGGTGAAAGTCCTCGAAGAGGAAGAACGCTGATGTGGAGGGGGGAGTGGAGGGGAGAGTGGAGGGAAGGAATGGTGGATCGCGAGGAAACGGCACAGGAAAATGCATGGAAATGTATTCCCGGAAGCGTGGCGCAACGGGAGGTAGGTAGAAAAGCAATGAGAGAGAGAGAGAGAGAGAGAGAGGGAACATTAAAGAGAAAGGAAGTCAGAGATAGATAAAGAGAAAGAAAACGATGGTGGGCGGTGGCAGGAGAGATAGAGATAGAGAGGGTAGAGGGTACGGGGGAGGTTCGCGGCGAGGGCGTTGAAGATATTATAAGGGTTGAAAAGCCGGCGTCGTGCAACGCTGTCACCAAGAAATTATGCTTGATTCTTCGTCGCGCGAAAGCTCTCTAACTGGTACGGCATTACCATCACACCACCGTCCTACCACCAACGTCATCGTCTACCTCCGACGGATTTCTCTCTCTCTTTCTCTCTCTCTGCTTTTCTTTTCCCGTCCCTCTCTTTCTCTCATTCTATCTCTTTCTCCCTTTTTATCTCTCTCTCAAGCAGTTTATTCAGATTGCCGCTGCTCGAGAACGAGTCCAAGGATCAACCAACGACACGACCAAGTAGGTAGGTAGATAGGTAGGTAGGTAGGTCTAGGTAGGTAGGTAGGTAGGTCTAGGTATCACCTCGTGTGTTTCTTTTTCTTCTTCTCTCTCTCTCTCTCTTTCTTTCTTTATTTCTCTCTTTCTCTCTTTTATCTTTCTTATCTCTCTATCTCATTCTCTCGTTCTCTGCCCATCCTGTTTCCCCGTCTCTCTCTCTCTCTCTCTCTCTGAGTCGCTGCGTTGTTCTACTAGCAACAAACATACACCGTTGGTAGTAACCTACTCCAATTCCACTAGCTAACCGTCATAGTTTTACTCCTACACCAACGGGGGTGTCTCTAGTTGAAGCATTCCCGACGACGACACCATGTCCGACGACGCTGAATTACGCTTACCGGTCTCTCTAGTCCATGCATGCATATTCCACCAAGGACCACACCCTCCTCGTTTCCTATGTTTTATTAAGCTCTCTCTCTCTCTCTCTCTCTCGTCCGTCCTCCCTCGTGGCTTTACCGATTCGCTTCCCGAATACACACGACGGAGCTTTCTTTCTCTTTATTTTCTCTCTCTCTCTCTCTGTCTCTCTCATCTTTCCATAGAGCACATCATCCCTGGATTTTCTCAAATACGTTCCCATCCTCTTTATCCTTTTTGTTTCGTTCGCAACATACATACATACCTACCTACCTTACCTACCTATCTCTACGTACATACATTCATATATATATATATATATATATATATATATATATATACATATACATATATAGATGTATGTATATAGTAAATATATGTACATGCATAGAGGGGATAGGTAGGTAGGTAGCTATCTAGCAAGAGGCATGCATCCACGTCTCCGATTCAACGTTGTTCGTCGATAATGTGCTCGGATATATATTCCCAGAAAATGGAGCGTGAAAAGCTCTCTCGCCTGTTCGCGTCGTTGCCCTATCTTCGAAATTTATCCTTCGCGTAATCGCGAATAAACTCACTTTTGCGATCTCAACAGATCCTTCCTGATGCTTCCGGCAATGTACCATTTGAAAGAGAGAGAGAGAGAGAGAGAGAAAAGGTAAGAAGAAAAAAAAAAGAAAATGGTAAATAGCTACGCGATATTATCCATTCCCGATTTTTAATCCCCTTTGTAATATCTTCGTTGATGCGGAAATACCATTCTCGAATTTTCTACCATTACGATTTTCCTACTAAAATTCCTACTTTCCTCCTCTTTTTTCTCTTTTTCTTACCTCCATCCCTCCACCCTCTCTCTCTCTCTCTCTCTCTCTCCCTTTTTTAACGAAACGAAATCCGATAGAAATAAAGAAAGAGAGAAAAAAAAAAGAACGAGAGAGAACACATTTGGATTTTACTCTGAGAAATCGAAGTGGTCGAAGAGGTTCTCGCAACTACCCGCAGGTAGTTAGGTAGGTAGGTAGGTAGGTAGGTAGGTAGGTAACTAGTTCCGAGAATAGAATGAAATTAAACGATTCATAAAGCGTTTGGCACTCGCAAGTGTGCTGCTAACTGCCTCCCTACTACTAGTTAGGTGGAGGCACTATTCAATGGCCGCCGATTCGAAACCCAAAAAAAAGTCGATTCAACTTTTTCCTATTTGAGACTATAAAACTTTGGAGAGAGAAAAGGGAAAAGGAAAAAGAAGAAGAAGAAGAAAAAGAAAAAGAGAACAAGAAGAAGAAAGAAAGAAAAAAAAAAAAAGAAAAAATGCGGGGGCCCTCGGATAAAGTCGAGGAAAAAAGTTTCTTAGCTACGTACCTACGTACGATTTCGAGTTAGATAGGTAGGCAGGTAGATAGGTAGGCATTTATATTGACGATCTCGGAGCGTATAGGAGGGTATTAAAAAAAAGATAAAAAGATAAAAAATATAGAAAAGAAAAGAGCTGCTGGACGCGAGCCATTTGTTCGTCGTTGAAAACGGGGAAAATAGAGAGAGAGAGAGAGAGAGAGAGAAGGGAGATCGATCGTTCTAGAACCATCGAAGGGATGGTGCCGTTCCCAAGGGTGCGACGAAATTCGTCGAATTTTCAGGGGTAACTTTCGGCCCGACAAATATGCAAGAGAAAGAACGGGAGAAATCATATTGTTGGAATTGCCCGTTCGGAACTCTCGCGATTGTAATTTTCTCACGCGCGTAACACCCTACGTATCTCTTCTTTACTTTTTTATCTTTTATTTTATTTTATTTTTCTTTTTATTTATTCATTTCTTTCGTTTCTTTCCTTTCCTTCCGTATCTGTGTTCGCAAAATAAAATTGTCAAAAAGAAAAAAAGAAATCAAACGATCAAATGGTGTATATCGTACTTATCGCTTTATGATATATTCAATCTGATTTGAATGATATTTAACTTATTAATAGTTAGAGAGAGATAGATAGATAGATAGAGAGAGAGAGAGAGAGAGAGAGAGAGAGAGAGAGAGAGAGGAAATTTTCGAAGGTTCCACCAGCATAGATCGGAGAGCTATTTCATTGTAGTATCGGAGATCGTTTGACCGTGTCACGGCTCTGTGTAACTCGAAGGACCTATAACCCCTCAGGGGAAAGCTAATTCCGGCCTTTCCTCTAATTTCAGCAGCGCTGCTAGGTTGGGTCAATCGATACCTATTTTTACGCTTACTACACTCCGTACGGATATATACGTGTATAATGGTAATAAGTAATTAATAAATGTTAACTCGATTACATCATATATATACATACATATATATATATATATATATATATATATATATATATATAAAGAGAGAGAGAGAGAGAGAAAGGTCAACCGCGCGGAAATGATTATGAACTTTAACGATAATGAACGCGTAATAGCGGTCGCGGCACGTGCGGAAGATTCGATTGCAAAATAGAACACATTCTCTCTACCTCTCTCTCTCTCTCTCTCTCTCTCTCTGTCTATGTCTCTCTCTCTCTCTCTCTCTCTCTGTGTGTGTGTGTGTGTGTGTGTGTAATTTCATAATTACAACTCACCACCTAATCTGCTTCCACTGAAAGGGGAAAGAACCCAAAATTTATTAGAATTGTCGTTATTCGAAACTTCGTCCCATCCCGATTTTTTCATCGAGAACGAGAACGAGAGAGAGAGAGAGAGAGATAGAGAAAGTAAAAAAGAAAAGACAAAGTAAAGGAAGAATGAGAAAAAAGGAAAAAAAAAAAAAAGAACAAAGAAACAGAAATAGAGGAAGAAAATTTCATTTCTATCTTGAATAAGTAGAAAAAGAAAAATACAATCCAGCACAAGCAATTCGTATTCTCTAGGATGTATCACGAATACATTTTCTCTCTCTCTCTCTCTCTCTCTCTTTATCTTTCCTCTTCGTTCATTCTCTTTACTCACGCTAGAGTCATTTGCATAAAATGGTAACACGAAAGAAAAATGACGCATTATGCGAAAGTTCGTTTTCCACGGTGTAAACGAAAGAAAATTACGTGGGCAACGTTGATATATATATATATATATATATATATATATATATATATATATATATATATATATATATTCTTTGATATCGGACCAATATAACTTGAAACAATTGTGACGGTATGAAAAAAATAAATAAATAAATGAATGAATGAAAAGAACGAACGAACGAACGAACGAACGAACGAAAGAACAATCGAAAAAAGAAACAAAAAGAAAAAGAAAAAAGAAAACTTAGCTTCGAGACCTTTAATTGCGATTAAAGGAAGAGTTTTAATAAAGAAGCTTTTTCAGTTTTCTATGCTTCCCCTTCTTCGAAAAGTCTTACACCAACACACACACACACACACACACACACACACGACGATCATGGAAGGCGTTCTAAGAGACCACATTGCCATCGTGGTTGCTCTTTGTGTATTGTTCGTGGATAGGGTACTCTATAGTATCGCTTTCTCTCTCTCTATCTCTCTCTATCTCTATCCATCTATCTATCTATCTATCCATCTATCTATCTATATATATATCTCTCTCTCTCTCTCTTTATAACCAACGAACTTAATTTCCCCCAATTTCGACTGCGCTTCGTCGACCGCACGATGCAATTTATACCGACCGGCTTCCTATTCTTGCAACCCTAACTTTCGACCCTCCCTGCCTTCATCCCTCCCCAACCCTTCCTACCCCCGCTCTCATCGCCCTTACTCCAACTTCCCCTCGTTCCATAGCCGACCATACCCCCTCTTTCATTTATGCCTCGATTAAATTCCAAGTGCTTTGCTATGTCTTTCAAGACTATGTGACATGAGTACGATATAAAGGGAAGAATGTAAAGAACCAAAAGGAAAAGAAGAGAAAAGAAGGACGCGAAAAGAAAAAGCAAAAAGAAAAAAAGACAAAAAGGAAAAATAGAAGATAGAATTAAAATGGAGGAACTGAGAATAAGCAACCGGTTAGAAGCTGTAAAAGTCGTCCTCGTCGTCTTTCGACTCTTTTACGCTTGAACGATTTAAAGAATGTATCAGCGAACGAGAGAGAGAGAGAGAGAATAAAATAAAGTAAACCAAAAAAAAAGTGAAAAAGATGAAAGAATAAAAAAAAAAAAAAAGTTTCACGCGAACGTTAATAGCTCGTTGACCCACAAATATTTGCGCGTACTTTCTTTTTTTATTCTTCTTCTACTTCCTCTTACTTTCTTTCTTTCTTTATTTCTTTCCTTTCTTTCTTTTTTGTTCGTCGGGAAAAGCTTCCCGGTTTGCCTCGCGTCGTCTCGACGAAACTATTTCCCCTTTTCACGTGTGTCAAAGCTATCCTCGAACGAAGTTTCCTACCGAACATTCTCAAGTATTTATGCCACTTACGGCAGCCAGCTTAGCAAGCTAGTACGTATGTGTGTGTGTGTGTATGCATACGGTACGTACGTATGTATTTATATATATGTGTATCACTAGAAAAGCAGAGATCCGAAGTTGTGCGACGAAGTTTAAAGAAAAAAAAAAAAAAAAAAAAAAAAAAAAAAAGTATGAACAAAAAAATTAGAGGAAAGGAAAGGAAAAGAAAAACGACGAAGAAAGAAAACTGAACAAAAAAAAAAAAAAAGAAAAAAGAATAGAAAAGAATATACAAAAAATACCGACCGAGGCGCGGTTATGAAAATCCTCACGAGATTGTTGTGCGTGCGCGAGTACGTGCGTGCGTGCGTGCGTGCATGCGTGTCTTCTTCTTGCATGCGCGTCCTTTGCGTGGGTGCGTGAGCGCGCGAACACGCGCGTTCCGCAAATATCTTCCCTTATGAAAATTATAACGTATATCTGACTCGACATTATCGCGGATAAAGAGAAAAGAAAAAGGGGGAAAAAAGAACGGAAAGAAAAAAGAAAAAGAAGGTAAGAAAGAAAGTAAAAAAAAAGGTTGAGAATTATTTTGGAAATAAAACATGTGTATGTACGTGTGATATATAAATATTTATACACACACATATATATATATATATATATATACACACAAAGAGCAGACGTACGCACACATGTATGTATGTATGTATGTATGTATGTATTTATATTTAAAGTAAATGAAACCTAATTTGCGTATGAGATATTACTACTTCCCTGGAACTCGTTCAATATTTTATTTAACGAGTAGTAGAATTTATTGTCGCGAAAAAGAGAGAGAGAGAGAGAGAGAGAGAGAGAGAGAGAAAGAGAAAAAGAAAAAGAATGGAAGGAACGAGAATCGAGTTGAATAGGTCGTTGAAATTTCTTTCGATTCATCGAAAGATAGAGGCGGTAGAGAGAACGAGTATCGCCTGAATGGCCTCGAACGGACTCGTCGGTAAACACGGTCTCCGATCCTACGGACTTGATTAAGGGTTTATGAGAGAAGTAATATTCTTAACGAGGTGAAGTACGTAATTACGCAATAGCGTGCTAGAAAAGTATACCTTTCTCCTCCGAGGTCACTCGCGTCGTATTCGTCCTCCCCTTCACGCGACGATTTTTTTTTCTTTTATTTTTTTTTTCCTTTTCTCCCCCCCCCCCCTCTCTCTCTCTTTCTGTCTTTCTTTCTCAGTCTCGAACAGAAACGAGAACCTATCGACTGTCTCTCCGATTTTTTTCTTTTTTTTTTTTTTTTTTCCTTATTTCTCGTTCTTCTCCCATCGTATCTCCCCCTCCGGCCCCTCCAACGCGCCAACCTCCCCCCCTCCCACCCCCAACCCAAGCCAACCCATTGCCTCACACGTCGAACCACCTCCCGTTGTTTTTCCCCTCTCTCATACTTTTGCGGCAATCAAATTTCACCGACGAAGTTACTTCTCTTCTCTTTCCCTTTCTTTTTCTCTTTTTCTTTCTTTCTTTTTTTTTTCTTTTTCCTCTCCAAACGGAACTACGCGACGAAAGTAGTAAAAATTGGGGAAGAAATTTCGTTCGATTTCTTTCGTTTCATTTTTCTTCTTTTTCCTCTTCCTCCTTTCTTTCCTTTTTCTTTCTTTTTTTTTTTTTTTTTTTTTTTTGTTTCTCTTTCGAAGGCGAGAGATAAAACGAGGTTAACGAAAAAAAGGTTCTTGAGAGAACGACGAAGGCGAGATGAAAGTGAAAGAAAATAAATAAATAAGTAAATAAGTAAATTAATAGGCGAGAAAAAAACGAATGAAATAACGTGAGATAAAATAAAAAAAGAAAAAAAAAAAACAAAAAAAAAAGAAAACAAAAAAAAAGGAGGAAGGAAAGAGAAAGAAGAAAAGTGAAAAATGAAAAATGAGAAAAGGAACTGAGAAGGAAATTAAAAGTAAAAAGAAAATACAACGAAGCTTACGCTTTCGAGAGCTCGCTAAGCCTCTTAGCATATTTCGTCCAAGTCCTTCGTTATTATTGGCCACGTATATTTTTATAGTATTAATTATCTCCTTATCCTCTTACGAAGTTCGTATTAATTGGTTATTTTCGAACGTAAAGGATGGAGAGGAAGAGGGAGAAGGAAGGATGTTAGGAAGTAAAGGAAAGGAAAGGAAGGGAAAGCGTAAAGGGAAAGCGGCTGCGTGCGACGTTGGAAACAAAAGCGTAGGTAAGAGAGACTATAAGGGCGAACGAGAGAGAGAGAGAGAGAGAGAGAGAAGGGAGAGAAGTGTTTGGCTTACAATCAACTTTCATGGTTTCTCAACAAAAGAGGACTCTTCAGTTGATTCTTCGAGTAATCTCATCCAGTTTTAATGAAACTTGCCGTCGAGTGACTCAAGACTCCCCTGTACTTTCTCAACTCTTTTTCCTCCTATCTTTTTTTTTTTTTTCTAATCGTTCGAAAAAAGTGAATAAATAACGAAGAGGAAAGAGAGGTCGAAAAATTAATTTAGAAAAAAAAAAAGAAAAAAAAAAATTTTTTTCTGAAGAAAAGGAAACACACATCACTCACAATCGTGATCCATTAACGAGAGCCCTCCCCTACCTGCCGATTAATTATTATTATTATTATTATTATTATTATTGTTGTTGTAAGTAACAACTACAACGAATTATACCACGGCGTTGTGTAAAGGATTAGAGATAACTTCGAACGGAGAATACCTTTTCGCGTGGAGGAACAAATTGTTATTACGTTCGCGGGTTGTAATTGTGGGTGGGGGTGGGGGAGAAGGGGGTGATTATTTCGTGAGTGAAGAAAATACGAGACTTCGCAAAACTCGTCGAGAGATAATTTCAAGTATATCTCTCTCGTTGACGCTCGCGAGTCCATCCTTTTCTCTCATAAACGCACACGCACACGCACACGCACACGCACACCAAAGCACGCAAGTTTCTCTGTTAAATACTTGCCAACGTGAAATATCAACGACCATTTTGATTACAATCGTTAACGTGTGCTTGATGCTACGTGCGATAAAAATGCGTGACGATTGTTAGAAGAAAAATAACGGCAATTAAAATGAAAAAGGGACAGAGAGAGAGAGAGAGAGAGAGAGAGAGAGATGAGGATTTTCAAAAAAAAAAAAAAAAGAAAAAAGGTAAAAGAGAAAAAAAAAATTGCAGCGATTAATGTCGATGCTTTCTCGTTAAGCAAAACGCATGAAGAAGAACTGGTTGGTGTTTTAGGAGAGGCGATGGTTGTTACACGTTCCGCTATCAGATAGTAAGATAAAGTAAACTTATGCGAGGCACGCCCACCACCCCAAAGTGGAGCCGAGCGGCAAACTTTACCCGCTTTAAATATATCATTTCCCCTACTATAATACCTTAAAACTATATATATATATATATGTGTGTGTGTGTGTTCGTGTCCCTCTGGCATTCTCCTACTTCCCTATTATCTATCTTTCCTTTCTCATAGACTTACCCACCATATTCGATATCTTTCTAATAATTATTATCCAACCCGACGTACGATCTTTTATTATATAATTCATTATAATAATACGTGTGAGCCGTACCAATAAATTAATTAACTGCTCGTACCATCCTTGTTTACACTTGTTAACGTTTAATTAAAAAAATTTCTCTCTTTCTCTCTCTCTATCTCTCTCAATGTTATTATTCAATTATTTTCTTTCTCTCTTTATTGTACCTGCTAGTCCTATTTAGCTTCCCCATACTCGGTTTTCCTTTACGAAAAATAAACTCTTTTCTCTATCTCTATCTCTGTTTCTTCTATCTTACTCCCTTTTCTTTGACTCTCTCTCTCTCTCTCTCTCTCTCTTTAGGTTTCCTAGGAACCCTAGAGGTTGCCTCTGGCTTCTTCCCTCTATTCCTCTCTCACAGTCCCTTTTCCAAGCATTGACCAAAACTCGCGTACCTTTAACGGTCACCGTATCCGGATTTAGATACCACTACCGGAGCTCGGCTCCTGCTTCAGGGCCACCAAAAAGGTTCGGACAAATTGGACGGTGAATGTGACTTGTGAATACAAGTACTAACTCATTCCTGAATCTGAAGAGAAACTCTTTGCAAGTTATAGAAAACGTTCGCCGTCGTCTATCCGTGCCAATATCATTAAGGTTACCTATATACAATATATATGAATATATATATATATATATATATATATATATATATATATATATATACTGGGTGAGACACATGACTTGATCACCTGTCCGAAAATTTACAAAAAAAAAAAAATAAGTTCACCTTCAACCTTCGAATCTCTCTTACAAACAAATTATCGCGCGATGGCCCTTTTGATATCGTGTAATCACTGCAAAAATAATTTTTCTTAAGATGCATAATTTATGAAATATTCGAGGTAATCAAGTTAGATACCTAACCCACTACTAAATATATATATATATACATATATATATAAAGTTTGATCGTACATTTATCGATCAGGATCAACCACGAATTAATTCCGCGGACAAACGTTATTATTTTCGATGGATCGATTGTCGTAGTTAAAATTTCAAAAAGGACTTACTCGTCGAAATAATCGAGACGATGGTCGCACTTTAATTTCCCGATTAGAATCTTCTTAGTGGAGGGACGAGCAACGTAAAAACGTTTTAACGATTTATCGACGACTACGTAAATAATAAATATAGACGTTAACGAGAAAGACGTGCGAGAGAGACAGCAGAGAAAGAGAGTGTGTGTGTGTGAGAGAGAGAGAGAGAGAGAGACACGGTCGGTTAGCAGATGTAGAACATTAGCAATTTAGGTTCGCAACGGGAATTGAGTTATTAAACGTTATCTTTGTATTACGATCTAAATGATAATAGTAACGTTGTTAATGCTCTTGACCTAGTCCTAAAGAACATCTCTATTCGTACGTGTTCGTGATAATCACGTAAAACGCAGTCGTACTAGTTACACTCTACGTTCGATAAGTTTTCTCCGAATTAAAAAAAAAAAAAAAAAAAAAAGAAGAAAAAAAAAAAAGAAACGAAAAGAAAATATCTGTATATATCGAGAATAAATATTCGATATTTTCAAATGGAAAAAAGAAAAAGAAAACTTTTCGCCGACGAAACGAATATTATCGCTCGTTTGAAAAGTGAGACGAACTCGCAATTTTCGATTCTTTTTCCCTTCGGAAAAAATATTCTCGTTTTATCGTATTCGAGAAAAGAAGGGAAAAAGAAAGAGAGAGTAAACACCGTAATCCTACTCTTCCAATTTCTCATTCTTCTCTCTGCCTCCCCCTTGTACATATATATTTTTTTCTTTTTTTTTTTAATTATCCAATCGTCATTCGTAATTACGAACGTACATACGTACAGATCGTTATTCAATATTATACAACGAAATAATATAAATAATTATCGTTGAACGCGAACGATGGTAAAAGTAAGGTAGGTTGGGTAGGTTGGTAATGTATATACAAAAAAAAAAAATAAAAAAATAAAAAAAGAATTAAATGGATTCACCTTGAGTCCGAGCCGGATAAGAAGACGGAGAAGAAGGTAAGGACGTTAGGATGCTGCCCTACGTTGTAATATGGCAGAGGCATGAAAGATAAATTGCGAACGCACCGTTTACATCCATCTGCAAGATAAAGATGGAAGTTTGCCCGGCTGATACCGAGATCAAATTAAGTCGAGTCCCCCCCCTCCATCCATCCATCCATCCATCCATCCATCCAACCAACCTTCTCCCTCTCTTCCTCCTCCTCTTCGTCTTCTTTCACCTTTTCTTCTTCATGTTCGCTTTTTTTTTTTTTATCTGCCCTTCGCGAACCTGCTTTTACACCGACTACTACCTGAGACCTCCTCCTAACGAATTAATCCCAAAAGCGTGTCCCTTAAATTAGGATAAAGGGAGAGAGAACCTTTGGACCGGGTATGCATATTTAAAACGAACAAAACCGAGGCGATGATCTTAAAACACGAGCTCGACTCGAATCTCTTTCGATCTCTCTCTCTCTCTCTCTTTTTTTATCTTTTTCTGTCTCAAATCTACCAATCCCGCTCTATATTTCGCGTCTTATCGATATTTTGCGATAATAATTGGTGTCGCAGGACGGATACGAATTTTGTCGGACTTAATCGAAATTTGTCGATACCAGCCGGTGACCTTGGATTATTTATCCAACATCCATCCACGTACGTACGTATTTATGTATTTATGCATTTATGCATTTACGTCTCCTTTCGATTATTGAAATACATTTTCGATCGTTTCAAATTTTTCAACCGATTACTTCAACAAAAAAAGAAAAAAAATTATTTTCACCCGTTAACAATCGTATTTATTTATTTATTAATTTTCTCCTTTTTTTTCATTTCTTTTCGTTCGTTGAAACGAACGGGTCCTATGTTATCGGATACGTTGATACGCGTGATTAATTTCGCGCGTTGTTTTTTTTCTCTCTCATTTTATTTCTTTTTTTAATGTTATTAAATCATACAAAAGAATAATCCTACAAGAATATATATATATATATATATATATATATATATATATATATATATTCACTATTTGTTACACACTCTCGGGCGTTGCGTTAGTACGGATAAATGATATATTTTTTTATCCTTTTCCATTTTTTTTTTTTTTCATAATCGATTCGAGAGCCCGAATAAACGAGTACATTTATAAAAAAAGAATCGAAAAAAAAAATATATATATATATATATTCTGAAGAACGTCGGTCGTGTTTAAATCGGTGCAGCATCGATGAAAAGTTCATTAAATTCGTGCTATTTCTATTTGGATTGAACGATCATCGCGCCTTCGCTCGTGTTCTCTTATCGCTAATCGATGTCTCGAACGTGGAGGAGGTGGAGGATGTAGAGGAGGTGAGGGAGTACGATTCCTGAAGAGAGAGAGAGAGAGAGAGAGAGAGAGAGAGAGAGAGAGAGAGAGAGAGAGAGAGAGTGAGAGTCAGAGAACGGATGGAATCGAATTTAATCGCAAATACGAATACTTTCCTTCCTGGATCAGTCGATGTTTGTACGAGGGTGATGGATTAACCGACCGACATTGGAGTATCCGTTGAAGGTCCGCTACAATGGAATTGAGAACAAGAAGGCTCTCCTTCCTCTCCAAAGTGTGCTCGATCGAACGTCGCCGATTGAAGATGGGAAGATACTGTCTACGACTGGGTACGACTCGTTCCTCTCCCTCCCACCCTCTCCTCCACCCGCCAAGATGGTAATTCGTAATCGTATATCGAGAGGAACGATTTGGTCCCATTGCCATCGCCCTATCCGGACGACGTTTCGTCATCGTTTGAATAAATCTGAATGAATCGAGAGTAACGTTTTCGAATTTTAAACGGAAACGGCAAAAAAGTAAGAGAGAGAGAGAGAAAGAGAAAGAAGAACAGAGGAGGGTCCTTTGAGTGATAACATATATTATGCAATATCCACGCGTGTCACGCTATGATTTGTATGCGAAGGAAACAAAATGTAAAAAAAAGAAAAAAAAATATATATATATATATATATCAAACGTTTTTTTCACTTTGACGATTTTAAATAAAATTCGAAAGGGCACAAAGCGCGTCGCGTTGACGTGCTTCCCGACGAATGTTTAAATAATAAAAAAAAATACACACACACACACACACACACACACACACACACACATATATATATACATATGTATAAAAACTACGTCGACCCGAACGAACGTAGGTTAAAATTTTATTCGGAGAACCCGGACGTTGGCCCCTCCCCACTTCTTTATCACTAAGTGATGTAAAATAGATTTTTTCATTTTTTTCTCTTTCCATTTTATATTTATTTATTTATTTATTTTTATTTTATTATTTTTTTTTTTTTTAATTCAACGTGCAAAGGCCATTGACGTAGGGACGAGGAGAGAAAGAAGGATGGAAACAGAGTAAAGAGCACGTTGTCCCGTGTCAAGAAGAGGAGACAGACGGGCAGACAGAGACAGAGAAAGAGACAGAGAGCGAGCGAGAGAGAGAGGGATAGAGAGAGAGAGAGAGAGAGAGAGAGAGAGAGAGAGAGAGATGAGGAGGAGAGTAAAGTGGGTGTTATTGCACAACTGACAGAGACAGATTGAACCTGACAAAATAACCTGGGCTTGGTTTTTGCCCATTCCCCTTTAACGGTGGAAAAGGCAAAGCAAGCAACGCAACGGAAAAAATGTCGTCGCAAAGGCCGCTCCTCTCCCCTCTCCTCCCCTCTCCATACAACTCCCTCTCCCCACCACCATATAAATGATGGCTCAAGAACGGAACAAAATTTCTTCGATCGGTCGTGCGATACCCGTGTCGACTTCTTACGCGGCCAACGTTAACCGAGACGCAGGTGTCGGACAAGAAACGAGAGAGAGAGAGAGAGAGAGAGAGAGAGAGAGAGAGAGAGAGAGAGAGAGAGAGAGAGAGAGAAAGAAAGATTATTACACGACGTAGTCACCATAATCGATGCGACATTGAAATCATTGTATAGCGTGGAAACAACGTCTTCGTACTAGTAAGAATCACGACTACTAAACGGAACCCACGCGAAATTTCTTCTTTTTTTTTTTTTTCTTTTTTACTCTACTTTTATCCCTCTACCTTCCTTGTACATTCTTATCTTCGCCTTCTCTCTTTTTCCTTTTTCTTATTTTTTTTTTTTTTTTTACTTTTTTCTTACTCTCCATCTCCACCTCTCTTTCCCGTGAATTATTTTCCTAGCTCTCTCTCTCTATCTCTCTATCTCTACGTACGATTTTAAAAGCTCGAGACACGTTCCTCCTCGAATGTATATAAAATATACATACATATACATACATACATACATATATATATATATATATATATATATATATATATATATATATAAACGAAAAAACGAAAAGTCCATTCACGACAAGACGACACATCGTCCTTCTTCTTCCAATCGACGATCAAATGGATTTGATCGAGGAGAGAGAGAGAGAAAGAAAGAAAAAGAAAAAAAAATAGAAAAAAGAAAGAGAGAAAGAGAAGAAGAAGAAGAAGAAGAATGAAAATAAATAGATCGACGGTAGTTTAGAAAATTACAATCGAAAAAAAAAAGAAAAAGAAAAAACAATTTAACAAATTCACTTTCGAATGATACAGAGTGAAAAAGCCACAGGTATATATATATATATATATATATATATATATATATATATATATATATATCACATGGCCGACGAAAATTTGCCTTTCGCGCCTATCCGAGCGTTTATTTCCCAATTTGAACTAGCTGCCAGTGGCACACGAGCGATCGTTTTCACCTCAACCATTCATCCTACTACCTCGAAAGCCAAGCTCCACCTCCTACCCTCTGAACCCAGCGAACCCTCCGAACCCTCCCTACCTCCCTCTCTATCACTCTATCTCTAGCTAACTAGGTAGGTAGGTAGGTAGGTAGGTAGGTAGGTAGGTAGCTAGCTTGCTAGCTTCGTTCTCTTTTCTCTCCTCTCCCTCTCCTACCCTCAGTTGCTCCCTCTCTGTTCTCTCCTCTGTCCTCACCCCCCTCCCCGCCCTTGACGAACTTTGTGAGAGCGCAGATTGACGTAATCCTGGGTTCAATGACGGCGGTGCAGCGTATAACGACGAAACCACCGATCGCTGTGTGTGCGTGTGCATGTGTGCATGTGTGTATGTGAGTGTGTTGTGGCTTGTGGTCGATCGTTGAAAATAAAAAGAGCGTTTCGACGAGGTACGACAATGATTGCTCGAACCCTGCTCTCTCTCTCTCTCTCTCTGTCTCTCTCTCTCTCATAGAGGTACCCTATAGTGTCGACTCTCTCTCTCTCTCTCTCTCTCTCTTTGTCTTTTTGAATAGAGAGAGAGGGAGGTTTCCACCATCCAATCGACGAGCAGGTAGCACACGGCTCGTTGTTTAGACTAAATTGTTTAACGTACACAGAGATAACCGTCTAAACGGTTTACGTTGTATGCACTAAAATATGATAGCATGTGGGCCAGGAAATATATAGATAGATGGATAGATAGGTAGATAGGTAGATAGATAGATAGATAGATAGATATATAGATAGATAGATAGGTAGAAGTATGTAGGTAGGTAGGTAGGTAGGTAGGTAGATGGTTTAGATGCGAGTGTGTGAAACAAAGAGACAGAGACAGACAGACAGACAGACAGAGAGAGAGAGAGAGAGAGAGAGAGAGAGAGAGGAAGGGATGAACCATGGTTTATCGTGCCTCTGAAAGCGCCGAAAATGCGTCCAGAGTTTGCCAGGAGAGGTTGAGTTCGACCAATGGTGAAACCGGATAAGCACCACCGGCTATGTCGAGCTTATAATTAAGCGATAAAAGTCTCATTAAAGTTTTACGAGGATGCCAGAGTACGTACAGTTATTCTTTCTCTTTATTTCTTTCTTTCTTTCTCTCTCTTTCTCTCTCTCTCTGTCTCTCTCAATCCTTTCATTTGTATTACCTCGTTATGTGTATTATTCTAATTATCATTTGAATTTTATTAAATATTTCTTTTTTTTTTTTTTTTTTTTTATAAAAATATATTAAAATGTATTTTTTTTTCTTCTTTTCATTTGCATTCAACGCGTAATATATATTTTTTTCTATTCTTTTCATTTGCGCATTCAATGAAATCTTGAATCCTCAATTCGAATCTTTCCTCTCTCTCTCTCTCTCTCTCTCTCTCTCTCTCTCTCTCTCTGTCTGACTTTCTCTCCTTCACTGGAGATATAAAAAAGAATGGAAAAAAGAAAATTAGTTAATGCAAATAGAAAAAGGAGAACATCTGTTGCGCGTGTGCGTGAGTAGTATACGCCACGCGAGGATGATGATCACGAAGGCCTCGGCGTTTTTCGTAGCAAAAGTAATCAAATCTCTCATGCCTGCCTTATCGACGTCGTAATAATACACGTCCTGTGTGTGAAAGCAAAAGAGAAAGAAAAAAAAAAAAAGGAAAGAAAAGGGAACAAGAATAAGAAAAAAAAAAAAAAAAAAAAAAAAAAAAGGAAGAAACACAAAACGCAAAAGGAGAAAAAGAATGAAGTGAGAAAATGAGAGATAGAAGATAGGAGGTAGTAAGGGGATTGGGAAGAAAGTATGAGAAAAGAAAAGAGCAATAAAAAAAAAAAAAGAAAAAGAAAAAAGAGAACAACGGCCGTGGTGGTCAAAGGGAAATTAAAAAAAGAAAAAAAAAAATAATAAAAAAGGGGTTCTCCTTGTAAACACGATCGGGCAAGATTTAAAAGAGAGTACGAGTTCAAAGAAAAAAAAAAATAAAAAAATAAAAAAATATGAAATCATGATTTATTTATCGAGCAAACGTAGTCGATCTGATTCGTCTTACGAACGAAATAAGGGGAGTTAATCAATTGCGCGCGCGCGCGCGTGTGTGTGTGTGTTATTTCTTTTTATTTTGTTCGTTTAGGTAGATTTCACGAAGGAATTACGAGTAACGAACGAGCCAGGCGACGAGAAAAAGGCATAAAAGAATAAAAAAAAAAAAAAAAAAAAAATAAAAAAGATTTCATATCGCGATCATCGGTTTCGATTACGATTACAAAAATATTTTCTTCGTTATTAAAGCGTAGTTGATAATCTTAATGCCGAACAAAGCAGCTGTCGTTGTCGTTGTTGTTGCTGTTGTTAAATCCGACGTCCATTAAAAGCTCGTAAAGTAACGAACACGGGTAATACGATGACGATGACGATGACGATGACGTCAAAACGTTGGGGCAGGTAAAAGTGAAGGAGAAAAATTAAAGCGAGAAAGTAATCGCTTTGTGGACGCTCGATGAGAAGGCGTGGTGGTGGTGGAGGTGGTGGTGGAGGTGATGGTGGAGGTGGTGTTACGCGAACACGAAAGCCTCTCATTTTTGTCGCGTTTCTTCTCTCTCTCTCTCTCTTTTTTTCCTTCTTGTTCTCCATTTAACTACCATCTCATAATGTTCTATTTACTTTTCTCCAACCTCCTTTCTTTCTCTCCTTCTCTAGTTCTTTGTTTTTCGTTCGTTTTTTATTTTTCTTTCCTTTCAAATATACGATCGATACATTTTCCACGTTCAGACCTTGACTCTTGCCGATCCTTATAACTTAACAGCTATGGCAATCAATTTTCTTTCACTTCGTTCACCATCCCCTTTACTTTTCATTATCCACCTTACTTTTCTGTACTTCTTCAAAGATTATTTTTAAGCTCCAAAAGATTGCGGGAGGGAGATGAGAAATTTGTTACGAGAGGTAATGGGATAATTTTATTTCGTTTCTTATTTTTTTTTCTTCTTTTTTTTTTTTATCGACGACAAATTTTTTTCGCTGAAAGTTATCAGACGAGAACAGCGAATGTATGTTTTTTTCTTTTTTTTTTAGATCGAAAGTAAGAAAGGAAGGAAGAAAAAAGAAGGAGTATAGAAAAGGGGAAGCAAAAGGATTGTAAAAAGGATTTCGTAAAGAAGTGGAGAATACGATTTGAACTCGTTTTATCGTAACCAATGATGGACCCGCCTCCTAACGAGCATACGATATTAAAACTCTCATTGTCGACGAGGAAGGCAACTGGAACTGGAACGGTCGTCTCGTTTTCTCGCTTCGATTCGCTTCGCCTCTATTCGATTCGATTCGATTCGATTCGACTCGACTCCACTCGACTCGACTCCCCATTCGAGATGCCGTGCGATCGAGATACCGCGATTTGTTCGAAGTTACGAGCGTACCCCATTTTGGAACTTTTCCATGAAAAGTTTTCTCACCGTAGAGTAGAAGAAGTAGAGAAAGAGAGATGGATAGATAGATAGATAGATAGATAGATAGATAGATAGACTGATAGATAGATAGTGGAAAAGAGAGAGAGAGAGAGAGAGAGAAGTATACTGCGCTATATTTTCGCCGTTTGTAAACTAGCGTTCCTTAATGATCGTACTCGAATCCTTAAAACTTTTCACCCTACGGCCCTTATGCCGCGAAAAGAGGGCCAGGGGAAACCTGCTTGCTTTTTGCCTCGCGCCGTGAGTTCTTCTTGCGTTTGATGAAGGTAGAATTAATCTACTTTCTACTCTTTCTCTTTCTCTCTCTCTCTCTCGAAAAGTACAAAGTTGTACTCCTTCATCCCTGAGAAGGGATGAGGATAGAAAGAGAGAGAGAGAGAGAGAGAGAGAGAGAGAGAGAGAGAGAGAGAGATAGTAGTCCATGAGAGTAAAGTTTTTCAATGAGTGAATTACCGTCCTTACTTCGTAAATCACGTCTTCTTTCGTTTTCCCTTAAATAAACATAATCGATGCGTGTTACTAAAACGATGAAGTAGAAGAGGAAGTAGAAGAAGAAGAAGAAACACGTTTCTCGAAAATGAGAATCCTTTTAAGGATTGCTTTTTCGTATTAAGCTTATTCAACTTGCTCAAACAAAGTTTCTCTCACGATATATGCTTAATTTATTTCTTTATTTTCCCGAACAACGCTCGTTCCGTTCTCTCTCTCTCTCTCTCTCTCTCTTTCTCTCTTTCCCCTCCACCACCTTCTCTCCATCCCTCTCTCTCTCTCTCTCTCTCTTTCTGTTTCTCTTTCACAATGTAAAACACGAATTCGAACTAAGCAAGTTTTAGTGACAGCGAGTACGTACGTGTACGTACATATTTATATATATACATACACACACACACACATATATATATATATATGTATGTATGTATGTATGTATGTATGTATACGCGGAAAGCGCGTGCAATCGCTACGAAATCCAACGGCGTCGGAGGAAATCCTCTAATTTAACGCTCGAAAGTAGACACAATCCGAGCGGGCCCTCATTTACCGGTAATACGTGGCTATTGTACGAGCAAGGGAGTAACTCCCGTTCTATTTTGTAAGCACCGTTAGCAACCTGGAAACGCGTTGTTTTCGAGAGCTGAAACAAACCCCATCCTCCCCCCTGCCCTCGTCCTCCAACCCATACCCCTTTACCTTGGCCCAACCCCGTAAACTCTTCCTCTCTTCTCTCGCGTGTACACACCAATTTACTGTCCATAAAATAATACATTATCTTAACTCGACCCCATCGCTTCTCTCTCTCTCTCTCTCTCTCTCTCTCTCTCTCTCTCTCTCTCTCTACCTCCCTTCAACTTACCCCGACCCAACCCAGTCGCCATTCTACCCCGAAATGAAGCAAAACGCGTAAGCACCAAGTTCGCCGTGCGTTTTAAAGCCGGAAAGAACGTCGGTGAAAGCTTATACTATCATCGAAAATTATCCTCGTTTAGATATACGTATATATGTGTGTGTGTGTGTGTGTGTATATATATATATATATATATATATATATATATATATACATGTATACGTACACGTACGTATGTACATATTTATACATACACGCTTACCTACCATATACGTACGTATATACATACACATACGTACTTACCTATATCGTAGGTAAACGTATATGTATAAATATGAATATATACGTACGTATGTTACCACGTTTATTCTCTTATATAATTCGTAAATTCGTATATAAAATTCATTCGTAGGATCCCAAAAAAAGAAATCATAAGACGACATATATTGTCGTTAATGTCAGATACGTTTTTGTTATCGGTCTCGATGAGAACGAAGATGATAAAAACAAAAAAGAACACACACACAGAGAGAGAGAGTAAAAATAAAAGAGAAAAGATCGAAGGAAAAAAAGAAGAAGAAGAAGAAGAAGAAAAAACGATTATCCATCTTGAAATTTTCCTCTACTCGTGACAGAATCGAACGCGAGCGAGCATCGTAAGTTGAACGTAGTTCGAAAGGATGTCGATGGGGTGGTGTGTTTTCGGTGAAATACACCGAAGTAGAAAATTAACGACGTAAGAGTAAGTGCCGATCGTAAGATGACTTTATGATACAGCGTAACGTATAAAGGATAGCTGCTTCTAGGCCAACCTCCAGCTAGATATATGTGTGTGTATGTGTGTAAGCGAGTAAAAGTAGAGAGGATATGAAAGTCGTGTTGAGATCGCGTAAGACAGACAGAGACAGACTGACAGACAGAGAGAGAGAGAGAGAGAGAGAGAGAGAGAGAGAGAGAGAGAGAGAGAGAGAGAGAGAAAGGGATAGTTGAGTAGAGAAGACGTCTCTAGCTTTCGCAATTCCATCATATATACCATGACTGCTCGTACGCTTTAGTACGTTCCACCTCGAAGCTTATCCCTCGATCCTGCTAACGCTTTCTCCCAGTTAGTATTAATAATGCTAAAGACACTTTACTGGCACGAAAGGTATGGGTGCCTGTTGGATACCGACATATATATATATATGTGTGTGTGTGTGTGTGTGTGTGTGTGTGTGTATAGAAAGAGAGAGAGAAAGAGTAATACCATATCGGGGGATTTAGATTATACTTCGCGTGAAAAGAATAAAGAGATGAAAAGGAAAGGGAAAAGTTTACTTTTCTACTACACTTTTTCACTACAGTTTTCCTTTTCTTTTTCCTTTTTTTTCTATTTTTTACTATACGAGATGAAAATTAAAATAGAAGATACCTATATCTTCATATCTATGGACATATATTTGTGCATCATATATATACATATATTTACTTGTTCATAGATAAATCTTATAAATTTTATATTATATCACATTGCATTATATATTTTATAAATAAATAGATAAATATATTTTCTATATATTGTAATGTTCATCGCAGTGTGCACAAAATATATCCCACGTATATTTTCGTTCATATCTTAAATTTATTACATATTAGCGAATCAAAGTTCGGCCCACTTTTATCCTAACACACTCACACACACAATGTAAGGGTAAAAGTGGTAGATTATTAAATGGACAGAAAAATATACCCGCGTTGATATATATATATATATATATATATATATATATATATATCGGAAAAAAATTATAAATAAATGAAAGAATAAGCTCGATATATGAGCCAGTACACGTACGTAATAAATATCGTGGTACAGAAATGGAAAGCGATTGGGAAATTGGTAAAAGGAGATATCGACGATTTTTTTTTTTTCTTTTTTTTTTTTTTTTTTTTGAAGAGACTTCTCGGTCGTCGGTGGCGTACAAAAATCGTCGATATTGCCGGTGCAAACTTAAAACTTTTACGTCTCTACGATTGTCGTTGACTGTGGTTCGCGACATCGTAAAAAGATGGAATACGTGATCGAGTTCTTTCGCGTCGAGATGCGAACACGTCGAGCGTGTTTCGGCTTTGCGAATGTTACCAACCGAGAGAAGAGGATGGAGGTTGTATCGGATCGGATCGGATCGGATCGTATTAGATCGAATCGAATCGGATAGGATCGAGTTTACATCGGTGGGGTGAAAGCTGCTACAGAAAAAAGAGAAAGAAAAAAAAATATATATATATATATATATATATATATATATATATATATAAAACATAAAAAAAGAAAAAAAACGAGAAGGAAGAAAGAGGACAAAGATAAAAAAAAGAAAAAAGAGCATACACTGATACGGTATATATGTCCGGTACATGCGCGGTATTTTCGTTGTCGTTGCTCATGGAATCCCATTTGGAGGCTTATACGAGGAAGGAGTTTTACACGTTTCTACCTAGGCACGCGTTTCGCTTTTGTCCTCGGGGATTACACGTCGTACTCTCTCTCTCTCTCTCTCTCTCTCTCTCTCTCTCCCTCTCTCTCTCTATCTATCTATCTCTCTCTATCTCTCTTTCTCTCTTTTAATATCTCCGCGTACCAACAGTAACCACGACTATTTCGTTATGTTTCTATCTCGTATGGCGAGAAACAAAAGATAATCAAAATTTTACGATCCTAGTGAGTATGAGAGGGCGAAATAAAAAAAAATAAAAAAATAAAAAAAGGAAAGAAAGGAAAAACAAAAAATAGAATTAAAAAGAAAGAAAAGAGGAACGCCAGAAGGGGGGCGGGTGGGGTGGGAGGGGACCAAAAAAAAAATATACGAAGTATCACATTACTCGAGCTTTATCGGGCCACGGAGGAGATCTATTTCGTGCAACTTATCTACGTATATAGAAAGATGGAAATGAGGAAAAAAACAAAAAGGAATGAAAGAAAGAAATGAAAAAATGAAAAAAAAAAAAAAGAAAAAGGAAAAAAGCGAAAGAAGAGAGAGATAGGGGGGAAAAAAGGTCGAACGGTTAGTTAGCGAATAATTTAACAATGTAGAAACAGTAGAAACAGTACACACACACACACACACACACACACACACAAATTCGTTCAATTAGTTCGTACGAACGA
>OU964972.1:7188303-7213303 GCA_918808275.2 Dolichovespula sylvestris
AAGAGAGAGAGAGAGAGAGAGAGAGAGAGAGAGGAGTTACGACAGTTAACGAAGAGTTAAGAATACATAACAATATAAATATATATGTGTGTGTGTGTGTGTGTGTGTGTGTATATAAGCGGAGATTAGACGAGGATAGAAAGAATCGGATAAAAACGATAAAAGCGATAGAAAACGTAAAAAAGTGGAGGTGGGTGGTGGGTTAGCCGCTAAAGAGATGGCTAAAACTGGCGAGTGGATTTCGATTTCATAGGAGATTGGGTACAAACGACGGGGCAAAGTGGTTCAATGGAAAGAATTGCTCGAGCGGTAACGACGCGGATAAAGGGCACTTATTGCGCCCGAGGTTTGGTAGCTGCAGATCGGTGATGGTGATGGTGGCGATGGTGTTGATGATGGTGGTGATGGTGTTGGTGGTGCCAATGCTATATTCTTACTATGTCGCGTTGCCGTTACTTCGCTCTCCGATGGTTCTCTCGTTCGTAAACCGAAGCATGAACGCTGGTTAATCCTCGAATCGTGTTACCCTTTCGTAAACAAACGCAAAACAAACCCCGGCAAACGCGTCGCTCTCGTACAAGATTTGCTCACGAAGAAGACACAGAAGACCAGGACGATCTTAACGACGATCCTCGCGTCGTTTTCCAACCCTCTCACTCCCGTCGATCGGACTACAACCACTGTTCTTCTCTTTTTAGACTATCGTTCCGTTGGAATTGCAAGTTTCGTCGGGATCGAGAGATAAGAGTATTTTTCGTCGTACAAGATCGCCGTCGAATTTTTAACCCCAACCGAGATACCACATCCGTCGTTCTATTATTTTTTTTTTTTTTTCTTTCATTAAGTGTTTCTTTTGCTATTTTATTTTTTATTTTTTTTTTCATATCGACCTACGAATCAAATTCCGAGCAGTCGCGTATCGTCAATAATCGGATCGTAAAAGTAGACTATGGTAAGCAGTGGTAATACGGGTGTAAACGAATCTCTCTCTCTCTCTCTCTCTCTCTTTTTTTTTCTTTGTTACTTAAAGCACTATCGCAAATCTTATTGCTCGATGAAGATTAAAGGAACGTGACGGCGAACGTTCAAGCCGGTTCGATCATCTTCCTCGATTGAAATAAGAACGAGGACGACGATTCGTAGCGCGTTAAAGGGCAGAAAAAAAGCGAATGGTATGTGAGTGAAGGAAAAGGAGAATCAAAAAGCAACAAATATATAGGAAAGGCTGGCTGAAGAAAAAGAGAATGGAAACGGGAGAGAGATAAAGAGAGAGAGAGAGAGAAAGACAGAGAAAGAGAGAGAGAGAGAGAGAGAGAGATAAAGAGAAAGGTGGCCCGTTTCGAGGAGACAGGAAACGCGTACCTCTTTGATTCTCATTGTTCCATTCGCTTGATAGCGAGATATATAGGTACCATTGCATAGAGGGACAAGTGGAAAGGGAGAAGGTGAAGAGAAACATACATACATACACAAACAGAGAAAGAGAGAGAGAGAGAGAGAGAGAGAGAGAGAGAGAGGGGGAGGGAGACAAAGAATGAAAGAGAGAACGAGAGAGAGAGTGAGAGTGAGAGAGAGAATTGTCGGCAACTCGTGATATGTGCTTGGGTACGACCATTGTCCTGAGAAACTCCGGATTGCGACGCTAACAATACGACGATTGTTTCAGCCCTTGGTTAGGACCAAACGGTCCGGCACCTTCTACAATCATCTTCTCGAACCCACCACCACCACCACGGGGTTCGTCGTTGCCATTGGGGGTTCAGGACTCGACTAGACTCGACTCGACTCGACTCGATTCGATTTCGTTTCGTTTCTACAAGCGAGCACCGAGAACCATTAAATTCGTTATTAATGTTAGGTATCGGGGCTTCTATAAACTGGCTGTACTTTCTTTAGTAATGACCTACGAGAGCGAGAGAGAGAGAGAGAGAGAGAGAAAGTTATTCGAAGAAAGAGCAATGAGAGAAACCTGATATATATATATATATATACAAAGGCGAACGCCTTAAACAGAGAAACGATTAAAGTTCGTTTAGCTTTGTCATTGCGTAAGCGGTTAAATTTCAAAGATATATAACATCGAGAAGGAGCTTTGACAAACGTAATTTGACGTTTCGAGACTCGACCAATGACATTTCACTTCGGAAAGAAAGAGAGAGAGAGAGAGAGAGAGAGAGAGAGAGTTCTTGGCTATTACTCGTCATTTATGCATTACGCGTTGATTCTCTCTCTCTCTCTCTCTCTCTCTCTCTCTCTCTCTCTCTCTCTCTCTCTCTCTTTCTCTTTCACGTTACGATCTGGCCATTAGTAAGATTGCTACTTCCCTAGCTCTCTTCCTCTCCACCCATCTACCCCGCTTCATCACCACCCCTTTTAACCTTTCTCTCTCTCTCTCTCTCTCTCTCTCTCTCTCTCTCTCTCTCTCTTTAGGTTGGTGGTCAATGAAGCTATATTATATAATCGAAATGGGACTCCTCGATTGCGCTTAATGAAATTGCTCGGAAAACACGACTCGCGCCGCCAGGAGACGAGAGGACGGATTAATAGGAGGAAAAGAGGGCTGGGGGAGGGTCAGGGAGAGAGAGAGAGAGAGATAGAAATGGACGCGTAGTAGGTGACGCTGCCGAGAAGAATGACAAATTACGTGCTTCGTTGGTATCCGTTCTATCCTCTCCCTCTTTTTAGCGTTCCACGTACGTACATACCTAACGTAAATACCTACACACACACACACACACACACATATTCACGTATGCATGGTACAAAATATACATTAAAAAAAAAAAAAAAAAAAAAAGCGTATAATAACGCGTGCGCGCGCGCTAGCGTCGTCCGTGTACATTAGCAAAGCTTTGTCCGTACAGGGACAACGTATATCTTTTTCTCGCGGCGAATTTTCGGGGCTTATACTCTCCTCTCCACCCCGGTCGTACGACTTTTTTTCTTCTCGTAATAGCTTCCCCCTCTCTTTCCCTCTCTCTCTCTCTCTCTCTCTCCCCCCCAGGTCCCTCCTCCCGCCGTCATACCGGGGACTTATTTTCCCTCTCGCTGTGGTGCCGGATGATAACGACGAGCGAGACGGGACTCGAAGGAAAAACGAGCAAATCGTTTCCCTCGAATTTTTAAGGTAGTTACGCGTATCCCCACTGAAGTTACTACTGCTACTACTCTTCTCCGAAGATCCCTAAGGGAAGATGGAGGGGGAGGGATGGGGGCGAGGAGGAAAAGAGAAAGGGAGAATGGAAAGTGAGAAAACAAGAGGTTCTGAGAGAACGTAAAAGATAGTTCAGTTCGAGTGTTTCTTGTTGAAGACCTCCAAGAAAAATAAGAGAAATAAAGTGAGCAAAGAGAAAGAGAAAGAGAGAGAGAGAGAGAGAGAGAGAGAGACGGAACAGAAGGTGGTAGACTTTGAAGGGGTTGTAAGTTTTTTATCGAAAGGACGACGACATCGTAAAACGGGCTTTGAGGCTAACTTCACGCCAGAATCTCTCTCTCTCTCTCTCTCTCTCTCTCTCTCTCTCTCTTTCTCTCTCTTTCGTGAAGAGCAAGGTCTCGTAGTACTTTACTTGTCGGGCAAAGAGGGGAAAAGAATCCTTAAGTGTTCCATTTTAGTCGCTTGCCTTGGTACGCGTCGTGGGAGAAAGAGAGTGTACAAGAGAAAAAGAAAAAGACAGACACAGACACAAACACACACACACACACACACACAAAAGGAGAGAGAGAGAGAGAGGGAGAAAGATAAAGATAGAGAAGCTCGTTTCGCGAGGTTACGAGCTTGCACGAGGAGTCGTGAGGTAAAGGGCACCTTAATTCGAGGAGAGTGCGGCTAAAATATTGCGGAAACCGCTGAATGTGGCCAATGGAATTCCCTTTGTAAAAGAGGCAACGGTGCTGCAACAACGGCAACGGCAACGGCAACGGCAACGGCAACCGTTGTAGTGTGTCCGTTGCTTGTTGCATCGTTCGCAAGCGTTACTTTCTCTCGCGGTGCATCGGCCACGATAAAATTACATTTTCATAACGAAACGAATTTCTTGGCCGCCGACCTCGAGAACTTTCCTACGAGCCGCCATATACCACCTCTGCCATCCACCACCCTTGTCATCCACCCCCTGCCATCCACCCCTACCCGTCCGTATCATCCGACTCCACCCCCGACTCGGGTACCCCCTCGGAAGATATATTCCTTCTCGAATAGAAAAGAAGATTTTTATCTTCTCGTTTATTTCGGAAATTCAGGGGGGAGGGGGTGGATAAAAGGAAGAAAGGGAACAAATATGAAATAAAAGAAGAAAAGAAATTGTAAGAAAGAAAATAAAGGATGAACGCGCGCGTAAGAATTCTCGTAAAACTTCCGAAGAATGAAAAAATAAAGAATTATCTATCCTACATTATCTATTAGGATCATCTTTGTTCTTCTTGATCAGTCGATTAGGACAATCGACGATGAGAGAACTCTCGTTCGTGTTTAATCGTGTCCCATCCGACGCGAAACTCCTATCGATACTCGTCGTCGCGTATAATCGACTAGAGTTTTTATTGTCTGGATATATATAGACACACGCATGAACTTGTGAACAACATTCTCCTAGTAGAAAATAATCGGGAGATTATGAATATATTGTCCTTCGAATCTTATTGGCATAAATGTTTCACGATCATATACCGGGTCGTGCATTAAAATATATATACGAATGGATTGGCACCGATTCTTTGGTCCGATTTTTTTTTTTTTTTTTTTTTTAGCTACGTGCTAAATGTTGGATAGATCCAAGTTTAGGGAAGCTCTTAAAATACCGGGTAGACCACGGCAATTATATGGCGAAGCGTAGTTGGCCGTAAAAATGACCGTAAATACCAGAACTCGGCGTTACTGCCTTCTCTTCTCTCGTCTCTCTCTCTCTCTCTGTCTCCTATCTATCTTTATCTATCTATCTATCTATCTATCTATCTTTCTCTGCGCTCCCTTTTCTCGACCCTTTCTCTCTCTCTCTCTCTCTCTCTCTCTCTCTCTCTCTCTCTCTCTAGGAAGATCTAGAACGGCAAACCCCGAGGCCAAGCTCGCTCTGGCCTCAGGCCAAACTCACCCTACCCTCCCCACCCTCCGGGATAGTTATGAGGGCTAGAAGGGAAAATCTAAAAGGTGGAAAGGGGTAAGGGAGTGGAAGATGAAGGGAAAAGGGTGGAAGGGGACCGGATACTGGCGAACGCGCTCACGCTCTATACCAGTGTTAAAGGTCCTTCTTCTATCGCCAAAATCCAACATAAGTGTACTTTACGAGAAACTACCACTCCCGAGCCAGCCTGACTTATTTAGATTTTTTACTGCATATTGAGACGATTCCTTTCGTGAAATATTTCCACGATATTAAACGTTGAATTACGAAAATTTGCGATGCCACCAGAGCGAGTGGAGGAAGAAACGACGGTAGTGGAGGTTGATGTAGAAGAGTAGAGGAAGGAGAGAGAGAGAGAGAGAGAGAGAGAGAGACTAAAAAGAAAAAGAAGAAGAATAAAGAAGATCGAGTTTTTCGAATGAGAACATAATTAAGAGAACAAGTCTGGGAGACTGCGATAAAGTAGGAAGAAAGAAAAAAAAAAAAAAAAGGAAAAAAATGAAAAAAAAAAAAGATAATAATAATAATAATAATCGTAAAACTATCCCGTAAGATGTGGCACGAGGCGGGCCGATGTAAAAGGAAAATGAACTTCTTCTCCGGTGGTTGGAAAAAGGCAAAGTAAAAAAATAAAAAAAAAATAAAAAAATGCCGAATGAGAGAGTAGAACACGTCCGATATTTTTCCTCGAGGGTTTTGGAGAAACGATATCGGTATCCTGTAGGCGACGGCGGCGTCGGCGGGGGAGGAGGGTCTCCTGCAACGACCACCCAGCCTAGAAAACTCGATTCAAAGACTCGGCAGGACCGACGCCACGCGAGTTCTAAACTGATACGAATGCATTCTACCGACGGCGGCGTCTCCTCCTCTGTCCTACCTTAAACCATATTTAATGTCACCAGATCTTACCAGGCGATGGTACTTATAGGGCTGGACTTAAGAGCGGCGATACTTCCCTTCCATGTCGCGTTAAGCTCGAACACATTTTTGCAAGGGACACCGAAGAAAATCTGAACAAACGACCGGCCCCGTCGAATAATACATCTATCCCTCTTGAGATATCCCGAAGGAAAAAAAAAAAAAAAGACGAAAAAGAAAAGAATGACAAAATTATTCCCACCAAATAATCCGTTTATTATCTTTCATTTGAAAATTTCATTACGAAAACTACGCGACCGACTTAAGAGTGAATTCCCTTTTTTTTTTTTTTTTGCCATAAACTTGATCCAAATCGATACAGAGACGTTGCAAATCAATGAGTGAGAACCGAGAGAAGGCGTTAATGTGATAACACGTACGATCGAACTAACTAAAGAACGAACGAACGAACGAACGAACGAACGAACGATTAGAGATGAGAAAAGGAGGATAGATACGAGAAAGAGAAAAAGAAGAAAAGAGAGATAGAGAGGGACATAAAAGTATCACTATGACACTGGATTATCGGAGAAGGGTAGGTTCGCGTGTAGAGACGCGTTCCCCAATCGTGGATACGATTCTGTAACGAGAGAAAGATAGATAGATAGATAGAGAAAGAGAGAAAGAGAGAGATGCAAGAGCATAAGGGAGTAATTGGGTTCGATCGGATACACGAGAGCTATTCTCTCATTTACCTTCGTGCGATCTTCGTTACCTATCCCTCCTTTTTTTTTCCCTCTACTATCCTTTACAAGAGTTTCCACTTGAAAACGTTCCTAATCTCTCTCTCTCTCTCTCTCTCTCTCTCTCTCTCTGTCTCTCTCTTTCTCTCTGGCCAGCATTCTCATTCTCTTCATTGAGCAACACGACACGGTAGTAGTGCATTACAGATTTAATAGGACCGATCGAACCGAACGTTTATTACATGTCCCCACAGCAATGTGCTCTGCGGCAAACGTTCCTCCGCAAAGAGGAAAGCGACGGTGGTGAGGGTGTCCATGCGTGTACTAGTGAAGTGAGGATAGAGGATGGGTTTGGGTTGCGTCTGGGCAGAAGGTACAGAAGGAGGTGGTAACGTAGTCGGAAACGGTGGCAACGCCTGGAGGGCTCAAACGGAGGTAGAGACGCGACCTGAACCAGCTAGTTCTCTCTCTCTCTCTCTCTCTCTCTCTTATATATACACACGCATACACTCGAATACATTGTAGAGTAATGTACTCTGATGTGGTCTGTTGGGACTACCACGCTGGGCCCAAAGTTCTATTCTAACGGACTACCTTATCTATAGATCCGTCTATCTCTCTCTCATGCAAACAAACAGGTACACGTTCTCTCTCTCTCTCTCTCTCTCTCTCTCTCTCTTTCTCTCTATCTCTCAGTCTATCTAGCCTGTGTTACATGCAATGTGTGCGGATCCACGCGTTCTCTGCCATCCGTATAATGGATACGACGACGCGCGACCGACCGAGCTAGTTGGGTGGCTAGCTAGCTAGCTTAGCCACCCAACTAGCTCGCGGCTTCTCTCTCTCTCTCTCTCTCTCTCTCTCTCTCTCTCTCTCTCTCTCTCTCTCTCTCTCGCTCTGTGTGTGGATACGCGTGTCGTTGTAAATACCATCTATGCGATATAGTAAATAACCCAGAACCGTACGTACGTTCTTGCGAACTATCGCGAGATGAGGTTACGCCATTGGTTTAGCTCGTCGTTTTCGAACAACAACGACAACAATAAAATAACAACTACGACGACAACGACAACGACGACAACAATGACTACGAACGATTCGTCGAGTTTTAATCGATCGGCAGAGAGCAAAAATATTTTTTCTACTTATTCTTCTTTTCCCACGCCCTTTTTTTTCGTTCCCTGTTTTCCCAATTTCGTTCTTCTTTTTTCTCACTTTTCCGTTATCGTATATGTTTTTTTTTTTTCTTTTTCCTTCTTCTTTACCCTTCCTCGTCATCGCGACCCTTCGATGTTCGTCGTTATTCGAATTGGCAAACGTCGATGCTGGTGATTCTTGTTCTCCTTTTTCTTTTTTTTTTTTTTTTTTAATAGCATCGACAGTAATGGAAAACCCAATGCAAATTTTGTGCCGGTAAGAGGATTAAATCGGTTGCAGACGTTCACAGGTGTACGAAACAAGCAATGAAGGGTAATCGTTCGAAACGAAACGATAGAAGTTTATTGCAAAGTGAGTCTTTCTCTCTCTCTCTCTCTCTCTCTCTCTCTCTCTTTGTCTATCTTTCTTATTCTCTCGACATCGTTCGTGGTGACCAAGTTACGCGATAAGCAGCAGCAACAGCAGCAACAGCAATAGCAACGGGAAAGGGGAATAGTAGTAGCAGAAGGTAGTAGTATACTGCCAGATAGAGACATAGCTTGCGTAGAATATAAGGACAAGCTATTTAGAGAGAGAGAGAGAGAGAGAGAGAGAGATAGGAGTATGGGACACCACGAAACCGACAGACAGCAATGCGACGAGTTTGTGGTTCCCGTGTGGCCGACTGAGCTCTTGTAATGCCGAAGGATGTGCTCTTGTTTAACGTTTCTTGGAATTCACTGTCTCTCTCTTTGACGCTTTAATATTTGAAACTATCTCTCTCTCTCTCTCTCTGTCTCTCTGTCTCTGTCTCTCATACTAATTACCGTCCAAGTATTTCATAAGCGACAACAAACGTTAAGTATCATACTATACCATTAAATACATCTCAGCGAAGGGGAACGTCCTCCCTTAATCTTTCCTCTCGCGTAAGGAATACAATTTGTTGCTTTAGGTAACGAAAAAGTAAAAAAAAAAAAAGAAAAAAAAAAAATGAGAAGGAAGAGGGGATGGGTGAGAGAAAAAAAAAAGAAAAAAAAAAACGCAATAGACTATCATTTTACCCTCGTCGAAAGAAATTCGGCGAACATTACGGGTCGAATTTTTTGTTCTCCCCTCCTTCTTACTCCTTACTTCTTACTTCTTCTTATTCCTCTATCGTTCACGTGAAGTAAAAGAAGTTACCACCGGGGAGGAATGTCTCGAATTCCATCCTCCAAAAATAAGACTCGTCTTTGTCTGTCGTTGTCGTTTTCAAAAGAAGAAAGAAAGAAGAATTTGGCTTCATAAAAAAAAAAAAAAGTAGACTCGAAGGAGAAATTCCGTAACGTCAGTTGCCGAACGTCAGAGAGCCCTGGGGTTCACGATGTTTCCTCCCTGGGACGATTTTTAAGGGATCGAAGCTACGAGAGTAAATGCGATGGGTGGAAAAAAAAAGGGACGCGGATGGGATAGATAGTGGGAGGAGGAGGAGGGGGAGGAGGAGGAGGGGGATGGATGAATCTGAGTGATAGAAGACGACGCCCAGTGCGTTGGCATCGTCGTCCCATACCCACCCCCTCCCCTCATCTGTCGATTCGCTTGGCCCGTTCGACTACGATATTCCCACTTATTTTCTTGTCTACTGTGATATCAAAGTATGAGACTCCTGAGAAAACGAAAGGCAAGAGATAGAGGAGGAAGGAACTGCTCTAATCTCTCTTTCTGTCTCTCTCTCTCTCTCTCTCTCTCTCTCTCTCTTTCCTTCCTACGAGAGGACAACTCTCGTTTCCTCTTTGCGACAGCTCGCGAATCGTATTTTCTATGTGTGTCTATATATGTGTGTGTCTCTCTCTCTCTCTCTCTCTTTCTCTGTGTGTGTGTGTGCGTATGTCTGTATACGCAATCAAACCTCTCGAGGATATATCCAATGATGATATATATATATATATATATTTCTATATATATGTATATATAATCTCTACCTATTTCTTTCTCTTTCTCTCTATCTCTATCTATCTATCCATCTCTATCTATCTCTATATCTTGCGCAAATATACCATAGACTCATACACTACCGTCAATATCCTCAGGTTGCATTAACCGTTAGATAGTAGACAGTATTTCGTCGTAGTAGGCTGCGGCCATATTACATGCGGCTATTTGATACCGACCTCCTAATCACGACGCTACGATCTCTCCTAGGACGCTTTATGTACAGCGTGATGTATCGCGAGGCTCGTTCTGTCATAGCAATCTCTCACTCCCCCTCTCTCTCTCTCTCTCTCTCTCTCTCTCTGGTCATTTATGAACGAATCATCATAGATTAACGAACGGTTATTACTCGATTAGAGAACTCATGTAACAATTGCACTCGACGAATTGCGATATATCTTGTCATGTGAAAAACTATTTTTTTTTTTTTTCCTTTTTTCCTTTTTTACGAACCTCCAACATTCTAACGATCGGGATACTTATCGAATTTTTTCAAGCTTTTCCTTTTTCTCCCTTCTTCCTCCTCCTCTTCCTCCTCTTCCTCTTTCATGCAACGCTGATACCCTTCAATATCTCCCGTCTCTAGAGTCCTCTCGTCGAAGTAAAGCATAGTATAAAGTTACAAAGAGGAAATTTGATGCAACGCATATCACGTTTTAGTTCCATTCGAGCTACGAAAATTCTCTAAGGGTCGCTTCTGCCGTACGCCATAGACGTTACACTACCTAAAGGGTTAAAACGTTATATATATATATATATATATATATATATATATATATATATATATATGAGGGTTCTTTGGCCGTTCTTAATAGGAACGAGAACGTATATGCAAAATAGTAAGACGAGGATAACGCGCGGGAGAAAGAGGAGGAGGAGGAGGAAGAGAAGGAGGAGGAGGGGGAGGGGACTTTTAAGAAACGACGATTCATGGAAACGCTTGGCAATGCTCTCGCGCGGACATCTTACTTCTGCTTGTAATAATCGTCCCCTACGATCTACACTAAAAGCATGAAACCAGAATGAAAAGGGGCACACTCGTTCTCACCCCCCCCCTCTCTCTCTCTCTCTCTCTCTCTCTCTCTCTCCACGTTGCTGCTTTTCACGAACGTCAAAACGTCATGGACGTTTCCTCGAATACACACACATACACACACTGTATATTCCTCCCTCTCAGAATGGATTGACTTCACGGAAAGAGAGAAAGATAGAAAGAGATAGATAGATAGATAGATAGATAGATAGAGAGAGAGAGAGAGAGAGAAAATGAGAGATGAAGAAACGAATATCATTCGTACCTCTACTTTTACGAAGACGGCCTTAGGGTTCTTCTTCCGTTACGGAAAATCAGATACGTTTCATATAATTCAGAGTACGAGAGAAGAAGAGTCCGTTGGAAGGAAGGAAGGAAGGAAGGAAGGAAGGGAAAAGATAGTAAGAGAAAGAGAGAGAAGGGATAGTACCACAATATACTTTCTCAACCCTTCTTCCACAGTTAACAGAGAAAGAAAGTATATATATATATACATACATACATACATACATACATACATACATACATGTGTGTGTATGTATATATACGTATAATATATGTATATATATATATGGCACGAGTTAGGAGATAGAGAGAAAGCAATGGAGAAGGGCACGCTCGAGGATTTTCACATTAAATTATAAAGTCAAAACCGTCGAGTGGAGATGATATAAATGTGACTATTATACGAGAGAGAGAGAGAGAGAGAAAGAAAAAAATGGACCGAAGGGTAGAGACCCTGAAGCCAATCTCGTCGCCTCTTCTTTCATCCTCGGCACCCGTTAAACTCTTCTCTCTCTCTCTCTCTCTCTCCTTCTCTCTCTTAATACATCCTTCCTTCTTCCTTCCATGATCGTAGCTCAACGAGTCTAGAACGATAAGTGTTTGAAATATTGAAAGCCAAAGCTTGACGCTCAGTTGCTACGATTTCTCTACGATCTTGTATAACAATGGCTGTGTTCCCACACAAATGCACGTACAGCACAAAATGCATACACACACACACACACACACACACACACATACATGTATATAGAACGTACGTTCAGAGTATAGCCGGACGTAGGAACATTATGCTCGCTCGTTGATCGTCGTCGGTTGAATCGGGATTGCGTTTTTTCTTTTTTCATACCGGACGATGGATGGGTCTTCTTTTGCCTACCATTTTCAAGAGATAGAGAGAGAGAGAGAGAGAGGGAGAGAATATTTCTTTTTACGGATTAAATCTTGAAATATGCTGACGTAAGTATACCTTTACCTTCCTACGTGAGCGTATATATGCGCCCTCGGTATCTTTATGCGTGTCTCTCCTGTGTCCGTCTGTCTCTCTGTATATCTATGCGAGAGCATGTGTACGTATGTGTGTATATATACTTTAAAAAATTATAGAGATAAAAAGAGAAGAGCGGGATCGAAATTCTCCGAAGGTACGTTTATAAGGAGAAGTTTTTTTCGGGATAGTAGACCGTGAAAACTGAGTTTCGAAGTATTACCGAAGGTTATGAAGAAGAAAAAGAGAAAGAAGAAGAAGAAGAAGAAGAAGAAGAAGTGAGTTTAGTGACCCACACGAAGGTATACTCGTTTTTTAATCGACGATGGAAAAGGGAGGGTGTAGTAGGAGGATAGAGATCTACGGTCGATCGACAAAACAACACCCTTCCGAATTCTTCGAACGTCGTTTAATAAAAGATCGAAAGAAGGTAAAAAAAAAAATACTAAAGAAAAGAAAATGAAAGAGAGAAAGCAACGAGAGATTGCCGGTCAAAAATAGTACGTGGGAGGGGGGTGGAGGAGGGGAGAGTTAAATTCCGTCTACGTTATCTTGATTTATGACGAATTAATTGAAGCTAAGGCTCATTAAGTGGAAATTATCGATTATCATACAGACGCGACGTGCGACGTCGAACAACGGGCGACATGATCGCGGGGGTGGCGGGACAGGGGGACGGAGGGTAGGTAGGACTCACCGGAATCGAAAACTTAGGTGCAACAATGTGACCGGCAGCGAACCTTCTTCGCGATATCTAATTTATCATTTAATCGTGGCTGGCGTCCTTAGTTTCATCGTCGTTCGATCGATCAATTAATTAGGTCGATTATCGAAGGTGGACATACCGAGTAGTCCACGGGGTTCAAAGAGAGAGAGAGAGAGAGAGAGAGAGAGACATAGTCTCTCTTTTCACCATGGTCAGGGTCGTTTCCCCGTTTCGCATCGATAACGACTCGCGACTAATAATCTTCGAGATATTATCAATTTTTTTTTTTTTTTTTTTTTTTTCGTAAAACTCGTAAATATACTTTCGATCCATCGCAACACCTTATTAAATCTCGCGTTTCACGAGCGCACGATAAAAATATAGATCGAAATAGAGAACTCGTCATTAAGCGTTAAAACGTCTGTTAATATATAGGGAAAGAAAAAAAGGAAAGAAAAAATCACGCGTAAAACATTGGACAAATAAATATTAACGAGAATCAAAACGAGGCTTTTGTTTTTGAAAACACGTAACAACGATTACGCGTACCATCGTTGCCTCGTTTACGCGCGGATTTCTTTTTGCTTCCATTTTTTATTATTGTATATATATATATATTTTTTTTCTATCGAACTCATCCCCGCCCCCCCCACCCCCGACCGTCCACCCACCCATTATTTAATCGACAATGTTTGAATCCGAATAAAGTTGATGCGCGAACAATCGTTGGATAAATCGATCTCGACGGATAAATAGATAAATAGAGAGATATAGATCGATCGGATCGAATCGAATCGAATCGAATCGAATCGAATCGGATCGGATCGGATCGGATCGAATCGGTCGGCGTTTATCGCGTTGTTACTTCGCAAAATCACGAAAAATAAATGGGGAAATGAACTGGCGTTGGAATGCGATCCAGGGATAAAGCGTTAACCGAAAAAAAGAAACGATCGTGGCGATATTTAACGCTTACGTGGAATTAAAAGGAAAATAAAAGAAAAATAAAAGTAAAAATAAAAATGAAATAAAAACAAAGTAAAATAAAAAATCGTAAAACAAATTTAACGAGAAAGGAGGTTAAAAAAAAAAAAAAAAAAAAAAAAAAAAAAGACAAGAGGTAAAAAATAGGGAAAACCGCATGGTGGGAGGAGGGAGGAGGGAGGAGCGTCGTCGTCGGTGATGATCGTAGCAGAAAATTCGAAACGGTTTCGGGGAACGGCAGGCCGTGCGTTAATTAAATCGTCGTTGCCTACCTACCGTCACCGATGTGCGTCCCTCGTTTACCTAAACGACTCTTTTTAATCATCGTAGAGAGGTTGTTATCGGTATCGCCGTGCCGGGAACGATAGTAAAATTTTCCCTACGTTGTAACGGCCCGCAACACAAATTCTCGGCCTGCTCGTAAATTTTCCTGAGGCATAAACGACGGCGAGTCGGTCGGTTGGCTTTCGTGTCTGCGCTCGTTCGTACGTTCGTGCGTGTTCGTGGACGTTCGGCGATTTTTATTTTTTTTTTTCGAAAGCGTTTCTACGTTTCCGCGTTTATCAAGGCTGGCCACGTACGAAACGTGCGAGAGCGCTTTGGAAATGCGGAAACGTGGAAATGCGTTGTACGCATCCGGTGGGGGGAGGGGGAGGGGAATGGGAGGTCCTACTACAACGACGGCCAGGTGAAAGGTGTGGTCGAATAAAGAGGTGAAAGGGGTAAAGGGTTGGCGATGTTAGTGGTGCTGGTGGTGGTGGTGGTGGTGGTTGTTGTTGTTGTTGGTGTTGTTGTTGTTATTGTTTTCGTTGGTACGCGCCCGAGGACTTATAATTCTTCTATGACAACGACGAATAAACGATTGTGTTCCTGGATCGTCTCTCCCAGGACGGCTACAAAATACTCAGGCCGCTTGATTGCTACTAAATTGCGAGTGTCACCGTACCTACACTCTCACCACCCACCCTTCTTCCCACCCCCCGTACCGCACCGCACCATTTCATTGTCTCTCTCTCTCTCTCTCTCTCTCTCTCTCTCTCTCTCTCTCTCTCTCTCTCTTTTCGCGTAAACGTACGTGTTTTATTCCAATTCTTGTTCCACCACCACGCTCTTGTCGTCTCCCCGTTCGCTTCGTGACTGTTTTTAATCTTAAGACGACGATATGGTTACGTTGGGCTCCTACGCGACACACATGTATTGTATACATATATGTAAGTACGTAAATGGATAAACAAAATCTTTGAAGTATTTGTAAAATCGAACAAAACCTATTTCATTCTGCGTGTAAGTTCTTGCGAGTTGATAGAAAACAAAAAAAAAAAAAGAATGAAAGAAGATATTTTCTTTTTATCGTCGTGTTAATAAAAGTTCAAAAAAGAAACAGAAAGGACAGAGAGAGAGAGAGAGAGAGAGAGAGAGAGAGAGAGAGAAGGAAAATTTATGGGTTGGAAAAAAAAATATATATATATATAAAAGAGAAAGGGAGAAAAAAAGAAAAAGAATTTGAGGGGTAGTACGGTATATCCCCTTCGGATATTCCTCAGGAAAAAGGGAGCCTGCTTCCTCGTACCACCACAATCCTCTCTCTCTCTCTCTCTCTCTCTCTCTCTCTCTCTCTCTCTCTCTCTCTCTCTTCTCCTCGGACAATTTCTGAACGGGGGCAGTTCCGACGTCGGGATTTCTCAGGTTTTCTACGACGAACACGGCGCTATTTTTCAATCGCCATTCGAATCCCACCGTAGATCGTAGAGATCGAATCTCGGCTACCAATATCACCTACCCTTCTGACTCTTTGACCATCTCTACCTTTAACCACCCCTCCTTACTCTCTCTCTCTCTCTCTCTCTCTCTCTATCTATCTATCTATCTCTCCTCTCTTTCTCTCTCGCTCTTGCTCGTACCTTTCTCACACGTGCTATCTGTAAAGGGAGAGAATCCGATCGATGGTTACCAAAGCTTTTATTCGTCAACGACGTACCTTGGTAAGGACCCAGTCACCAAAAAAAAAAAAAAGAAAAAGAAAAAGAAGTAAAAAAAAAAAAGAAAAGAATAGGAAAAAAAGGGAATTGGATGGAAGGACCGAAACCTTCATCAAAGATATTCCAAGATATCCTTCCACGTTACTTTCCCCTTTTCTTTCTTTTCTTTTTTTTTCCCCTTCTTTTTTTCAAAGAAATACATTTAAACCCTCGCTCATTTCCATATATAACACAGGGGGGGGGTACAGATTTAATGACGTATGAACGAATGGGAACGGCGAATCGCTTAAAACCTTTTATATATATAATTATTAACGCAATTTATAGTAAACGTTTCTTCTTTTTTCTTCTTTTTTTTTTTTCTAGAAAAAGAAGAAGAGTAAGAAAAGAATAAAAGGCACGAAAAGGAAAAAACATTATTCTTCGTCTCTTTCTTTCTACCTTTCTATCCATCTTTCTATCTTCTTTCAACTAACAAGACTTACTTATTCGACCCATTTCAAATAAATAATAAATCATCGTATTTACGATAGTGAAATATATATATATATATATATATATATATATATATATATATATATATGTATGTATATCGAAAGGTAGTAGTACGAACGACGATGCATAACTCGAAAGTACATAAATATATAGGGATCGATTCGCCCGTATCAAAGTTTGCCTTGGTCGCAACGAAACCAGGAATATATTCATGAACTATGTGCTCGTCGTACACCCCCCTCCCCCTCTCCGCCCCAACCGCCCCACGTCGATTTGATGGATGAACGAAGGTATGTCCGAAAGTCCTTTCGCGATACTTTCAAAGTTGTTACATGGGATACCTAATAAACGTTCTAACTTGCCTTTCCCCATCCATTTCATTTCAATTCAGCCGTATAAGCGTAACTTTATTTTTCTTTCTCTCCTTCTTCTTCTTCTTCTTCTTTTTCTTCTTTTTCTTTTTCTTCATCCTCCTCCTCTTTCACGCAACAATATCGTATAATATTCTCGACCGGATAACAACCAGTTTAATCTTCTTCGAGAGTAATATTTTAGTTTCAGCCCCTCTCTGTCCTCTTCCCTCCTCCCTACCCCCCGAAACCCCCGATCTCTCTTCTGCTTCTTTCCCTCGTATTTTTCAACCCTTTCGCCGCATTACCTCTCCATTTCCCGTCGCATGTAGGCGCGATATATACACTCGCGTGTTTGCGATATACTCGTGCGAAAAAGAAAAAAAAAAGTGAAAGAGAGAGAGAGAGAGAGAGAGAGAGAGAGAGAGAACTCGCTCGTTTCCACCGAATTGCTGACTATACAAATCTAAAATAAAGTTGAAACCATTTTCTTACCGGTATTCTTAATTAAAACGTTCTAACGTCGTTTAGTTAAGCCAATACACACACACACACACACACACATACGCCAAATGTGTAGTTTCCTTTAGCACGACATTTAAACTGAATATTTACAAAAAAGTGAATTACGTGGGCAGCCTCTCTCTCTCTCTCTCTCTCTCTCTCTCTCTCTCTTTCTCGTATTCACTCGCTCTTTTTCTATACACTCCACTTTTCTCGCACTCCCTCGAGAATTCAACTTTTTCAAGTAAAAAGCTAAGTAGTAGTACTCGCAAATCCCCGTTCTTTTTTACCCGCCTCCCCTACCCTCCCACTCCTTCTCCGCCCACCGCCCACCACCCGTCCCATCCCCTACTACTCTCGAAGAAGGAGGAGCCGCCACTTTTCTCGGCGGGTTTTCATTTCTTCCGATTGTTCCACCCTCTATCGTTCCCCACCGTTACTCTCTCACTCTCTCTCTCTCTCTCTCTCTCTTTCTCTGTCTGGCTTTAGAACTACGAGACAATACGAATTTTAAGGATCACCAATGCCGAAGAAGGAGCCAAAGAGCTTCACGATACATCCATTAAAAGACGGCGACGCGTAAGCGAAAAGGATCGACTTCGAGTGGCTCGCCATTGTTATTCACCTCGTTCGCCGTCCCCCACCTTCTCTCCTTCCCACCATAACTCTCTGTCTCTCTCTCTCCATCACCATCACCTTTCCAGTAGCTTTTTCCCTTCGTTCTTTCGAGCACTCAGGTCGTCGACGAGGAGAGAGTCGAGGTCCGACCTCATCAAGATATTAATTTCTTAGTCACTTAACTGCACGCGACGTACGAACGCGTCTATTGATTTTCTCAGCTGCCCCACAAAGAGCTAACCCCCCCCCCCTCCCCCGCCCCACCTCTCTCTTTCTCTCTTTCTCTCTCTCTGTCTGTCTCTGTCTCTTCCATAACATCGCGAAAACCAACGAAGAGTACTATAGCACTCCTCTCCTATCTTATCCTATCCTACTATAAAACGAGGATGCGTATATACGCGTGTATATATATATATATATATATGTGTGTATGTCTGTGTGTGTGTGTGTGTGTGTGTGTGTGTGGACGAAAAAGAATTACAAAAAAAGAACAGAAAAAGAAGATTAAAAAAAAGGAGAATACCTATATAAAAAATAATATATAATAATAAAAACGAAGGATGCTCATAAACCACTATTTCGTTTCTTTCTATTTCTTTTATTTTCTTCTTTTTTTTTTTCTTTTCTTTTATCTTTCTTTGTCGTTCTTTCGTACTTTCCATCCCCCGTACTAGAAACCTTTCGACCTTTTCAGCACCATGAAGAACCACCACTCTTTCTCTCTCTCTCTCTCTCTCAGTCTCTCTCTTTCTCTCTTTCTTTAGCATCAACCATCGACCACGACAGGCACCAGAGCACCAGAGCACCAGAGCACCATCACCAGAGCACTATTACATAAACCCATCAGTACTATCACCGGACTCGGCTGGCCGCTTTCCTGGAAGCCATCTCGTTCGCCGCAAGAAGCTTTCTAGAGCTGTTTTCTTGCGTTCTTTTTGAAGGCGGGAGAAGAAGACCCGCGCGTGTCTCTATGCAATTCAATTATTGTAATGTGACTCTCACGTCGAGCGACACCGTCTCCTCTACCCGGCATTCCTCTCTCTTTCTTACTTTCTTTTTTTTTTTCTCTCTACTTATCTATCCACAATGTACGCCTCGTGGCTAAAACCATCTTTCCCATTTCTATCTCTATCTTTATCTCTATCACACGCTCTCTCTCTCTCTCTCTCTCTCTCTCTCTCTCTCTATCTATCTATCTTTCTCTATCTCTGTATGTCTATCTCTTTCTTTAAAAATGACTATCGTCGTTATTATTTTTATTAACGTTATTATTACAATTTGTTATTCTTATATCGTTGAAAATCAATAAAAAAAGTGGGGTTTGCAAGAGAGAGAGAGAGAGAGAGAGAGAGAGAGAGAGAGAGAGAGAGAGAGAGAGAAAGGAAATCACGAGGATATCACTTCTTTCGAATTAAAGAGAAAAAAAGAGGAAATGTAATAGAAAAAAAAAGAAAAGAAAAAGAAAAAAAAAATATATATCAAACCTGAGCAAAGTCTCGTCAATTTGTATTTGCAATAGAGTTTTGAATAATATTTTCTTTCTTTGTAAGTCATTTCTTTTTTCTTTCCTTTTTTTTTTTTTCTTCGCGTTATCATGGCCGAGGAGGCGTCCCAATCGACGTGACAATTCGCGGCAATATACGATAAACGTGTCGTCACGTCGCCCCGTTTTATAAATCAATAATAAAAGGAGGGAAGAAGAAAAAAAAGGAGAAAAGAAGAGAAAGAAAAGTAACGAAAAAAAAAAAGGAAAAAGAGTGAAAGAGAGAAAGGAGAGAGAGAGAGAGAGAGAGGTCGTCACGTGGACTTATTGTCAGTCGTATACGTAGTTTCACCTCGTTTTGCGGGGTGGTTGGGGGTAGAAGCAATGAGCGCAGGGGTGGGTGGGGGTGTGTTGCCTTTCACAGTGGTATACAAGTCTCTTTACGCGCGAGAGAGGCAAGGCCGACTTTATAGCTCGTTCCTCCCTCTTTTTTTCTCTCCCGGTTTCTCCCTCCCTCCCCCCCCTCTCTCTATCCTTTTCTCTTTTTTTCTTCAATTTTTTTCTTTTTTTAACACCGGTTGCCCTCGTTTTATTTCTCTCTCGAACGAGTTCGCGAGATTCCGCGATCCAAGTTAAATTCTTTCTTTTTTCTTTCCTTCCCCACCCCACTCGCCCGCCCACCTCACCTCACTCTCTATCTCTATCTCTCTCTCTCTCTCTCTCTCTCTCTGTGTGTGTGTGTGTTTCTTTCTCCTTTCATCCATCTACATACGTCCGTACGCGTCTCTCTTCCTCGTCAACGGTTTGTCAACGCGAAGAAGAAGAGAATATTTCGTTGACTATACATCCGGCCAGGAAGAGAAAAGGATAAATTCATTCTCATATCTCTTTCTCTTTCTTTTTTCATATATATACATATATATACACACACACACACACACACACACATACACATACACACGCGTATATACGTACGTACGTACACCGAGAGATAGAAAGAGATAGAAGGATTCTCTCCTTTCGTTTCTTTATCTCTCATCTCGTGATGTTCGCGAGTTCTCCAGCGAGAACCAAATAGATATCTCTAACACAGTTTCGCGTAGCACCCTACCAACGAAGAATTGGATAAGAATCGGTTTGCTCTGTAGGCTCCCACAGTCTTGCTCTCTTTCGTTTTACCAATTGGAAGACCGCTTCTTTTATTCCATCCTCTTTCAATCTTGTATTTCTTCGGTAACAGCGATGGCAGCGGTAACAACGGCACCGGCAGCCTACGACTTCGTTCGTTCGTTCGTTCGTTCGTTCGTTCGTTCATTCGTCCGTTTTCTCGAAGTCCGAGAAAATGTACGACCAATTCTAACCGTACGAAAAGCGATTTCTGACGTCGATACAATGGCCGAATAAGATTCGATGAACGAGAAGTGAAATACGTTCCGCGAGAGATACGTCCGACTCGTTTCAAATGGATTTAAACGTTTTTATATATCCATTCCTTCCTTCCTCCTCATTCACCAACCATCCTCTCTCTCTCTCTTTCTCTCTCCACTCCCCTCTATCACGGCACTTTTCCAACGTTAACCGAATCACGATACATATATATACCTAAAATACCTATTACTTTGTTATACAAAAGAGGACGAAGCGATAGATAATAAAAAATCTTCTTACAAAAAAAAAAAAAAAAACATTATTTTCGTAACACCGATTAGCTGGAATGAAAAAAAGAAGAGAAGATTTTTAAAAATTCAAACCTCTAAAAAACAGAGAAAGAGAGAGAGAGAGAGAGAAGAAGAAAGAAATGTCTATCGATCTATTCGCGCACGCGCGAAACTAAAAAGTTTTAAGTTCACGGTCGAACTGAACTGGCACGATCGACGACGTATCATCGTCGAGGCAAATTTCAAATCGAACGGGCCATTGAACGTCGATACGTGAAATCCTAAAGATTTGTCTGCCGAAGAGATAAACGTTCTCTCTCTCTCTCTCTCTCTCTCTCTCGCGTTACCTCATCGAATATTCTATTCGAACTGGGGAAGCCGATATTCTTCGATCTCCGTTCTCTCTCTCTCTCTCTCTCTCTCTCTCTCTCTCTCTCTCTCTCTCTCTAGTTCGCACGCTCGGAAAGTTTAGAGGCGTGTAGGTTACCTTTAGGAAAGCGCGCACGATTTATTTCGACTCGACGAGAGGCCGCGAGAGCGTTTATCTAACGCGCCTTTTGATAGCGTGCACGAAAGGGTGGAATAAAGCTTCCCCCCCCCTTCCGCACTCCCTTCGATCCCTACCCATCTGCCTGCCAACCCCTCCTCCACCACCATCACCACGCTATCCTTAATTATCAGATCCGTTCGTAGTTGGTTTCAGCGAGCGGCGGCTATTCGAGTCGATACGAATTGCCCTTTCGAAATCGGCCGGTTTCTCGAGAACGTTGAATTCATCGATTTTAAAAATACTTCGCGTACAATCCATTTAACTTCTTCTTCTTCTTCTTCTTCTTCTTCTTCTTCTTCTTCTTCTTCCTCTTCGTGCTCTTTTCATTTGTATTTTGTAGTTTCGTTTTAATTTTCCTATTTCCTTGTCTCTAACCGTATTCGTATCGAAGGGGAAGGGAACGCGAGCCGAGAGAATAGCGCGTCATATCGAAAGAAGGAAAGGAGGGGAGGGGAGGGGAGTTTGGTTGGTTGAGGCTCGATTCCGTGAAACGATGTTTAGCAAAGTAGAAAAGGAAGAGGAAGGAAGGATAATACAGAGAGTGAGAGAGAGAGAGAGAGAGAGAGCGTTAAGGAGTAGCGTGACGATAAAAATCACGTAATTTCTTCGAAAGCAGGCCCTGATTGCGGAGAACGACGGAGACCAACCCTCTCGAATTCGATTGTATAACGCAAGGCACGAGAGAGAGAGAGAGAGAGAGAGAGAGAGAGAGAGAGAGAGAGAGAGAGAGAGAGAGAAGGAGAAACCGATGACGAAGCTGCTCGACGATAGTTAGGGGCTGTTCGTGATTATAAGTCGTGGTTACGAGACGATGAATAAGACTGATTGACGAGTCTAAAAGAACGAGGGAGATAGAAGGGACAGGTAGACAAACTTTGGATTAAATGCCATGGAATCATTCGAGTGTCGACGATTCTTTCCTCTCCTCTCTCTCTCTCTCTCCTCTAACCCTCTCCCCCTCCCCTCTCCTCTCCTCGTCTTTAGTTCGTACTTCTGCCCACTTATTTCCTTCTTTTCTTTTCTTCTTCTACCATCTTCTTCTTCTTCTTCTTCTTCTTCTTCTTCTTCTCGCCTTTTTATTCTCGCGTCGAGCCTATTCGAGAAGTTTTAATACTCGTGAACGTACGTGAGGGCGTTCGCCCACGCAGCAGCACTCAACTCAGCAGATTTTACACGACGCTAGCATACAACGCGGCCCTCCTCCTCCCCTCCTTCCTTTAGCCCCCCTCGAAATTTCTCGCTAACGGTGTTTGCACATACATAACATTTATATATACATGCATACATACATACATACATATATACATATATATATACATATGGAGATACTCGGAAAAAGGGAAGGAAGGAAGAAGTTTCGAAACTCTTCCATCTCTCTCTCTCTCTCTCTCTCTCTCTCTCTCTCTTTCTCTCGGTCCTTTAAAATCTATCTTCTTCGACGAAATCTTCAGTCGTTACTTTTTCGAGTTACTCGAAAGAAAGAAAAAAAAAGAAGAAGAAGAAAACAAAAAAAAATTCTAACCGAACGATATAAATTCGTGCGAAAGGTGAAGGAAGAAAGGAGAGAGAACAAGAGAAAGAAAAAGAAATTAAAAAACGAACAACAGGTCACAACTACGTTCAAAAAAAAAACAAAAGAAACGATCTCCGCGGATATCTAGTCCGAAAAAGGGAGCGTTGTTTCGTTTTTATAAGCGTTACACACCGTTGTACGACGGTTGTTCGTTGGTCGACGTTGAAACGACGATTGAAAATGTTGAAATTTGTGAAGGGTGGTAAGGGGGATGGAGGTAGGGGGAGGGATACGTATGTAGGTAGATAGGTCGAATAAGTTTCGTTACTATGTACGAGTCTCCAAACTAGCTCAGGATCGTACCAGTCCTCCTCTTACGGAGAGTTTGTCCTGCGTCTCTTCTCTGTGTATATGCACGAAATATATATATATATATATATATATATATATATAATACACACACACATATATATACACTTAAACGTACGAAGAGACAAGCGCACGCGCGTGTCACTCGATTGACGATGAACCAGTTAATTACAGCGATATCGCGGCGCGCGAGTCTCATGAAAACAATAGCTTTGTGCTCCCGTCAGGCGTTACGCGACAATGGTCTCGAATATCTGTTAGAACACCGTACTCTGCCGGACACGAAATAATTGGGACGTAATCGCCCTTCAACGATGGGGCTCAGAGGGATGGCACATTGTGTACCCCACCCCCTTCCATCTCGTAACATTTCTCCATCATGGCGAAAATTATAACGGGTAGGTGCACGTTTGGTAACGATTCTTATTGAGGATGAACGGGGAAAGAAAGATAAAAGAAAATAAAATAACCAAAAAAGAAAAAAGGGGGACGAAAAAGAATAAAAAGAAAAAAAAAAGAGGACGCGGGGAAAAAAAAGAAATAATTGACATTATAAATAAATAAAAAAGAACTCGAAGTGCAACAAGCAGATATCGAAGTATACAACTCGATATCGAAGCGATATTATTCAACGATAAACGAAGTATACGTGGTCGATATTATACCGGTCGACGCGTTTGTCGGTCGATCCTTTAATGGAGTAAAAAAAAAAAAAAAAAAAAAAAATATAAAAAAAGAAAAAAGAAGCGAAAGTAACCAAGAAGACGAGCAACGCGACGATTGGAATTTTCGTAAAGAAATTTCCCGCTTTAGTTCGGTAAAACCGTAACGAGAGAATAATTACCGGTCGTTCAAATTAAACGCAAACGGGCTAGTGCGGAATTGAAACTGAGACATCTCATTAACCGGACAACAAACGTTTATTTAACTGTCCGCTACTAGAAAATGAAATTCTTAGAGAAGCTTTGATTAAGGGAAAGGACGGACCGACGTTGTAACGTGTATGTATACATATATATATATATATATATATATATGTATACGTCTGACATTTGACCTTTTCCCATCCGTTAAGAAACGGTGCTATACGTTTCTCGACGTAAAGCTCAACTCGTAGGACGACGAATTCGAGAGATAAGGTATGGACGGAGAAGTAGAAGAAGAAGAAAAAGGAGAAATTCTGTAATAAAATGTTTACTCCCTCTCCTCTCTCTCTCTCTCTCTCTCTCTCTCTCTTACTTTTATCCATCGTTAAACGAGCACATCGATAGCCATGAAACGGGTGGTCACCACCACCACCACCACCGCCACCATCAAGTCGGATCACTCTAAATTCGGGAATCTAACGATAAAGATAACACTTCTCGGGAGTGTAAAACGAAGATAAAGAGATGTATATGTTTGTATTTGTTATAAACGTATCTTTTCGTAGTGCTCGATAGTAAAGATAAATTAATAAACCGATTAAGTTAACAATTTCCGTAATAGCTAAGAAATCGTCCACTTCTACGTGTACGTTTATATGCGTGCGCGCGTGTGTGTGCGTGTGTGTGTGTGTGTGTGTTTGTGTAACTACTAACTCAGTCTATCGCCATTAATAACAAGATTAGACTTACGTCCTAGTAACTTTATATATATATATATATATATATATATATA
>OU964972.1:7218303-7243303 GCA_918808275.2 Dolichovespula sylvestris
GGAGGAGGATGAAGAGTAGAACGAAGAAGAGGATGGAAGAGAGGAGTACGATGTATATATATATATATACGTACACGAGTTGCTTTTTGTTCGATGACACGCGAGTATTTTAACCGAACTCGGTCGGATTTCGAAGCCATCCTCTGACCGCTTCTACCAAAAAGCTTACGGTATTGTCCGTTCTCGTGGTCGAACAAAATTGTCCTCTCTCTCTCATTCTCTCTCACTCACTCTCCAAACAGGTAGAGAAGAGAGAGAGAGAGAGAGTAACACGAGCCAACGACATTCCACGGTCTTTGTCCGCGTCCCAATGAAACGCGAGATAAAATGGTCTCTCTCTCTCTCTCTCTTCACGGTTTTGATCAGGCTTTCCGATAGAAGACCCTAGACAAAGTATAATGCCGCGAGATTGTGTCCTTCTCAAATTCACTCATGAATCGAAAGAGGGTTTGCGCGAGAGTTTATACGTTAAAAGGTTGTGTGTTAAGTAGTAGAGTATACGGGAGAGTAGTTGTGTGGGATTGTAGAAGTGAGAAGAGTGAGGGGGAGTATGAGACTAGGAGGATGAGTAGAAGGTAAAGAAGAGGTAGTGGAGATATAGGAGGTGGATGAACGGGTATACACCATCATCGCACGAAAAGAGAACCTTTTTAAAAGTTCCACGTTGGCTAGAACATTTCTCGCTATGCAAAGCGCGCGGACGTAAAAATTTCTTAAAGGTGTGTGTATATATATATATAGGAAAATATTCCTTTTAGTTAAGAATTCTCCGACCGACTTTTTACGTCCTAAGGTTGTTCTTAAACTTTCCAAAAGGTTTAGATAGAGATAGAGAGATAGAAAGAGAAAGAGAAAGAGAGAGAGAGAGAGAGAGAGAGAGAGAGGAAGGAGGGCGCAAGTTACCAGCAAGTTACGTAAATCTAAAAGTTTCGGTGCAAAGTAAGTTACCAGGGCTGCCGTTCCTCCTCCTTCTCCTCCTCCTCATCCTCATCCTCATCCTCCTTCTCTTCTTCTTCTTCTTCTTCTTCTTCTACTTCTTCTTCCTTCTCTTCTTCATCGTTTACCTATTCCAACGCGCGACGTATTGTCCCGTTCGAGGACACACGGAATATTCAACCTTTTCGCGAGCGATAATAAACGAGGATCTTACAGAAATTTTTTGTTTCCTCTTTTTTCTTTTTCTTTTTCTTTTTTTTTTTTTTTTGCTTGCAGAACGAACCTCGCCAACGAGTTGTCTTTTTTTTTTTCTCTCTATTTGTCCTTCAATCCTTTTCGAACTGCACGCGTTTCCCTCGGTAACGACATACGCGTAACCGATGTTAAAAAAAAAAAAAAAAAAAAAAAAAAAAAAAAAAAGGAGGGAAGGAAAGAAAAGGAAAAAAAAATCTAGGCAAGTTACGAACAGTGTAAAAACAATGCGAGGCCTCGAGGCGCAAGCATACACACTCTCTCTCTCTCTCTCTCTCTCTTTCTGTCTTTCTCTTTTTCTAGTTTTAGCTCGAAACATTTCGATATAATCATCCGGTCCGTTGTCGGCAGCCCTTCCTTCCCTATCCTTCAGATGTTCCCCTCGCTCGTTCCATATACGGTTATTCGATATTTGTTTGCGTCCCTTGATTTTTTTTTGTGTTTCCTTTTCCTTTTCCTTTTCAACCTACGCACATTTTCCACATCTCACTCTCTCTCTCTCTCTTTCTACCTATCTCTCTCTCGCCGCAAACCCTTCATATATTCGTTTGACGTGAACTTCCATTCCGCGTCACGTTCACGAACTATTATATATATATATATATATTTTTTCCTTTACTCATCAAAGCCTATGTGACGGTGCCAGTGTTTAGTAGAACGATTCGTTTCTCTTTTACACTTTTTTTTTATTTTTTATTATCAGTATTATTATTATTATTATTATTACTATCATCATCATCATTATTATTTTAGCTTTCTTCCTCCTCGCATCCAGTTCCCCTGTAATAATTTCTATAAACGCGCGAGAAAAAAGCAACAAAAAAAAAAGAAAGAGAAGAAATATCGATATCCGTGAAAAGTAATTGAAATGAAATTTTTGAAAAAAAAAAAAAAAAAAAAAAAATAAAAAGAATCGTAACGTCGAAAATTAAAGAAAGAAGGAGGGGGAAAAAAAAAAAAGAAAGCAGAGGGAAAAAAGAATGGGGAGAGAGAGAAAAAGAATGAGAGAAAAGTGTTCTATATAAATATTAGAACATAGATAGACAGATCGAGTCGTCGTGGATAAAGGAAACGTGCTGAACATAAATTTCTCGATAAACGGATTGGTATACGAGGGCATTCTTTTCTCAGTTTCCAGCAAACTCCGTAGCGCGAAATTCTTTTCGATGTTGAAGAAAGAGAACGTGTAACGGGAATAAGAAATAGAAAGAAAACGGGCAGCGAGAGAAAGAGAGAGAGAGAGAGACGACGACATAGAAGAAATAGAAAAAGGAAAGGTTGTAAGCTAGCGTGACGGTGAACGCTTGGCTCAACGTCAATGTAACATGTTCTACAATATCTTCTCAAAAGATGATTTTTATCCGCCGCGGTCCGTTTCCTATGAGAACGAACGAATTGAATCAGTATGACGAGTACAAAGGCGACAAGAGGAAAGCGATCCTATACGGACGGCTGAAGGAGAGCTAGTTTTTTGTTTCACTTTTATCTATATCCTCTCTATCCCTCTATGGTATCTCTCTCTTTCTCTCTCTCTCTCTCTGTATATATATATATATATATCCTTTCTCTTTTGCTAGGGCTATTTTCTTTTATCGACGTAGACAACTTAACTTTCGATACGAAACAATGTCCGACGTCTCGCTCGTGGAAAAATTCAAGAAATAAATTACAAACGTGCGCGTATCTATTTATGTACGTACGTACGTAATACGTAACTAAGTACGTATACACCATCCTCGTAACTCTACAAGATGGATAATTGCGGTCTCGAAAACGAGAATGAAAATAATAGGTGGCGGCATTTTCGAATTGGTCATTAAAATCCTTTCGATCGTTAACGGCATCGAATTTACCTTCTCGTCGCTAAGTAACAGTCGCCTTGGAAGAAGAAGAAAGAATGAAAGAAAAAAGGAAAAAAAAAACAAAAAGAAGAAGAAGAAAGAAATATGTATTAAGAATAGATATTATTATACGTTGAACAAAGTTAAGGACGAGAATAAAGAGAGTAAGGGTGGAGAGCCGCTACTATCACCATCGCCACCCTGTCCCACCCCAACCCCCAATATCGTCGCCCCACGAGCGAAAACATATTGTGCCGGTGGTGTGGTACTAAATAGAAGGCCGGTGGTTTAAACGAGAGTAGAGAGAGTCTAGGCTGCCTCGAGCAGTCCCTTCCTATCAGATATATCGTTGGTTGGTTCGCTCGCGCGTATATTTCGGGCTCCGTTATTATTGAGGGGTAGATTTCATCGTGAATATTTATGAGAGTAGTTCCTCTCCCGGTTACTCGCACCCTTGGACTTCCCTTTCCAGTCACCCGTTAGTAGTTACCTACCTACCTACCTACCTACGCGCCAACCAACGTACCATCTACCCTCCTCCTCCTCCTCCTCCCACCCCACCCCATCTTACCCATCCTTTCTCCACGTAATCACCTACCTACCCCACCAACACCGACGGTTTCTATCATTGACTACCCCTTACCTAGCTCTCCTCTCGAGCTCTATCGTCCGTCTTAAAAATATCTTCTAAACTTCGTAAAATTTCGTGCGAGGTGATGAAGGAAAGAAAGAGAGAAAGAGAGAAAAGGGAAGGATAGAGAGAAGAATGACGAGAATAATAAAAAGAAAATAAATAATGTAAGCCGAAGAAATGAAATCTCGAGATACCCGAGTAACGTTACGACGACGATAACACGACGAATGACGAAGAAACAAAAGGGGCTCGATATATCATGGAATTAATTATTATGATTACGATGGAGTATATATACTTGTGTATACGATCTCGTAGAATGGGGACTAAGTGTTTTTAGAATTGAATTATTACGATTATGATGGAGTATATGTGTATACGTGTATACTTTCTCTTAGAAAAATTAAATCGTGACGCACAAGGATATTGTTCGTACGATAGTACGACGATAATACGAGAACTCTCGAGAGAAGTAACTCGTAAAAATTTTATATTAAATTATTATGCATATTACGAATATTTATATATATATATATATACTTATATACGATCTTATCGAAATAGAAAGATTTCGTTTAACCGTCATATAAAAATCATCCTTCAAAAATAGTTTCGACGTTACCGTTTGATAAGTAAATGCACGGAGATGCATTGGCACGCTTCAAATAGCAGTCTCTTCGAAGACCGGGATATATATATATATATATATATATATATATACACGACGAGATATAGAATCTTACGAGGATGCTTCCTTTACGCGAATGTACACAAACTAAAGGAAGGAAGGAAGGAAGGAAGGGTGGATGGGTAGATATCTGAAGGAAGATCCTTTGACGTAGGGTCCGAGCAAACATTTTCGATGGCTTAATGAAAACAACGTACACGCGATAACTCCGGCTAGGAGGAGAGAACACGTAATTCAGCATCCCCCGTTGGCTAGAGAGACACGGAGAGATATATAAATAGTTAAAGACAAAGAGAGAGAGAGAGAGAAAGGGTGAGAAGGGTGGTTGTTTCCTTCCGTGCATTGTTTTAACCTGGACCCATGCAACCGGATAAACGAGTAACAAAGAGAAAAACGGGAAAGAGAAGAACGGATGGATCGATAGGTAGATGGTTAGATGAATCGACGAGGGTTAAAAAAAAAAAAAAAAAAGAGAAAGAGAATCCGAATCGCTCGAGTTCGAAGGATTCTCTCTCTCTCTCTCTCTCTCTCTTTCTCTTCCTTTCTCTCTTTGGCTATGCGTTAAACCTTATTCTCCACCCTTCTCTATCTTTATCTCTATCCCTCTCTCTCTCTCTCTCTTTCTTCCTCCACGTAAAGCCCATTCCGAAACGGTGTGCTCGACAGACCAGGAATGGCCGTTTGGCTGGCGAATGCAAACGAGACCGCGAATATATTGTCTCCGGTGCATAATCCGAGTACGGCCTGAGCGAAGAAGCCGGACAAAAGATTTCCAGCTGTAGATCGGTTAAGGACGACGATCGACGGTGGAGAGGCGGGGGTAGGGGTAGGGTGGCCGATGAGAGGCCGACGACGGTAAGAGAACGGGTTAGTCGGAAAGGGTGTAGTAGGTGTGTGCCAGTGGAAGGAGGGTGGCAGACACGTAGCTAGACTCTACGGTGAACCACCATAGTCGAAGAAGAAGAGGAGGAGGAGGAAGACGAAGAAGAAGAAGGGGGAGGGGGAGGGGAAGGAGTTAAGTTTAATAGTCATCGTATGTAGATGCCGTTTGCGGTTTGCCGTGTGGGTAATTTCGATTCTGTGCGTGTGCGTCCGTGTATTCTGTATATGCGTGTGTGTCCGAAAGAGAGAGAGAGAGAGAGAGAGAGAGAGAGATATCACGCTTATGCACCCTCTCTCTCTCTCTCTCTCTCTCTCTCTCTCTCTCTCTCTCTCTGTTGCTCTTTAGTAAGCCAAATGCTTTGGAGGCCTTGCAAAGACGAAGGGGTGGTGGGTAGGAGGAACGGGGCTCGATTATTGCCGTATTGTGGCGGATTCAAACCGTTGACGTATTGTCGGCCAGCAAGCAGTCCGAGCCCCAGAGCCTGCCGGTGCACAATGGATGTGCATTAATGGACTAATGTTCTACGCCACAAATGCGCTCGCGACTTCCTTCTACGCTTAACCTCCGCCGCCGCCGCCGCCGCTACTGCTCTAACGGCGCACGCGCCGCACCCACGATTCTCCACTGTCATCATGGTGTTTTGTAACACCCAACCAAAAGTAAAACGTCTTCTCTCTCTCTCCTTCCTTCCTTCCTTCCTTCCCTTCCTTCCCTTCCTACCGACGACCTTTACCCCATACATCGTAATTTTACTTATTTATATACCGAACCCGACATGCTTCATCCAGAAATAGATTTTTTATTCCATCTTAAATCTGAGTGTATGTATGTATATACGTACGTATATAATTTTTTTTTTGGAGAGAGAGAGAGAGAACAAATATTTAAGGGTAACAAAATTTCGAAGAATATACGACAACCTTGATATATATATATATATATATATATATATATATATATATATATTCAGTAAGTTGAAAGTACATATATACTTGAATTATTCTAGGAACAAAGACGAAGTTCGAGGGTACGAAGTAAAGAGAGGAGGATGGAGGAAGGAGGAACGGCGGCGCTAAAGCGATAAGAAATCTTTGTGTTTCTTACGGAGAACAGAATGGAATCTTCCATCAAAAGTTTTTTAAAGGATCTTCGCTTTAGCTTATCCATCTCTCTCCTGTGTCCGGAACGTTTGACGTTTCTCGTTCGGTCAGCGATAGGGAGCGGGGGAGGGGGGGGGGGGAGAGTGGTTGGAACGAGGATAAAAAAGAAAAAAAAGAAGAAATGCGTGCATTCGAGAGTACATCGAGTTAGAAATCGATCGACAAAAGGGACACGATAACCGCGATCGTTTGAACAGTATTAAAAATCTGTCATTTTAGAGCTGATAATAATTACTGCGAAATATTGCCTCTCTTTCATTCTCTCTCTCTCTCTCTCTCTCTCTCTCTCTCTCTCTCTCTCTCTCTCTCTCTCTCTCTCTCTCTCTATCTCTATCTCTCTCTCTCTCGTTACACCGTTGAACCGTAAAATTATTTCCTCTCGTAGCAAATTTCCTATATCAAAGAATGACAAAGAATCCTTCCGCGTGCGTGACCGCGCTTAATCCAATTCAGAAAGACACTATCGCGAATGATTTATACGGCTTACCCAAGAGGGAAAGAGAAAGAGAGAGAGAGAGAGAGAGAGAGGGCGGAAGGGGGGGGGAAGAGAAAGGGGTAGTAGAAAGCGAATGAAATAAATCACTCGGACATCGAAGTGATACTTTCCGTGGGAATTACGTGGTTCGGCGTTATTAGATTCAAAAGAGGGGAACACGCGAACCGTAAAGAGTACTATGTGTCCGTGTATACGGATATACATATATATATATACAGATATATATCTGTATTTGTCCGCCTTTCTGGCCACGTCTATCTATCCTATGAGTTTGTGTGAAAGAGAGACGATTACGATCGACGTAAAACGGCCAACTGTAATATTAATTAACGTGAGTAGTAGGTAGGTAGGTAGGTAGTCAGCGGGATACTTGACCGTACTCCACCCTCTCTCTCTCTCTCTCTCTCTTTCTCTCTCTCCTCGGTCTGTGTTTCAGTGGTTGATAATTGCTTTCGTAGATTTCCAACGAAATGGCCCTGAAGCCGCACACGCTGAATCGGTGAACGGGAGGAGTTTAAACCGCCCGTATACCGAAGGGTGAGAGTCCATGAGCCATCCAAATATATATATATATATATATATATATATATATATATATATATATATATGAAGAGAAAGAGAGGGACGACAGTATGCCGGTAGATGGAAAGTGAAGCTAGTTCGCGAAAGCCGGATATGTGACGCCACATCCGTTCGCAAGCTCTGAATTCGAGGCAGGATCCGAGATAGATAGAGAAAGAGAGAGAGGGAGAGAGAGGGAGAGGGAGAGAGAGTTCAGGGATGGGGTAGAATGGGGTGGTAGGATGGAAGGAGGTTCGGAGGTCGGGAGGAAGAGGGATGTACGACCGCGCGCTTCCAGCAAGCGGATTAATTCGGGTTTCCGTTTTTACGCGATTATACGAGGTAGTTTCGGGGAGATTAGCTCGTAATTTTAAAGCCATTTCTCCGAACGATTTTATGAAGTGTACAAACTATGTTGTATAACCCACCACCCCCATCCCCATCCCCATCACAACGTACCATCCTTTCCTCCCCGTTCGTCCTCGTTCTCTCCTCTCTCCTCTCTCCTCTTCTCTTCTCTTCTTCTTTCCTCCCTTGTCTCCCCACCCCCGCCACACACCCACGCCTTCTTCCTTTACCAGAAAAAATTAATTAATTACATTCACTGAGGAAATCGTAGGAGTGAGTTACCGCGACTCCGATTCCACTCTTATATTACCGCCTCTAAAACGCGACGGTTTTCATATTTCACCTGCTCTCTCTCTCTCTCGCTCTCTAAAATATTAGAACTCTTTTTATCGAAAATTGAGGGGAAAAAAAATGCAACCAAATGGGGGCTTCGAGAGAACGGAGTTGCGGGGAGTGGGTAGGGGGTGGGGAGACGCGTTTGGGAAAACGGAAAAACATAAGCTTATCGCGAAAAATCTGGAAATTATTTCCTTTTCGAAACTCACGCGTTACCCTCCTCTCTCCTGCTCCTTCGTCCCTTCTTCCTCCATCAGCCCACTCCTCCGATGCCTCTTCGTCGCCGAACGAAAAAAAAAAAAATAAAAAAAAAATAAAAAAAAAAATAAAAAAAGAAAGAAAAACAGTAATAACCTCTTTCACGCGAAGAAAATCGCTCGAAATATTCGACGATCCGGTTTTTGGCCGAACGCGTTTTACGTGGGTATGCAGACACGCAAGGGAAAAAAAATGGTTACTACCGACATTTCGATGTTAGAGGGGGAAAAAAAAATAAAAAAAAAATACACACACACACACACACACGCGCGAGTCTCCTTTTTTACGATAATCTCAAATGCAATTTCTCTCTATCTCTCTTTCTCTTTCACTCACTCTCTCTCTCTCTCTCTCTCCCTCTCTCTCTCTCTCTCTCAGTCTCTTTGATTTCGCTACTCTACATCATTTTCCATCGAGTACGGATCGTTTATGGTTCCGGTGCTATCGTGCTTATCGACGAAAGGGGAACGAGAGAATCGGAAGGTTTTAGGAGAAAGAAGTAGAAGTAGAAGTAGAAATAGAAGAAAAGGAAGCATAAGAAGAAGAAATAGTAGAGGAGGAAGAAGAAAAACGATGGAAAGTCATTTCAGTTCCGACGGAACTAACCCTCCGCCCTCCCATCCTCCTATCTTTCTCCCTTCCAACCTACATCTACCTTTCGTCCCTTTCCGTATCTCTTACGTTTGCTACCGCTCCGTTCCATCTCTTCTTTCTCTCTCTCTCTCTCTCTCTCTCTCTTTCTCTCTTTCTTTTTCTTCCATCCTTTCTCTTTCTCTCCGAAAACGCGTACTTGGGAATATGTGTCTCGAAAAGAGATCGGAAACTCCATTACATACGGCCGAACGAGTTTCTTCGATTCGATTTCGTATTTCCACGTTTCCTCATTCCTTTTTTTTCCCCTTTTCATCTCTGTCTCACTCACTCACTCTCTCTCTCTCTCTCTCTCTCTATATATATATATATTTCTCTCTTTCTATCTTTGAGAGACACAATCGGTCCAACGCCTTCATTCCTAACTCTACGTGTCTCTAACGATCGAGTACGACGACTTAAAAGGCATCGGATATTAGCGTAGCTAACGGCACAATGTGTATTTCACCCCGTTTCTCTCTCTCTCTCTCTCTCTCTCTTTTCTAAACCCCTTCTTTTTACCAACTCATTCTATAGAGTTACACGGAACACGTTTTGTCGTTGAATGGCTTACTTGCGTTCGTCATTTCCCGTGCTTTTCGCGAGATCATCCCGTCGTAATCGACGTTGAAACGAGTATAAATTTTACGACGCACCTCCTTCACGATTTTATATATATGCAGAATTCGTGATTATCGGGAAAAGAAAGAGAGAGAGAGAGAGAGAGAGAGAGAGAGAGAGAGAGAGAGAGATCCTTCGACGGAACGTTCGTGAATAACTCTCGTTACTTCGATTTATTTTCTCTTTCAAATAATCCAATGCCTTTATATCTTAGAATGATAGAAAATGTATTTTATATATATATATATATATATGTATATCGTAAGAGCGATTTTAAATGCGACTGAACGGATCGACGTTTCCCGATAGACTAATATTATCCTTCATCAAAGTCATGTTTATAAAATGATTACGAGTATTCATTTAACCTCCGCGATTCGTCCGATATTATTTATACAACAATTATATGGAGCGAGATCACTGAATCGCAAGCGAGTACACACGCGCGTTGTGTGTATACTCTTTTTTATATATACATATATATATACATACGTATATATAGGAACGTAGCGTAAACGTATTGATAATATAATACGTAAGTTTGTTCTCTCGTTTCCCTTTTTCTTTTCTTTTTGTTTTTTCGTGTATCGTTCGAAACTCTCCGTCCCTGTCCGTATCTTCGTCATTTCTCCGTCTTTTTTTTTTCTATCTTTTTATTTTGAAAGAGATTTGCGTTTTAACAGAAAATTAATCGACGTACGTATTTTTGCACGAATTTTCGCGATTTGTTTTAATCTTTATTCAAAAGGGGACTTAGTAAACGCTTTCGCAACGTGGAAGGTGAACAGAAAGAGAGAGAGAGAGAAATATAAAATAAAAGAACGAGCAACGAAGGCAACGTACGAATTTTACGATCGGAACGCAATTTTTAATAAAAAAAAAAAAAAAAAAATTGCCACGCTAATGCCGCGCCGCGCTCGTGCATTTATTCCCTTTTGTCGGGTAAAAGTTTGCCGAACAAAATAATAATAATAATAATAATATTAATAATAATAATAATAATAATACAATAAAAAATGAGAAATAAAAAATAAATAATAATGATGATGATGATTTCACGTCGATAAATCAATCGTCAGCGTAAAATCGACAGAACGATTTTTCTACAGACTGACGTTACAACGAAAAACGTGGATCGGTCGATTTTTTTTTTTTGTTTCACCGTCCCGACATGTATTTAAACGTTCTTCAAGCGAAAAAAAAATATATATATATATGTATACATACATATACTCGAATAGAGCGATGACGATGGGAGAAGGGGGTTAGAAATATTTGTTACGATTGGAGAGGGTTGAGAGGGGTAGGGGTTAGGATTAGACAGGATGAAAAGCCACGGTAAGTTACAATTACATTGTAGGCATAACCAACATCACCCAACCGGTGAGCAAACATACAAACAAACGGAGCGAATGGTTAGCCTGCTAAAATGTAATCCACCGATTGCTATGCGACATCCTTGCTTCTCTCTTATGTAACCAAAATTTGACAAACATACGGATACATACATACATACATACACATACATTTTACATATTACATATCGCATAATATATTCCGAATGGACGTGACATTGTTTTCCATAGTAAAGAAAATTCGAGTAAACAGGATTATATACGAAGAATCACGAATCCTCTCGATTGTCGTCTGACAAAAAAAGAAAAAAAGAAAAAAAAATATTATCTCTCACGAAGTTACGAGAATCGAGAAAGGGAGAGAAGTTAATTTTTGATTTCGTCGGTACATATAAATGGGAGATTAAGAAAAAAAAAAAAAAAAAAATATTCGATGCGAAGTAATAAGAGTCCCGTACGCATCACGAGGAGAGAAAGAGAGAGAGAGAGAGAGAGAAATAAAAATGGGAGAGAGATGAGGAGGAGAGAAGAGGGTGGTTGCGTTGAAAGTAGTGGGTTGAACGCCAAGGTGGTGGTGTGTTCGAGAGGGACGCGAGTACTCTATCCCGCGGTATCTATCCGATTGGACGCTAGCCAAATAGCGTGTATGCGCTCGCCCTTTGCTTGTTTTGAGTTGGATGTATATATATATATATATATATATATATATATATATATAGAGAGAGAGAGAGAGAGAGAGAGAGAGAGAGAGAGAGAGAGAGGAGGGATTGCTGCTCCCGTTGACGTGAAGCGAGTTTGTCTGCATTCGGGCAACCACCGGATGGCACTGGCTAGAGAGAGAGGAGGTGGAAGAGAGCTAGGGAGGAGGAGGAGGAGGAGGAGGAGGATGAATATAGGAAGCAGGAAGAGGAGTGTGGGAGGACGTAGAGGGCGTGTCTGATGCGGCACGAATCTAGCGTAGCGAGGAATACGTACGTACGTACGTATTATATATATATATATATATATATATATATATATATATATATATATATATGGGATACACACATCCGTCTCTCGTGAATTTACATACGAGGAAGGGTTGCCAGATTCCAGAACGTTTTTCAAACCTCATACCCAGGGCGATTCGCGTCACGTGAAACGCGTGTACCAACGCTTACAGCTGGATCAGCCCAAATCTCTTTTCCTTCGAGAGCTATCCTTCCTCCCTCCTTTTTTTCATTCCATCTCTCTCTCTCTCTCTCTCTCTTCTTCTCTTTCTCTTCTCCTTTTCCTCCTTACATCAGAAAGTCGAAGGGAAAAGGATGGTTAGGATTCGCGAACGATAGAAACGAATATATTTCGTACATATACATATACATATGCATATATATATATATATATATATATATATATATATATATATATATGTCGTCTGTCCTCGTCTAATCGAGACATACCTTGATATAAGATATTTGACGAATAAAAGGGAAATATATATATATCCTGTGTCAAGCGAGATTTTATAATACGTTAGTAAGAAATATATGGCGAGGTAGGAAAACTCGTTTATTATTTTCTCGTTGGTTAAAATTCTTGCCGGTCTGAATTTTGGTTTACATCTCCGTTCTATGAAAAAGATAGGTACAGTTTAAGGAAAGAAGAGAATAAGGAAATAAAGGGAGGGCAGAGAGAGAGAGAGAGAGAGAGAGAGAGAGAGAGAGAGAGACAGCGAGATAGAAACGCAATACGTAAGAAAAAGAGGATGCAAAACGCGAATAAACGGGGAGCAGGAAAAATAGACGGAGAGAGATACAGAGAGAAAGAGAGATAGATAGAGAGAGAGAGAGGGGGGGGGGGGAGGAAAGTTCCAGGCACCTGCGACGCCATTTTGTAGCGCTATTAAAAGCTAGTTTACAAACGTTATCCACAACAACGACGATACAACAAGGATCGTTATAGGTTGGTACGTATCTGCAGCTGGTAGAACGACCGACCACCGTATACTATCTCCCTTCTTCGTCCTTCGAAATGATCCTACGTACTTTTTCTGTTGCATCCCTAAAAGTGCATTCCAAACGGGAGCGGGACTGGGGGAAAGGGGTAGGCAAAGGCAGATCGTCCGTTTCTTCTTCTTTCTTTTCTTTTTATATCTATATTTTTTTAATATATATATATATATATATTTTTTTTTAAATACTCGAACAATTAAATTCTCTCCGTCTCGCGTGAAAGAATTATCGATGGGAGTAATTTTACCCCTAACCTAGCATCCTCTCTCTCTCTCTCTCTCTCTCTCTCTCTCTCTCTCTCTCTTTCTACACCAACCACCCACCCATCCACCCACCGACCTTACGATCCACCTTTTTATCGGTTCTTATATTCTAGTCAGAATGTAAATGGAACGTCGAAACTTTCATTAAAAAAGTTTTTCAATTTTTCCATCGAGCACGCGGATCGGGCACGGCGCAAGGGGGGAGGGCAGGGCGGGGGCGGGGGCTGCTGCTGCTTCGGTCCGACCGACCGACCGACCGACCGACCGACCAAACGGCTGACCCCTTCGGCTCAGAGGCGAGGAACCCGAACGAAAGAGACAAGGAAAGCTTAATAAAGAATCTCTATTTAGTACGGATTAACGATCATTGAAAGGAAAAAGGGATAAAGGAGCGAAAACGAAGAGAGAGAAAGAGAGAGAGAGAGAGAGATAGAGAGATGAAAGAAAAGCTTCTCCGAGGAATGGAACGAAAGAATGCTAACCCACCCACCCACCCACCCACCCTCCCACCCACTCACCCACTTAACGACAAAATTTTCTTTCAACGGACGGAAGTGTCTAATTGCATTTATCGGAATACAATGACGGCGACAGACTCCCAATCCCGGTTTTGAACAACGCCAGAGAGGAGAGACCGGAAAGCCGCATATCTGTCTGTTCTGACATTTATCAGAAGACCGTGGGAGGGGGTGGACGGGGTGGAGGGTGGGGTGACAAGAGCACATCCAGCCACCCAACTCCAATCCACCGAAGTAGACAATAATTAATATCAGTCCTAACTCCCGAGATCCGAATCTACCCGATCCAAACCCATCCACCCACCCACTCGCTCCACCAACCTTCTCTGTCCCTCTTCTCCCTTTTACCCTTCTCCCTTTTCCACCGTCCTCTTCCACCCATTTCCAAGCTCGTATAGAGCGATTGCTTCCCTACGGACTCTCACTGGAAGTACCAAACTAATGCTTCTCGTTCTTTCCACTCGCACCGTTTTTCTAACTGCCCTCCACCCTCCCCCAACCCCACCCCCTGTCTCTCTTTTCAATGTCTTTTATCGTAAAAAGAAAAAGTATACGATGACAACGTTTCTGTCTCCCTCTCTCTCTCTCTCTCTCTCTTTCTCTCTATCTCTATCTCTCTCGACACCTAGACATTATAATAAGCGAGTACAATCTAATCTAATTTTCAATTAAAAGGACAAAGAGAGCGTGAGCAAGAGAGAGAGAGGGGGAGGGGGTGAAGCGACGAGGAAAGAAAAGAAAGAATTTCCACGTAGTGGAACGAATTAGACGTGATTATTTATTTCATTTTTTTGGCGTTCGAACGGACCTTCGAAACAAATTCTCGCTCGATTAAATTCGATTATCACGAGATTATCACGGAAAGATGATTACGCGAGAACCGTTAAATGTTAAAGGTCGTAATTATTAATATATCGAGAAAAACTTTTCCAACGTTATTGTTTAAACGCGTATGATCCATTTAAAGGAAAAGAAAAAAAAAAAAAGAGAAAAAAAGAGAGAGAAAAAAAATTACGGACGATCGCGATTCCGATTGACGATCGATAAAGTCGAACACGATCGTATCTATCCGTTTTAAAGTAGTAATAGTGGGGTGGGGTGGGGTGGGGGGGGGGGAGACGGGGTGGGAGGGACAACGAATGTAACATAACGTGGAATTCAATCAATCGGAACATAAATCGTATAACGCACATCTGTACGTAATTAAATGCATCCACGGACACATGCATAGAGAGAGTCGTCGTCTCTATACGTACGTACGTACGTATATAACGTACGAAACGATAAGGTCTTTCGTTCGAGGATCTATAATAATTTTATTGGACGATCGATTTATAGATCGTACGAAATATCCCTATCGATATTATCGAATTGTTATCGCAAATAACGAGAAGAAGGGGAATTAGAGTTGGGTTAGTTAGTTGCTGGTATTAACGTTTCGATGAAGGATGACGCGACGGGGAAGGGAAGGAGGGAGGGGCTCGTGGTCGAACGAAGAGTGCATGAACTCTCGAAGGGAAAGAAAGAAAGAAAGAAATAAAGAGAGAAAGAGAGAGAGAGAGAGAGAGAGTTTCACGAAGGGAAAAGGAAGGTGGTACTCGTAGTACGGTCGATGTAACCTTCATCACGCGATCCAAACACGCTGAACGTCGTCCTCGTCGTCGTCCTCGTCGTCGTCGTCGTGTTCGATTGGCGTGCATGTTAAAGTTTGCCACCCTCGCGTTAGTTTAACACACGCCGGCAGTTAAGCGCTCACGCTCCTAAGACTCGGAACCTGCCCTCCATACACCCACGCATATGTAGACACACGTGTGTGTATATATAAATATATATATATATATATATATGTGTGTGTATGTATTTGTATATGTAAATGTATATAGGTATATACGTAATTTGAAAGGCTCGCACAAGCAGTGACGATCGTAAAACCGGTACACGACTTTTACCCCGTCGTTCATACCCAACCCCATGGAGGTACGATTTTCTGACGTAAGATTATCGTCTGACCAAATTGTTCTATTAAATATATAAATATGAAGGTCGGGTGTTAACAATACGAGATCATCGATGCGCATACTACACATTTGTACGTATTTTATTTTGATACGTCGATTCGATCGATAAATAACACTATCGGGATTATTTAATACTCCGTTATACGACGTGACTAATTAAAACGAAGTTTGTATTTGACGTAGGAAAGTGGATTTCTTGTTTTCTTTTCTTTCCTCTTTTTTTTTGTTTTTTCTTTTTAAAGATCAGCTCTTCATCCTCGTTCGATTTATTTCGTTAATATCGATCGAAAAAAAAAAAAGAAAAAAAAGATTTCGCGTTGTAATAAAAAGAATTGAAGTGATTGAGATCGATCGAAAAAAAGGAGGAAACAAAGAAAAAGAAAAGAAAGATCAAAAGAAAATGCGTCGCGATCCTTGACGAAGAGTTAACGATCTTTGCGAAGGAGGACAAGAAATATTTTTTTACCTTTTTTTTTATTTTTTTTTTTTTTTTTTTTTTTTTTTTAGTTTTTTTTCCCTTTTCTTTTTCCATCGAGGTCGTTCGTTATAGATCTTAGTAAAATAAAAAAAAAAAAAAAACAGAGCGATACTAAGACCTCTTTCTAAAACGTGGCCGCGAGTGAACTTAACGCGTATCGATCGACTGCTACCACCAACTCGTGCACGGAACTCTCGTTCTAAGCCGTCGCTCTCGCTCGGACGGATTAATCTAATTGATTGTTGATTCAAAAGACCGCGCCTGCCAAGTGTTTGCTCTTAGCAAGCCCTGTACAAACTGTTCCTTCTCTCTGTTACGTCACTTTGTTCTCTGAGAAATAGAGAAAGAGAGAGAGAGAGAGAGAGAGAGAGAGGGAGAGAGAATCGACGCGAGGACTTCGATAGCCGAGGGCATTCTAGATTTTTATCTTCTCGCGTGGTTTCCTTAAAGGACCAACGGCGAAACGAATAGAAAAAGAAATGGTAGATGTTAGAAAAAAAAAAAAAAAAAAAAAAAGAAACAAATGAAAAAGAAGATCGCTAGCCGGAGGTGATTTTCCTTCGAGAAGCTTTGATGCAAAACAAAGCTATTCGAAACACGAGCTAGAAAGCCTCGAATTAAAATTTACATGAAATATAGGATAGATAAAGATGGATGAACGGATGGATGGATAGAGAAGAAGAGAGAGAGGAAGAGAGAGAGAGAGAGAACGTCATAATATTTTTCGATACGACTTGGAAATTTATTCTCTTTTCTAACCCTCTCTCTCTCTCTCTCTTTCGCGCACGCACACCCACGCATACACACGGATAGGACTCGTATACACAAACGCGACCCATACAATTGCCCATCATCTTTCGAAGCCGAAATCGAAATCTGGTATCTATACGAGAGCGTGAATTTTTTTCTTCTTTTTTTCGTTGTGTTTTTCGTAGTTCTTTCTCTCTCTCTCTCTCTCTCTCTCTCTCTCTCACACACACAGAAAGAACCCCTTGGCAGGCAGGTCGCGACGCATCTAATAGAAAATCTCATAAAACGCGCATCGGGCGCATGAATTATTATACATATGTGATTCGAGAGGGGGAGGGGGTGGAACGACTTGCGTGAGTAACGGCTGCATAAATCTAAGCGACACACACACACACACATATATACACATACACACAGGGGACAGGACGCCGGCCGGAAAACAATAAAATCTATATTTTAATCCTCGTGCCTCGAGCGTACCTCCTCCTCACATGACCCTCCTCTCTCTCTCTCTCTCTCTCTCTCTTTCTCTCTTCCTAACTCTCCACGTCACGAGAATCCCTTTCGCGGTCGAGAGGGACCAAGTGGGTTGAGGATCAACGCGATATGGCCGTTTGTTATTCGAAAGAAGGGGATTCCAGGCCGTACGTGGGAACAATTCGTGTGAGAATTATTTCTATATATATATATATATATATATATTATGTATATATATATACACCGCTTGTACCTTTAAAAGAACTACATCTCTCTCTCTCTCTCTGTCTCTTTTATTTATTTAAGTACATTACGTCTACTTCCAATGAAATTTACTCTCGTCTATGGGTTATAAATTAGTCAGATGAAACGGATTCGTGTTACTCGATGTCTCCTGACAACGTTTGAGATCCGCCCTCGGCAGTTAAAAGAAGAGGCAAACTGTTAAGGGATTCCACGAGGAACACTGAGGGAAAACTTAACGATTCTCCCTCCTTTCCCTTCCCTCTATCTCTCTCTTTCTTTCTCTATCAAGGCCTTTGTTATCCGATCGTTCGTCATTATCCGCCGTCACGTTCTTCCAATTAAACGGAAAGGATACTTCCTTCGAACGAACGAACGAACGAAACGTCACAACTTTAGAGTGGCCGGACGAGGATTCCGTGTCTCGGAAGAAAAGGAAGATGAAAGACACTAAGGTTTAACGACGAATCCATCGAATCGAATCAAATTCGAATTAGATCGATCGATCGACCGACCGATCGATCGATCGATCGATCGATAGGACCATCACCTCGATCCATCGATCTAAGGTATTATAATTGCAAATGGGAAGGACCGTGTACGTTCTAACCGTAACGACGAGTTCTCTTAAAGTGCATCCCTCGTTCCTTTTCTTTTCTTTTCTTTTATTTCTTTTTTATCGGATTCTCCTTCCCTTTCCTTTCATTCTTCTTTTCATTGTAACAATAATAATAATAATAATAATAATAATAATAATAATAATAGTAGTAGTAAAAAAAATGATATTGAAAATTTATCAAAGATAAAGACCACGTTTGATTTCCATCCGTCAACGTAGGAAGACTAACTTTCGGGCCAAGTAGAGTAACCACTTAGAAACTCGTGGTATTATTGACGGACGAGAGTTCGGTATAGGCTCAAACTCGAATCAAGTTATAGTTTCGCTTTCCGGCGTATTAATTAACCGCCGGAGCTATTAGCGTACCTAAATATATATATATATCTCTTTCTCTCTCTCTCTCTCTCTCTCTTTCTCCCTCTATCTATCTCTCTATCCATTATATCCGTACAATAGTTGAATGTTCTACCAAACTGATGGAAAAAAAAAAGAAAAAAATAAATAAAACAAAATAAATTCTCCCGAGCGAAACAGAGCACTGCTGAATGAAAATGATTAGAGTTGTCGAGGGGCGGAGGAGTAAGGAAAGGGGGAGGAGGGAAACGGCTGAGAAACAAAAGCTTTAATTCGTTTCGAGTGTTAGAATATTTTTACACGAACGATTTTAATGAGATAATCGTTTGTCGAACCATAAAAAAAAAAAAAAAAAAGAAAAGAAAGAAAGGAAAGGAAGAGAAGCAAATAACAAGCGTGAAAAAAAGAAAGAAAGAAAGAAAGGAAGAAAGAAAATAATCGTCGGCTTATCGTTGGTTAAAGTGTTGAAAATCTCTCAGGTTCGGTACTCTCTAACCGAACTCGAAGTACCTTTGGTCGGTCGTTGTTCGAAAGAAGTAACGCGTTGTTAAATCCCGCGATAAACTTACGTGCACGGTGTCTTTTTAGAAAGAGAAGGAGGTAGATAGAGAGATAAGGGAGAGGAACAGAGAGAGAGAGAGAGAGAGAGAGAGAGAGAGAGAGAGAGAGAGAGAAAAGAACGTAAAAGGAGAAAGCAATTTAAGGAAGGAAGGAAGGAAGGAAGGAAGGAAAGGGGAGGAGGGGGCAGCGATAGACAAAGTGGCCTTGAGACAATGTAGATAGGTCGGTGAGATAAGAAAAGGGGTTGGGTGGAAGGAACAAGGGTGTGGCGAACAACAGGCTGGGCGTAACGTAGACTACCTCTCTCTCTCTCTCTCTCTCTCTCTCTCTCTCTCTTTATTTGTGTGAGGGGTAGGAGAGAGAGAGAGAGAGAGAGTGAGAGTGGTTGTGAAGGGTCAAAAACGGGCAAGAGGAAACGCTATATTACCACGGTGCGGCCGAGTTCCTTCCCGTTGAACTCCGTGGATAAAGCCGATTTTACGGTTTGGTTTCTCGACAAAATTCCAACATAGAAAAAAAAAAAAAAGGTCGAAGAATGTTCGAGAGAACTCGATTTTCTCTCTCTCTCTCTCCTCTCTCTCTCTTTCTTCGAGTTTTAAGTAGCACCCACCCACCGATAGAGATAGGATTTTACCACCAATTGTCCGACACGCGCGACCATCACGTTTTCGTAGATCTTTCTCTTTTCCCTTTCCTCTTCTATTTTATTTCCTTTTAATATTTCGTCCTTCGACCCCAACAGATATGCAAGAAGTAGAGGGAGAAATTATCGTAAAAAAAAAAGAAAGAAGAAGAAGAAAAGAAAAAATAAAAAAAATCATTGAGTAAGATAAATTCATCCGAGTTTGCCCTTTAATCCAACGATATTGATTCATGTGCAATATTTCGAATGATAGCAGTGCCCCGTTAAGTCGATTGCTCGACGTCGTAAATTTTAAAGAGACGTATGAGAGAGAGAGAGAGAGAGAGAGAGACATATAGAGATAGAGAATTCTCATCTCCTACGGAATCGGTAGAAACGTTTGGCCAAAAAGACATGGCCAAGGATGCGGAACGTAAGGTTATCGTTCAGAAGACTGATCGATAATATCATTTCCAAGGAAGGACTACTAGGATCTGTTTGGAGGGTATAGGAATGTTCTTCTCTTGGGCTATGCATCAGGTGCAAATCGTTTTCTTCGATCGCTTTTAACGTATCCTCCTCCTCCTCCTCCTCCTCCCCTTCTCTTTCAACGTTTTGCCTTTTTCTTCGCGAAAAAGAAAAGAAAAGAAAACAAGAAAAAAATAAATAAAAATAGACAACGATCGATCTCCCTTCTCCTTTTCTCTCTCTCTCACTCTCTCTTTCTCTCTTTCTTTTATTTTTTTTTTTTTCCTTTTAGTTCCTACACACGAAAAGGAAAGAAAGGTATACGAAAAGGAACAACAAGAGAGAGAGAGAGAGAGAGAGAGAAGAATCTGCCGAAGGAAATAGCAGGGCTTCGCGAATAGAGCCTAGAATGCCATCGTCTCGATTTTCACAAAACGTTTACTCTCTCTTTCTCTCTTTATCTCTCTCTCTCTCTCTATCTCTCTCTCTCTCAGACACACCATCCTGAAACTCGTATCTAATCTCCCAAAGTATCGGATATCCGCAGAGAAGTGGCAGCCATTTTACTCGGATAACTCACACCCCCCTTTTCATGACACTTTTCTTTCCATTCTACTGATAGATAGATAGATGAATGGATAGGAGAGAGAGAGAGAGGGGGGGAAAGAATAAACGTGAAAAACTATACGTAAGTATAGTTTAAGAAGAAGAAGAAGAGTAGACGTGGGCGTAGAATGAACGCGGAAAAATTTCGAAACGAATCATTGTATTTCTATCCTATCGTATCACGTAGGTACGTTTTATACGAAGAATCGAGATTCATACGTATCGATAAGTGCTAGAAAGACGCGATCGATGGATCGACATATCGAATGGTTTAGATCCATCCAAATTCACACGAGTATAAACGAACGAACGAACGAACGAACAAACAAACGGCAAGATCGTCGACTAGTTCGAGATAGAACCTAAAACTATCGGTAACGTTTATCGAATAAACGTATAAATACATTTGGGATCGGAGGAAAATGGTTGTTGTATCGTTCGATTGTAAAATTCGTTCGTTCAGAATGAGATAGATAGATATAGATAAATGGATGGATGGATGGATGGATGGATGGATGGATGGATGGATGGATGGATATATAGATGGATAGATTCATCGAGAGATAGGAACAAGGATAAGATTCCTTTACGGTATCCTTTAGATTTTGATCCACCATTTGTTGTAAGCCGCAAACGTTGAGAGATCTACACGAAGTAGAGATCGTTATCTCTACTAGAGACGATGGTGGTGGCGGTGTCGGTGGTGTTGGTCCCTCTTCTCGTTCCTCTCGATTATTTCCTTCCCGGTGTCCAACGCGCCACAATGCCCAATCGATTCTAATCGTTCTACGTCAGGAGTTTCAAAACTCGACTCGACTCGACTCGACTCGATTCGACTCCTACTCTACTCTTCTCTTTCTCGAATACCTAGAAAATGACTAGACTTCCGTCGGATCTTCCTGATTCCGCAGAATCCTCCACTAACTCGATCTCTATTCGATCGATCGAACAATTCTGCGAGCTGTTACACGAAATATTGGAAAAGCGAAATCTCTCTCTCTCTCTCTCTCTATCTATCTATCTATCTATCTATCTTTCTATCGGGAAAAGTTAACAAATTTCACTTCTACCAAATAGCGGCATTATTTTCTTCTTCCTCCAATGACTTTGTTTTTTATTCCTTTTCTTTGAATTTTATATTTCCCCCTTAACGAAACGTGCACTAAAAGCAAAAAGGCGGTTGAGCTTAGAAAGAGGAAACGAGTAGAACGAAAGGTTAAAGGTCACAATAGACGGGAAAAAAAGAAGGAAAACAATAAAATTGTTATCGCGTGAATTATCGCGATATCCTTCTAAATTTCGACGAGTTAAACGAGCTGTTATTATGGACGATTATTACGAATTATATGTTATTGCCACGCGATAAACTACCATCGCTTCTTTATTCCCTATCTTCAATCGTTCATTCGTTCGTTCGTTCATTCATTCATTCATTCATTCATTCATTCATTCATTCATTATCGATTCTTTTTATAAAATATAAAAAAAACATGACTACTCGATGGATAAACTTAATCCGTATACACTATCGTCTCCGATAACCCTCCCCCCCAATCTATATATCTATCCTATCCTTCTTTGACTAGAATTTTTCGATAGATAATACTGATCTATAATTAATCGATCGATACACGTATCCGTAGATACGATTCGAACGTTGTCATATAAAATACAAAGATTTTCTACGGGCCGGTTAGTTCGTTCGCGATACTCCTACGCAGACGGATACGTATATTGGCCAAGGTGTGCACAATTTATTTGTGTACGTACATATATATATATATATATATATATATATATATATACACGTATATAAATGCATACATAAATATACATACACGTAGGTAGGAACGTACGTACGTTAGATACGTTCACTCTCACGTTTTCTGTAACGCCTGTTAATGAGACCTAAGTCCTCGGTCTTTGTTTTACACCGTGCAATGACCAACGAGAGGAGAGAGAGAGAGAGAGAGAGAGAGAAACGTGAGCCATTCGTTACAGTGTTTCTCAGTTTCCGTGCTAATGAGGAGGTTTGGCTTTTCCAGAAAGGTCATGCTAAAATCATCATTAGCGTGGGAGACGTTATATCGAGCGCGTTACAACTTCTCTTAAGTGAACGAAGCGTAAGGTCGTCGCACGCGTGCAAAGAAGTTAACTGCTCTTTAACGAGGCCCGCCGGAGCCTCTCCCCATCCCCATTCCCCTCCCCCTTTAAACCACCCGCCCCAACTCCACCCTCCTTTCTCTTTTCCTTTACCTTCTTTATTTCGTACTTTCCTTTCTTTTCTCTTGTCCTTTTTGTTTTCCTTTTTGTTTTGCTCTCCTTTAATCTCTCCACTACTTACACGTTCTCTATGATCGATGAAAGGTGTCAGCCTTGGAAACGATTTATATTATTTAATATCGAACCTCTTAATATCGTCGCGTCGTACCTACGGCGCGATTTATTCTTAAGGGTAACGAAAAAAATAAATAAATAAATAAATAAGTAAGTAAAAAATAAAAAATAAAGAACAAAGGAGGGACAAGGGAAAATTCTGAAAGAAAAAAAAAAGAAAAAAAGGAGAGAAATAATGGAAGGGTCAGTGAGATAGAAAACGAAGAAGAAAAAAAATAAAGGAGAAGGAAGGATGCAAAGATTCCTTCTAGCGTTAAGAACGAAGAGAGACAGAGGTAATAACAAAAGCGTGTCACGCTCTCGAACGTCCCACCCCTCTCCCCACCTTCAAATTGTAACTTTCTCACCGAAGACTTTCTTTTTTACTACTCCCTCTTCTTTTTCTTTTTCTCTTCTCCCTTTGTCGCACACGACCTTATCCGAGTTAGAAGGATCCTTTGGTATCTTTCTCCTTTGCTTTTTCACTCTCTCTCTCTCTCTCTCTCTCACTCTCTCACTCTATCTACACTGATCCCTCCCACGAGACGAGATTTCCGTACCTTTCGAAAAATGGGCGAGTCCACGGCCTAAGGCACCGATCCATCATAAATTTAATATTCGAAATTTCACGAATATCCCGCACACTTTAAGGGCGGCCGGGGAGAGGGGCTGGCCCATTCGTTCGCTGCCGTTGATATAAATCTGTTCGATAATGTACTGCAAGATGCAGTTACCGGGGGTATAGGGGAACGGACTGAAAGTCGCATTAGCATCGGCTCGAGTAGAAGAGTCCGTCGTTCCCACACCGATCGTCTCGAAATGAACGAGAAGGAAGAAGGAAGAAAAAATAGAGAGAGAGTGAGAGAGAGAGAGAGAGAGAGAGAGAAAAAAGAAAACAAAATAGAAAAAAAAAAATAACTAAGACTAAGTTGGAAACGATCGAGCAGAGTCGATTCATAAATCAACGAACGATGTCTAGTATATTACGTTCTTTAGAAAATTCATCATGATTTCGTAGAGCGCTCTCTCTCTCTCTCTCTCTCTCTCTCTCTCTCTCTCTCTCGTATCTGAAAATTTTAAATCGATTAAGAATTTATTTCGCCGACGTTTATTATCCTTTGATTAAAGTCTCGAATGCGTAAAACTAAAAAAAAAACAAAATGATATAAAAAAGAACTAACAGCAGTACTTCTGAAACTTTATGCGGGATGGAGGGAAAAAGAGAACGAGAAAGTAAAAAAGTAAAAAAATAAAGCTACGGAAAGAAAAGAAAAGAAAAGGAAGAAGCAACGAATGAGAAAACGTTCACGAGGTCTTTTCCAACGGTGTACAAAGTTATTAATATTAAAACGGAATGGGACGTCAAATTTTAATGAATTTTTTTTTTTTTCCCCCCAACAACTACTGTAGCAACGAAGTTACAAATCGGCTAAAGGAATTTTGCGATAAAACAATGTTTTCCCCGACTTCGTGCTTGTCTTGGATGACCCTCCTACATTATTTTTTCTTGTTTTCTCTTTATTTTTGTTCTTTTTTTTTTTGTTTTTAGAGATGAAATATAAAAAAAAAAAATAAATGAATAAAAACAGAAAATTATATGTGAAAGAAAAAAGAAATAGTGCATTTCTTTCGCACGCGATCATTCCCTCTCTCTCTC
>OU964972.1:7245803-7253303 GCA_918808275.2 Dolichovespula sylvestris
TCCGAAGGGAAGTTCACGACGGTGGGTATAAACCCGAGAATGTTGCGGTTGAGCCACGCTCTCGCCTCAACCCCTCGAAAAGTCTCCCCCACCCTAAGGAACACCATCGCTGCTACCGTGCCGGCATCCTTTCGTGTGTTACGTTCGAGAAGAGAAACACCGAGAGAGAAAGAGAGAGATAGATAGATAAAAAGATAGGAAAATAGAGTGAGAGAGAGAGAGAGAGAGAGAGAGAGAGAGAGAGAGAGAGAGAGAGAGAGAGAGAGTCTAGACCGACTCATCCCGACGACACGCGTTCGATACCATAAAAGACTCGACGGTTGGATAGGGATGGGATAGGAAAAGGGAAAAGGGTGAGAGGATCTCGAAGTGTTGCCGAAACGAAAGAGAGAGAGAGAGAGAGAAAAGGATAAAGAAAAGAAAAGAAAAGAAAAGAAAAGAAAGAGAGAGGTAGAGAAGAAAAGAGAGAAAAAAGGAAAAGGGAAAAGAAAAAGAGGGGAGGGGAGGGGAAGGGAGGGGAAAAAGGGAGTTGGAAGGCTCGTCCCTATCGCTAGGATCTCTCGCTCGGCAAGGCTAAAGCTCCCACATAAAACTGCTCCACTAACTTTTCTATTTTATCGTCGGACCGTCCTGCGAGCCACTTCGACGTGACTGCATACGTAAGGGCTTGCTTGTGCTGCTATACGATTATCTCCGCGATCTCTCTCTCTCTCTCTCTCTCTCTCTCTCTCTCTTTTTTCAACCTTCTTCCTTTCTTTTCCTTTTTTCTTTCTCCCTTCACACGCACACGTACTTAAGAAGTACGTCGATCCATAATACAAGTACCGCATATAACACCTTTCTCCCCTACTTCTGTCCTCCTTCGTTTTTAAAACCATTAACTTACGTATAAAATTAACTAGAACGCTTTCCAACCAAGTTACACGTACGCCCATTTACGAATCTTTGGATATTATTTTTTCCCTTGCTTTTTTTTTTTTTCTTCTTCTTCTTTTTCTGTTCTTTCTTTCTCTTGTCAAATGTTACAATACAATAATGTAATATCGAAGATAAATTATAATGACCATCAATGCGTGCGTATATTTTTATTTATTTATTTATTTATTTATTTATTTATTTCGCAATTTTAGAAATATACTCTTTCTTTCGGACACGTATCTTGGCGAAGATTCTTTTTATTTTTTATTATTATTATTATTATTATTATTATTATTATTATTATTATTATTATTATTATTTTATGGAGATCTCGAACCACACCATAACCAAAGCGAAACGAAAGCTGCTTGCTCTACCCGCGAAAACTCGTTCGTTCGTTCGTATCGATCGTCGATGAGAAAGAAAACGAAAAAAAAAAAAAAGGAACGAACGAACGAACGAACGAACGAACAAACAAAAAAAAAACGGAACAACAAACAAAAAGCGAAGCAAAAAAAAAAGAAAAAAGAAAAAAGAAAAAAGAAGAAGAGTTTGACGATGCCGAGCCACAGAGAGCACGGCTATCAGATTCGAAATGTCCGATGTAACGCAACGCGGGACGCGTCGAGCGTAAATTATCGCGTCTGATATGAACGATATAAATAAAATCGTGCGACTCGAATTTTTTGACATGGGGCGAATGGGGCGAATGGGGCTTTTATACTCGCGCGAAGAAACGTCCGTTTGTTGTTATTATTCGATGATCTCACTCGATCGGTTCCGCTCAATCATCCCTGGTGTCTAGTTTTTCACGAACGATTGGAAAGTAACGTTTCTTATTAGATTTTCTTTTTTGTTTTATTTTTTTTTTTTTTGAAATATTCAAAAAAAAAAAAGAAAAATCGCGCACACGTTTGAAGCTCGTTCGTTTGAGTAAGATTTGTCGAGATCGACGGAGAGATCGACGGAATACGAAGGGATAAGGAGGGTACAAAAGAAGAAGAAGAAGAAGAAGAAGAGGAGGAGGAAGCAGAAAAAATTTCGTTCGATCGACATAGAAAATGATTAATAAAAATATCGTCAATGAGAGCATGAATTATTGACTAGTATTATTATTAATTAAGTCTTTTTTTCTTTCTTGTAATTCTTTTTTTTTTTTTTCTCTTTCTATATTTCTTCTTCGAATAACGATCCAATTCGACTGACGACTTTTCACGAGTCCTGACATCGCGTGAATACGAAAGAGAGAGAGAAAGAGAGAGAGATAGGGATAGATAGAGAGAGATATAGAAAGAGATAGCGAGAGACGTCTATCTAGCAGCATTTCTACAAAAATAAAAAGAGGAAGGAGGAGGGGAAGAGAAGGAGAGAGAGAGAGAGAGAGAGAGAGAGGGAGGGAGGGAAAGAGTAGAAAAGAGTAAAAAAGAAAAAGAAGAGAAAGAGAGCCTCCGAGGAAATCTTCGCAGTCGACCTCAACTGCTTCGCTTCTCCTCGAGGCAGACAGGCCGGCGGACAGAACGGATCCGCATTAACTATGGATTCCATCCTCGCACTCTTCTCGTTTTCTCTCTCTCTCTCTCTCTCTCTCTGTCTCTCTATCTATCCATCTATCTCTCTATTTCTCAATCTCTTCGTCTCTTTCTCTCTTTCTCTTTCATTCCTTCTTTCTTTCTCACACTATCTTTTCATCCTTTGCGGTCGTCGCCTTTCCTCCTCCGTCTTCTTTCCCTTTCCTATTCCAGCTGTAACATAAAGCTGCCACTTTCTATTCTGTCTCTCTCTCTCTCTCTCTCTCTCTCTCTCTCTCTCTCTCTCTCTCTCTCTCTCTCTCTCTCTCTCGGCTAGTGCCAATTTTCGATGAGACCACCGCCCATCGATACCGAACTAGGTGAACGCGTATGAATTAAAAAAAAAAAAAAAAAAAAGATAAAAAAAAAGAGGAAGAGAGAGAGAGAGGAAGAAAAAAATGAAAGAACGAGCACAAAAAAAAAGCAGAGAAGAAAGAAAGGAAGTATAAAAAAAAAAAAAAAAAAAGAAAATGAAAGAGGAGTGAATGAGTGGGAGGAGTTGAAATAATAATAAAAAAAAAAAAAAAAAAAAATATAGAAAGAGAAACGCATCGCCAACGCGGATTTCCCTCGCGTCCATGACATTTCCTCTCCCTCTCTCTCTCTCTCTCTCTCTCTCTCTCTCTCTCTTTCAAATGAACAGAATTGTGAAAAGCGAAGCTATTGAATTCGAATAAGTAACTCCACTGGGAAAAATCATTCGTTCTACTACACCGATCGAATCTAACAACGTCGTCCTTCGTTCCAGCCAATGGAGAGCCTCCGAAATGGCTCGTTTTCATCCTACCAAAACCCCATTTTACAGTCCCACTGTAAACGGAAAGAGAAAGGGAGGAACGGAGACAGACGGACAGACGAACAGACGAACAGACAGAGATAGAGATGGAGAGAGAAAAAAGAAGGAGAAGAAGATAAAAGATAATGTGCGATCCGTGTCAAAGGATTTTCGTTCGATCGGGGGGAGGGGTGTGTGGAGGGGGCCACGAATTGATATAGAAATTTTTCATAAAAAAGAGACTCTCTCTCTCTCTCTCTCTCTCTTTCTCTCTCTTCTACTCCTCTTTCTCCAACGCGATGCTTCGAAATTTTTCCAAGCATTTCTCCTTCTATCCATCAACGAAACTCACTCAACCAACGCCACCGCGACCTCCACCCCCACCCCCATCCTAACCCTACCTCCCTCCCCACCCCACCAGCTCTCCCTATCTTTAGCTTTCGACGAAGGTAAGGCTCAGAGAATAATTCCCATTCGTCGGTTGAATCTTTTAAAGCGAAAATATCGATCCCGTTTTTTCTGCGTTTCGCGTTCTATCCATTTACACGGAGGGTAATAGGGGTGTGGGGGAGGGTGCTTATTTGAAAGCCGAATGGAGTTCGACGTCTAGAAGTGCTTTCGAAGAATTCTTCGTCTTTTATCGTCTACCAAAAAAAAAAAAAGAGGGAGAGAGACAGGGAGAAAAGAGGAGAAGAAGAAAAAACAAACAAAAAAAAGATATAAATAAATAAATAAATAACGAAGAAGGAAAGAAAAAGAAACGGACAAGAGTGCAGAAGCGAAACTCTTCGGCTTTTCTTTTTTTCTTTTTTTTTTTTTATTCTGTTATTTCTTCTTCTTCTTCTTCTTCTTCTTCTTTTTCTTCGCTTTGCATATTATTTTTTGTTGCTAATCTCCTAGACGGTCTCGCGAGAAACGTGAGGTTTCCCTAGACGACTGTTTTACTTTCGACAGGGGCTTCAAATTATATACCTGACTCTATATCTAGGTATTGTACGTCTCTGTATACGTTGCCTTCAAGTTGAATTCTTAAAGAGGAACGAACAACGTTCGTTCGTTCGTTTCATTCCCTTTCTCTCTCTCTCTCTCTCTCTATGTTGACTCGCAAGCTTTAGACTTTTATTTCTTTTACAATATCGTTTCAATCGTATAAGTGTGTGTGAGAGAGAGAGAAAGAGAGAGAGTGAGACTGAGTGAGAACGATTTGTGAAAATATAAAATCTGTGGTATCAAAGGCATCGTTGTCGCGCGTCGATATATATATATATATATATATATATATATATATATATATATATTAAATACGTATGAAATACACGTTCCCTTTGAAAACATCATTATTACTAACTTTAATCGTTTCTAATAATCTAAATTAATCTCTCTCTTAAATAAAATGAACTATCCATCTTCTACATATATCTCTGATCATCCTCATATATATATATATCTATATCTATATCTAAAACTATTATCCTTTCCGATATATATATATATATATATATATATATATATATATGTATATATCTTATTGGTGAAATAAATTAGCCGATAAAATTAATCCATCCGAACGTATCAATTAGGCGTTCGTTCACCGTGTAACAGAGAGATATCACCTATATAGGTTTGACGTAACTCTAAGACGAGATAGAGCCGAATGGATCAAACGATCCTTCTCCTCCTCCTCTTCCTCCTCCTCCACCTCCTCATCGACCCTCCCGTTATAGCGCGCACTGTGATCGCCGACGATCGGCTTTCCTCGTTTAATGTTCTCGCATGAGATCGTCGTTCGCGACGAGCAATCGAAATCCGGTTGGTGGGCTTTCCGACAATCGAATTAGGATTAGGAAGCGACGTAATTAATTGACCGAAATGCCTCCCCGAAATGGGGGGGGGTGTGTGTATGTATCATCGTCATTACGGACTGGGCGTAAAGCTCCGTTGGATTAGCCAACTGCCGCGACAGATTAGCGCTTAATGATCGCAAACCAAAACTGATTCGAAGTACCGAGAAACTCTCTCTCTCTCTCTCTCTATCTATCTATCTATCTATCTCTCCTTCTCTTTCTCGCTATTGCCAGAACTTAGAGAGAGGAGAGAGAAAGAGATAGAGATAGAGAAAGAGAAAGAGAAAGAGATAGTTTTCTTCGATTCGCTTCGTACATCTGACAATCGATTTTTTACGATGAAGAGAGAAAAAAAAATACGAGACCGCGATACTTTTTTTTCTTTTCATTTTTTTTTTTTACCTAGAAAAAAAAAATATATATATATATAAATATATATCGCGAGATAAAAATAGAGATAAGGAGAAGACCCAAGCATAAATAGCGTGTTGCCTCGTTTCGTCAATTGCGTCTTTTATCGTATAGGTAAGGTAGAGTCTCTTCGGTCCTTGGGGAAAAAAAAAAAAAAAAAAAAAAAAAAAAAAAAAACACAAGTCCATATGCCGGCCGTACTCTTCTCGCATTGACTCGCATGGATTCCACATCAATTTCGACGAACAAAAATTCGTTCGTCTATCCCACGTGAACGAGTTTTCGAACGATCGTATAATACAAAGCCGGAACGCGTCCCTCCTTCGAATATATTCTCTTCTCCTCCTTTAATCGAACGTTTTGCACGAAGGATTTTTATTCTCTCCGTATTGAACGGTTAAACCGGAGAATATCAGCGCGCGAGGACTCGTCTCGGGTAGAACGAAAAACGAACAACAACACGATTCGATTCTTTCGCGACCATCTCGATCTATCTATCTCCCTCGACGTTCGAGAGATATCGAATGGATACCGTCGATAACCACCACCCACCCACCCACCCACCCCCCCCACGCGCGCGCGGTGGTGGTGGTGGTGGTGGCGACGGCGTGTCGTCCGTGGTACTTCGAAAAAAAAAAAAGAAAAAGAAATCAAGAAAAAACGGCGCGAAAATTCGAACGGTGTATATATATACATATAAACCACGACGAACACCCTTTCGTTCCCGATTGATTTACGAATTTGTCCCTTCTTTCCTTCCCGTGTCATCGACCGGGAATCGAATTTTTCTCCGCTTTTCTTTCGTGTATTTTTTCTGTTTTTTCTTTTTCTATTTTTTTTTTTTTTTTTTTGCTTTTTTCCCTTTCTCACGCACGAAATATTCGACGAGCGTTAGGAAACGTACGAGTTGGATGAAAAAGAAGAAAAAAATATATATATCTATACGTGTTATATATATATATATATATATATAACCACGAAACGCGAGAGGATCGCGAAAATGAAAACGTCGACGCGAACGAAATCGTATTCCGGTCTCCTTATATCGGACCGACGTGCAAAGTAATGCGATCGAAAATAAAAAAAATTATCTCGATAATCGCGAGGTGTGGGGGGGACGGGTACAATCGACTTCTTCTCGACGAGACACACAAACACCGTCGACGTATTTAACGGCAAAACAGTCACTGTCCAAGTTCGTATAGTATCATATAGTTCGGACGACAAAAAAACAGTCTTATCTCGTTGATATCGTCCACAATTCGTTCTCACACAAAGTCTCAGCGTCCAATACTCGTTCGATTTTCAACGTATCCGTCGCGCGTCCGGAGAGGAGTCCTTTATTTATTTATTTATTTATTTTTTCTCCTCCACGACGCATCTCGAAAACGCACTTTTAATACTTTTCTCTGGTCGATTACTCACCACCATTCTGCGCGATAATCGGGTCGATTGCCACCAACAGAACGAGGAAGATAGGAGTCATATTGACCACCCTCTTTCTCGTCTTTCCTCGGTCACCCGTGATCACTGCACACTTATAAACACCGTCCCGGCGTGGCACCTATGAAAAAAAAACAAATCACCCTCGTCAAATAACATACCACCTTTTTTCCTTTTCACTTTTTGTGCCCGAAGGGGGGCCTCGTTATCACAAAAAAGGGCACGGTTCACGACGAATTGGTCGCGCGTGGACCGTGTAAATCGGCGCGTCGAAAAGAGTACGAAGAAAAAGAAAAGGAAAGAAAAGAAAAGAAAAGATAAAAAAAAAAAAAAACGAAAGGAAGAAGTAAAAAAAAAAAAAAGTAAACGAAGACGAAGCAAAAGATCGATCTCGATCGCTTTCACGAAACTTTTCCACTGTGATCTTTCACCACGTACGAGGATCCAACACGCGATATATCGTACGAATACGATAACGAAAGATTTTATTTTCGAGCGATATATATAAATATATATATTTATATGTATCGATCCTTATTTT